>OY804599.1:8910755-9276627 GCA_963680895.1 Fragum sueziense | reverse complement strand
ACGACAGTTTTGTGCTGATTTCTCCCAGCTGTCGATCTTCTCTTTCTTCAGTAATGGATGTTCCAGATTCCGACGGCGAGCTATCGGAACTAACATCTGTTTTAGCCCGTTTAGGACCCATAATTGACAATTCTGCTTGTCCCAGTAATAAATACGAAAAAGTCCAGAGAACTGGGTCAAGAAATTATAAAAAACAAATAAAACTATTGTCAATTTTAAGATCCTTTTATTTCGCAACCGGTTTCTTTTACATGTCGATATCAAATTCAAAAGGGAAATGCATTGTACAAAATTGCCATTTTTAGATGTTCTTATACTTAAGAACAAAACTATTATTTCTACGGATATTTTCTTTAAAGTTACAGATTCTAAACAATATCTTAATTTTTCTTCATGCCACCCAAAACACACTAAAATTAACATTCCATTTTCTTTGGCTAGACGAATTTGTACTATAGTTTCTGATTTTGACACGCGTATAATGCGTTTAAAAGAGCTAGCCAAAATTTTATATGAGAGAAAATATCCGATTCAAATAATTCTAAATGGAATTGAAAAGGCATTATATATACCAAGACTTGAATTACTACAAAATAAAACTAAAGACAAAAGTAATATATTGCCATTTGTGTCAACTTTTAACCCAAAAAATAAAGAAGTCTTTGGAATTCTGAAAACAAATATGAAAGCTTTTGAAGGTAATCAAACAATGACCCAAATTACAAATAATAATAAATTGATAAAAAGTAAAAGACAACTTCCTAATCTAAAACAATTATTGATCAAATCTAAATTTACAGAAACAGATATTAATCCAACAATTCTAAAATGTAATTCTTCAAAATGTGGACTTTGTGAATATTTAATCGAAGGCCCAAATTTGAAAATAAAAGATAAAACTTTTCACGTAAGAGAATCAATGGACTGTACAGTCAGAAATGTACTATATGTTCTGGTCTGCAATGGCTGCAAGGGATTTTATATTGGCCAAACAGGGGACAAATTAAGAACTAGAAAAACCATCCATGACCAACAAATTAGAGACCCATCAACAAGACAAATTCCTTTAAGTAAACATTTAGACGAATGTTCGAAAACAACACCAAAATATTCGATTTTTCCGTTTTATAAATTCCGTTCAAATGATGTTTCAGCTAGATTAGCAAAAGAAAAATACTTCATTGATATATTTAAGCCAAAACTTAACGTCAAATCATGACGTCATCAATTTGTGATTATTATTGTGTACTTTGACGTCGTGACTAACGTCGCGACGTTGCTACGTTAATTCATTTCGCCTGATGATTTAAAAGAAACCGGTTGCGAAATAAAAGGATCTTAAAATTGACAATAGTTTTATTTGTTTTATATATATATATATATATATATATATAACTGGAAAAACGTCCCTTATAGCATTTTTAATATTTGAGTTTCGAGATCAGTCTGTCGTCAAATGCAGTTCAATATGCATCTATGCTGCTCTCTGTAAGTTACTACGGGTCACGAAGAAGCTATTAGAGAACAACATGGATCCTGATCAGACTGTGCGTATGCACAGGCTGATCTGGATCCATGTTGGGCTCAAAAGCCTTAAGGGACGTTTTTCCAGATCCTGGCTCATATATATATATATATATATATATATATATATATATATATATATTCAGAGGCAAAGTTGTGACATGTCACAAAAGAAACCATCTGGGAAGTGTGACAAATATAGACTTCGGTCAGACTATGCACTCCGCGTAGGTTGGCTAGGATCTAAGCTTTTCGCCGAAAGGTAATTTTCTGGATCGAAACCTTATTTCATACATGCATGTACATATCCCAAATGTGACACTGGTTGTAACATGTCTGCTTATTCTGATCCGTTTCTCAAAATTTTGTTTTATTGACTTTTCACAGGGTCCCTTTATCATTACGAGCCACAATTTATTTTTCATATCATTCTGTTTGCTGAGCACATATGAGATGTCGTAAGATAATTTAAAGAAATTGTATCAAGGACAGTAATGTTTTCAATTAGTTTTTCCAATGGATATAGAAGATAAGTTGGTAAGAAGGTAAGTTGATATAATGACCTTGCAGTTTCAAACCCATAAGAAGCAAATTCATATGGGGGCTAAGTCCCTGTCCATGCAGGCCAGTGTCTGAATACTGGAAAGGCTTAAATGCATTTTCTGTAACTTGTTAGTGTACAATAGGGAAATTTCGGTATTTTTGGCCACCCCCTCCCCATTTTCTTACCGGCCTGGTCGTTTGGAATTGACTCGTTTTGTAAAAAAGTTCATTTTTTTCCTATTAAGGACGAAATTACTTTTTCATAGATACTGTACACAGATAAGAGAGCGCAAAGACATTCTTTTTTCAATTTCAAATCTAAAGCCGATGTTGTTGGTACTCATTTCATTTGGCTCGAGAAAACAATGAGTACCCACACAATAGGGTTTGATGAACATTAAGAGATAGCTTGTATTGTAAAAAGCCAATACAACCTGTAATCTGTAGCTCTGTATAAATTGTTTCAAAACCGCAAGAAAATGTGTAAAAGAGATGTACAAGTCTTACAAAGTATTTTGGAAAAAATGCCATTCTGGAAGTCATTTCAAGTTTTCAAAGACACTTTATCATTTAATTTTTTAGTTTATCGTGCAGTTTTATGTTATAGAGTGATTTTTGCAAAATTGAATGAATAGTCAATTGTTGTACATTTTTGAAGATTTTTGCCTATGCTAAATGTAGTGGGTGGGGTAAGATCGTGCAACAACGTTATATTCTGGTAGAAATTACACTAAATTATATAAACTAAAGATCTAAGACGCTCTTAGCACTTCACATGAATGAAATAAAATAAGTTATTGCCATTTCAAAGACGATTTTAGAACACTTTTGATGTTTTTTTAACCTCAAACTTCATAATCCGCCATCTTGGACGCCATCTTGATTTTTGAGAATTGCTCAAGGGTACCCGCTTAATACCCGCCATTTTTCAAAACTACAACATCTCAGCTTTATGAAACAACAAAAACATTTTCTATGGTATTTAAATCCAGGTTCGGTCAAAAAATGCCATTTTTCTGCCGGACTAAAAGAAGACTTTTGGGCAATGTTGAGATAATTTGCAAGAATTGGTCCAGTTGTCCAGCAAGATCCAATATGCCTTCTTATGCTAGCCATTAGCTGTTTGACCTGTGCGCGCTTTTGTATTTCTAGTTACGGTTATCGGCAGTTTATGTGATGATTACCAACCAGTTTTTTTTATATAGGATACCTTCTAAAGCACTTCACATAAATCTGAATTGTTGAGACATACGTCTTGTCCAATCAGATAGCTTGCAATGTAATTTTGCTTTAGAAGATATATCGATAGGAAGGGAAAAACTTACTCAATTCCACTATGATGACACATTTTTTTGCCTCTGACTTACCTCCACCTTGTTTTGATACATAAATAACTAAGCGTTTCTTATCATTGTCATCAAATGGTGAATTTCCTTTTCAGGAAAGAATGGATTTGCTTATTATTTCGGGTCAAAGGTTTGGCAATGGACGTTTTACGGAATTTTTAGTGCTACTGTTTCGGTGGATACGTTCTTCACTATGAGGTAAACTAGATAATATTCATTTAGGCTCTTGAAATAGAAGGTTAAATTGTAATGGAAGATTTTGAGAAGTTGCCAATAAAATGAAAAGGCGATGTGTTGGTGTTGTTAATCATTGTGCAAAATGACACAAATATATACATACATGTAGACTGACTCGAATCAAAAGTGGTTGGTGGAAACTTCATTAAAACCTTTTCCCAAACAAGACCTGGTTTTGACGCCCCTAATAGAAAAGACTAGAGAAAACATTGAGACAAAAGAAGAAACTGCTGATAACCAGCAGTTTCTCCTTTTGTCTCAATATTTTCTGTGCAATATTTTACGCAAATCTTATCCTTACCATCATCTATTTTGTCGTTTAAAGCCGGTTTCAAATTGGACCACCCTTAAATCTTAACGTTTGGGAACGAACTAAATTTACAGTACAGATGGATCGTACATGTTCTTGCACAGACATCGTTGTTGGTGTAAATGATGATAATGGTGATGTTTCCTTTACTATTACTATATTACAGTGGCCTTCTAGTTGGTTATTTAACGTTGAGAGAACTGAAAAAGGTTGGTGGTGCTTCAAAAATGAATTGGTTCATGTTTTACTTTCATCGATATTGGAGGTAAGAAGACTTCTCTGTTATTTTGTACTCGTACATGTACAGTCGACACTCGTTGTGCCGACGTCGGAGGGGCCGTAAAAATACCTCGACATATCCGAAATTCGACCGATCCGATTTTAATTAATTTCGACGAAAACGATATTTAACCATTTTTGAAGGGTATCATATGTGTCCTTGATTGAAATATAGTAGGAAAAGGAAAGAAATTGCTACAAACGAGCAATTTCTATCCTTTTCCTACTAAATTTCAATGGCTGTATTTGTTTCGGAATTCGTTGTGATATCCACATGTTGAGGATGAGATATGACTTTCACTTCGACTTAAGCGGAATTTCGACTTATCCGATGTCGAGATATCGAGCGTCGACTGTAGTTTATTGCATATAGTTCCTTTATGATGGATTGCTTTACTTTATCGGGCACAGAATGTCTAATCGTCACGTGAACACCGACTGTCCAAAATGAAGCACTTTAGTTAAGCCGAAATTGACCGTAACACGCACTTAAACTGCAAAATGAAAGGAAGCGCTTTAGTTAAGCCGCAATTGACCGCAACACGCACTTAAACTGCAAAATGAAAGGAAGCGCTTTAGTTAAGCCGCAATTGACCGCAACACGCACTTAAACTGCAAAATGAAAGGAAGCGCTTTAGTTAAGCCGAAATTGACCGCAACACGCACTTAAACTGCAAAATGAAAGGAGGCGCTTTAGTTAAGCCGCAATTGACCGCAACACGCACTTAAACTGCAAAATGAATAGATAAAAAGTACTTCTGCTGAAAATGAAGCAAAACATTCTTAGACATGAGCATATGAATTCATAAATACCATCACGACTTTACTTTAACACATTCCAAAACAGTGATTTTTGACGCCCAACAAGATAAAGGCATGGGAAAACATTGTGGAAAATGAAAAAAATTGCTTAGTACAAGCAATTGCTTCACTTCTTACAGTGTTTTCTATCAAGAAGGACCAAAAATGTCACATTCACTTGAAATTGTCGTCTGCGACTTCTTTGAATTAGAGCAAGTCTAAAAAATGTCGTCTAGATATGATAATATAGATCTGTATGCATCAATTCAGATTGACGCCGGCCTATATGCTATCGTTGATGTTCTGGACCACTATATTTGTCCACCTGGGTGACGGACCACACTGGTCAGCAGGCATGGATCCAGAAGCCGAGTTTTGTGACAAATATTGGTGGACTAACCTGCTCTATATTAACAACTATGTGCATAACGACAAACCGGTGAGTATATTGTAGTAGGCTAAGTCATCGTTTTGTTTAATATAACAGTAATTAGCTCACCTGAGCACGAAGTGCTCAAGGTGAGCTATTGTGGTCGCTTTTTGTCCGTCGGCGTCCGTCCGTCCGTCCGTCCGTCTGTCCGTCTGTCCACAATTTGTTGTTAACACTCTAGCATCCACAAATATTGACCAATCTTAACCAAACTTGGTCAAAACATGTATGATCATAAGTTTTCGGATGAGTTCGATTTTGGGTCAGATCGGAGTAGGAACTCGGGAGTTATGTGCCCTTGAACGTCAAAAATAGCTACTTCTGGCTTTGTTAACACTCTAGCATCTACAGATATTGATCAATCAAAATAAATCTTGGCAAAATTTGTTGGTATTCATAAAATATTGGATGAGTTTGATTTTCAGTCTGATCTGACCAGGAAATCTTGAGTTGTGTGCCCTTGAATTTGACAAAATTGCCGTTTTTGGCTATTTTCGATTTTGTTTACTCTGTAGCATCTACAAATATAGACCAATCAAGACAAAACTTGAACACAATGTTGTGGACTATAAGAATTTGGATAAGATAAATTTTCCGTAAAATCCGACGATGATTTATTTGCCCTTGAATTTGACAAAATTGCCGTTTTCAAATATTTTTGACTTTGTTTACACTCTGGCATCTACAATTATGAACCAATCAAGACAAAACTTGGACACAATGTTAGAGACTGTAAGGTCTCGGACGAGAATGATTTTCAATAAAATTAGACAAGGAAGTCTTGAGTTGTGTGCTCTTGAATTTGACAAAATTGATGTTTTGGACTAATTTTGACTTTGTTTACACTCTAGCATCTATAATTTTTGACCAATAAAAAAACCCAACTTTGACACAATGTTGGAAACTGTAAGATCTCGGATGAGTATGATTTTCAATACAATTAGACAAGGAAGTCATGAGTTGTGTTCCCTTGAATTTGACAAAATTGTCGTTTTCAACTATTTTAGACTTTGTTTATACTGTAGCATCTATAATTTTTGACCAATCAAATCAAAACTTGCACACAATGTTGGGGACTATAAGATCTTGAATGAGTGTTGTTTTCATTTTGATGAGACCAGAAAGTCAACAGTTATGTGCCCTTGAATTTGACCAAATTTCCGTTTTCGACTGTTTTCGACTTTGTGTACACTCTAGCATCTACAATTATTGACTAATTAAGATGAAATGTTGGTGACCATAGGATCTAAAGATGAAGTTCAAATTTCGGTTTGATCAGATCAGAAAGTCACGAGCTATGTGCCCTTGAATTTCACAAAATTGCTGTTTCGACTTTGTTTTTAGTCTAACAAAGACAAATATTGACCAATCAAGACAAAACTTATTGATGTTCAATGTTGATCAACATAAGATCCTAGATGATCTTGAATTTCAGTGTAATTGGACAAGAAGTTGCTGTGTTATCGGCCCTTGAATTTGATGAAATTGCTGTTTTTGACCTTTTTTTACTCTAGCAACCACATATAGTTTGTGACGAATCAAGACGAAACTTGGATACACTATTGGTGACCATAAGTTTGTTTCCAGTCTTAGTAACAAATATTAATTGACTCGAACAAGACTTTGGCTCAGACTTGGGTCAGGTGAGCGATTAAGGACCACCATGGTCCTCTTGTTTTATTTTCATTTTCATTCAAAAACTTCGAATGTTGTCGTTCTAGAACCTTTCTAATACAGAATCTGGCTAAGTTTTTATGTCGCCGTAAATTAATTTTTCATTCAGTTTTAATGAAGGAAAACGTACAAAAACGCATAATTTTCATCATTGCATTTTTATTTTGGCATTAGCAATACAGATCATGTCTATATTAAGGGACAGTGCTTCAGTTTTTCGGAACACTCGGTCGTTGCTGTAGAAAATTCAATGTTTCGTACCATATATGTTTCGCTACCGTATTTTCGATAATATGAAATGTCATTACGATTTACCATTTTCGATCGTAAGAGTGCATTTGTTATGCGAAACGGATTTTCTTAAGATGGAAATCGATGGTTTAGAGCAAGACAGTTGTAAGTGTATATGCGCTTTAAGCTGTTTTGAACCATTTTATCCACAAGTAGCTTATAAAATTGCTGTAATTCACTAATAAGTGCGATGACCTGTATATATTCTTCTTGAATTATTACCAGAAGATATTGCTTTATACAATGAAGTGTTTTTTTATCAACGTCTATTTTGTAGAACTTGAAATATTTTTAAAAGTATGCAAATTATGACAAAATGCTCGAGCTTCGTTGGCCTAACTGAACACGTGAACATGCTGTTTTATCCATTTACGCGTTCATAACAGCACATACGTTGGATTTTCTGTTCTTATTAAATGTAAAACGTTACTTTAAACCCCTTTCCAGGGTTAAACGATGATTATACAGCATTTTAGTATTAAAATGACCTTCAACAATTGCAAGAAATTGTGCATTTTTAGCTGTTGGGGTATGTCATACGAATGACTACAATATTTGAACAAGATCGATGGCCATCCATTTTGATTTCATTTTTGAATTGGTAATAAAAGTACTGTCAATAAACAAAATATAGATAGAATCTATTTTTAGGAAAAGAAAAAGTAAAATGGAACATTTTCCCTTAATATCCACTTTTGTTTTCAGTGTTTCGGATGGGCGTGGTACCTCGCTAACGACATGCAGTTTTACGTGCTGTCTCCCCTCATTATTATACCATTCTTCTAGTACGTGATGTTCCGTTATTTACAATATGACATCTCATGTTTACAAGTATTTCTACTGTGAATTTCACAAACAAAATAGTAAACTATTAAACTATAAGTAAGCTATTTACCATGACTTGAAACAAGATCGATAACTACCATTAAAGACACTTCTAACGCAACACTTACCTTTTTGGTGAACACTTGAAATTTAATCAACCACTTTACATCAAATTTTCAACAAATGTATTTCATTTACAATTGCATAACGTCTGAAATTTTCGTAAAGAAACATAGAGTAGAAATGATTAGATTTGCAGTTCCTATGCTATGACTAGAAAACAGAAAGTCGCAAAAAAGATGTGCGAGCTGATAACGTACATGCAACAGCAGTAAAGTTCATGGCATTCTGCTAACATTCTGTGTGTCCTTCGTGGATCTAAATGACACAAAGACACACCCTTCTCATTGATATAGCATAATTGATGATGAATCTTTGCGTGATAATTCTTAGCTCATCCTTTTTAAGTTCATGTTCCAGTTGTTGAAAATTTCTTAGAGCCAAAAGGCGAAACACTAATGTCTGGTAACAAATTCGATGATTTTGTGCAATGCTGACACGTACAAAACATTATTTCTTAAACACTTATAATAGGTGAAACTGAATTCTAGTATTCATTCGAACGTGAAAGCATGTTATCGAATCTTATGAAGCAGTGGTTCGAGATATGAGCATGATTTGGTGACGCTGCTTTGATGCTATTGAATTCTGCAATTGCCTGGGGTTTTGTGACTTTTTTATATTTGAGTCTTAGTGAAAAAACTAAATATTTTTTATGTTCCGATCAATCGATTTTGATAAAGTTTACAGAAAACACGTAAACCTAGTTGATTCATATTTGCTGAAAATTTCATAAAATATACTGCATTATTTATTTAATTAAGATGAAAAATGTAAGTGTTGCGTTGGAAGTGTCTTTAAGTGTATTCGGACTAAAATTTGAAGAATTCTAATGACAACTCAAACAATTCATTTAGTCGGGAGATGTAACGTGTTTTTCGACTTTTACTGACGCTTTCTTCTTCATGTTATCACCGACAACACTGACTTTGGTTATTATTTTTACGATCTCATATTTCGACTTCCATATTTTCAAGGGAAGGAACTATTTTTAAAGATTCTTATGTATTGTGTGCAACCTGTGTATTATATCTGTAGTAATGCAGCTGTTGGCGGGATAGTGGCTGGAGTGTTTCTGACCGCTACAACAGCAGCACGTGCGGTCATATCTAAACAACACGAGTATACGGCCATCACTGGAGGATTTATCGGACCCAAACCGTACGTATAGCTAAAAGTTTATAACTTTAGACTTGTATAGAAACACTTAAAAACAATACACAGTTTTGGTGTTCGACCTACTTTTTAGACCAATGATATTGCAGGATATTTGAAAATTTCGCCGCTATATTTCGCATAAACGAGACCGCCGGCTAGTTCAAATGATGCCTATACATAGCCACGCCCTCTTCTCCAATAAACCGCTAGGGAACACTAAGTCAGATAGAGTCCGTAGAGACCCCTGTGAAGTTGGCTACCTATTCCCTATTCCCTATTCATTACCTATTCACATGTGAAGTCTGTTACCTATTCCCTATTCCCTATTCATTACCTATTCAAGTGTGAAGTTGGTTACCTATTCCCTGTTACCTATTCATTACATATTCGCGGTTTTAGGTCTGATTTGACCCCAAAGTGCGTCAAACATTGTAAAACCGTAGACTTGATGCCTTGTCAATGATTGTCTTCATTCCAGTGAAAAAAGAAACACCCAACTGGTGAAAATTGACTTAAAACATGCATATTAGATATCCTCATTAAAAGTTCATTACCTATTTGAAAATGACTCCCTGCCGTCCCGGGCAATATATCACCATTACTATGTCCAAAACAACTGAAGGATTAAAAAACAATATCACACAAATGGAGCAAATTGGCTTATTACCTATTCAAAACGCCCGTTACCTATTCGTTACCTATTCGAACAAACGGCTCCCTGCCGACCTATGCAACAAAATATCGCCTCCTACGATGTCCAAAATTACAGAATAGTTCTAAATTCGATCCCCTGTCACAGGAATAGCTCAAAATGTCATTAAAAATGGTGGGAATTGGCTTGTTACCTATTCAGAACGCCCGTTACCTATTCGTTACCTATTCGAACAAACGACTCCCTGCCGCCCTAGGCAACAAAATATCGCCTCCTACGATGTCTAAATTACAGAATAGTTCTAAATTCGATGCCCTGTCACAGCAAAAGCTAAAAATGTCATTAAAGCTGGTGGGAATTGGCTTGTTACCTATTCAGAACGCCCGTTACCTATTCGTTACCTATTCGTTACCTATTCGAACAAACGACTCCCTGCCGACCTATGCAACAAAATATCGTCTCCTACGATGTCTTAAATAACAGAATAGTTCTAAATACGATGCCCTGTCACAGGAATAGCTAAAACGTCATTAAAGCTGGTAGGAATTGGCTTGTTACCTATTCAGAACGCCCGTTACCTATTCGTTACCTATTCGAACAAACGACTCCCTGCCGCCCTAGGCAACAAAATATCGTCTCTTACGATGTCCAAAATTACAGAATAGTTCTAAATTCGATGCCCTGTCACAAGAATACTTAAAAATGTTATTCAAACTGGTGGAATTTGGCTTGTTACCTATTCAGAACGCCCGTTACCTATTCGTTACCTATTCGTTACCTATTCGAACAAACGACTCCCTGCCGCCCTAGGCAACAAAATATCGCCTCTTACGATGTCTAAAATTTCAGAATAGTTCTAAATTCGATGCCCTGTCACAGCAAAAGCTAAAAATGTCATTAAAGCTGGTGGGAATTGGCTCGTTACCTATTCAGAACGCCCGTTACCTATTCGTTACCTATTCGAACAAACGACTCCCTGCCGCCCTAGGCAACAAAATATCGTCTCTTACGATGTCCAAAATTACAGAATAGTTCTAAATTCGATGCCCTGTCACAAGAATACTTAAAAATGTTATTCAAACTGGTGGAATTTGGCTTGTTACCTATTCAGAACACCCGTTACCTATTCGTTACCTATTCGAACAAACGACTCCCTGCCGACCTATGCAACAAAATTTCGCCTCCTACGATGTCCAAAATTACAGAATAGTTCTAAGTTCGATGCCCTGTCACAAGAATACTGAAAAATGTTATTCAAACTGGTGGAATTTGGCTCGTTACCTATTCAGAACGTCCGTTACCTATTCGTTACCTATTCGAACAAACGACTTCCTGCCGACCTATGCAACAAAATATCCCCCTACGATGTCCAAAACTAGCAAATAAATCTAGAATCGATGCCCTGTCACAGGAATAGTTAAAAATATCATTAAAACTGGTGGGAATTGGCTCGTTACCTATTCAGAACGCCCGTTACCTATTCGTTACCTATTCGAACAAACGACTCCCTGCCGACCTATGCAACAAAATATCGGCTCCTACGATGTCCAAAATAACAGAATAGTTCTAAATTCGATGCCCTGTCACAAGAATACTTAAAAATGTTATTCAAACTGGTGGAATTTGGCTTGTTACCTATTCAGAACGCCCATTACCTATTCGTTACCTATTCGAACAAACGACTCCCTGCCGACCTATGCAACAAAATTTCGCCTCCTACGATGTCCAAAATTACAGAATAGTTCTAAATTCGATGCCCTGTCACAAGAATACTTAAAAATGTTATTCAAACTGGTGGAATTTGGCTTGTTACCTATTCAGAACGCCCATTACCTATTCGTTACCTATTCGAACAAACGACTCCCTGCCGACCTATGCAACAAAATATCGCCTCCTACGATGTCCAAAATTACAGAATAGTTCTAAATTCGATGCCCTGTCACAGGAATAGTTAAAAATATCATTAAAACTGGTGGGAATTGGCTCGTTACCTATTCAGAACGCTCGTTACCTATTCGTTACCTTTTCGAACAAACGACTCCCTGCCGACCTATGCAACAAAATATCGCCTCCTACGATGTCTAAAATTACAGAATAGTTCTAAATTTGATGCCCTGTCACAGGAATAGCTAAAAATGTCATTAAAACTGGTGAGAATTGGCTCGTTACCTATTCAGAACGTCCGTTACCTATTCGTTACCTATCCGCACAAACGACTTCCTGCTGACCTATGCACCAAAATATCGCCTCCTACGATGTCTAGAAATACAGAATAGTTCTAAATTCGATGCCCTGTCACAGGAATAGTTAAAAATATCATTAAAACTGGTGGGAATCGGCTCGTTACCTATTCAGAACGCCCGTTGCCTATTCGTTACCTATTCGAACAAACGACTCCCTGCCGACCTATGCAACAAAATATCGCCTCCTACGATGTCTAAAATTACAGAATAGTTCTAAATTCGATGCCCTGTCACAGGAATAGCTAAAAATGTCATTAAAACTGGTGAGAATTGGCTCGTTACCTATTCAGAACGTCCGTTACCTATTCGTTACCTATTCGAACAAAAGACTCCCTGCCGACCTATGCAACAAAATATCGCCTCCTACGATGTCTAGAATTACAGAATAGTTCTAAATTCGATACCCTGTCACAGGAATAGCTAAAAATATCATTAAAACTGGTGGGAATTGGCTCGTTACCTATTCAGAACGCTCGTTACCTATTCGTTACCTATTCGAACAAACGACTCCCTGCCGACCTATGCAACAAAATGTCGCCTCCTACGATGTCTAGAATTACAGAATAGTTCTAAATTCGATGCCCTGTCACAGGAATAGTTAAAAATATCATTAAAACTTGTGGGAATTGGCTCGTAACCTATTCAGAACGCTCGTTACCTATTCGTTACCTATTCGAACAAACGACTCCCTGTCGACCTATGCAACAAAATATCGCCTCCTACGATGTCCAAAACTAGCAAATAAATCAAGAATCGATGCCCTGTCACAAGCATACTTAAAAATGTTATTCAAACTGGTGGAATTTGGCTTGCTACCTATTCAGAACGCCCGTTACCTATTCGTTACCTATTCGCACAAACGACTCCCTGCCGACCTATGCAACAAAATATCGCCTCCTACGATGTCCAAAATTACAGAATAGTTCTAAATTTGATGCCCTGTCACAGGAATAGCTAAAAATGTCATTAAAACTGGTGAGAATTGGCTCGTTGCCTATTCAGAACGCCCGTTACCTATTCGTTACCTATTCGAACAAACGACTTCCAGCTGACCTATGCAACAAAATATCGCCTCCTACGATGTCTAGAATTACAGAATAGTTCTAAATTCGATGCCCTGTCACAGGAATAGCTAAAAATGGCATTAAAACTTGTGGGAATTGGCTCGTTACCTATTCAGAACGCTCGTTACCAATTCGTTACCTATTCGAACAAACGACTCCCTACCGACCTATGCAACAAAATATCGCCTCCTACGATGTCTAAAATTACAGAATAGTTCTAAATTCGATGCCCTGTCACAGGAATAGCTAAAAATGTCATTAAAACTGGTGAAAATTGGCTCGTTACCTATTCAGAACGTCCGTTACCTATTCGTTACCTATTCGAACAAACGACTCCCTGCCGACCTATGCAACAAAATATCGCCTCCTACGATGTCTAAAATTACAGAATAGTTCTAAATTCGATGCCCTGTCACAGGAATAGCTAAAAATGTCATTAAAACTGGTGAGAATTGGCTCGTTACCTATTCCGAACGTCCGTTAACTATTCGTTACCTATTCGCACAAACGACTTCCTGCTGACCTATGCAACAAAATATCGCCTCCTACGATGTCTAGAATTACAGAATAGTTCTAAATTCGATTCCCTGTCACAGGAATAGTTAAAAATATCATAAAAACTGGTGGGAATTGGCTCGTTACCTATTCAGAACGCTCGTTACCTATTCGTTACCTATTCTAACAAACGACTCCCTGCCGACCTATGCAACAAAATATCGCCTCCTACGATGTCCAAAATTACAGAATAGTTCTAAATTCGATGCCCTGTCACAGAAATAGCTAAAAATGTCATTAAAACTGGTGAGAATTGGCTCGTTACCTATTCAGAACGCCCGTTACCTATTCGTTACCTATTCGAACAAACGACTTCCTGCCGACCTATGCAACAAAATATCGCCTCCTACGATGTCTAGAATTACAGAATAGTTCTAAATTCGATGCCCTGTCACAGGAATAGTTAAAAATATCATTAAAACTGGTGGGAATTGGCTCGTTACCTATTCAGAACGCTCGTTACCTATTCGTTACCTATTCGAACAAACAACTCCCTGCCGACCTATGCAACAAAATATCGCCTCCTACGATGTCCAAAATTACAGAATAGTTCTAAATTCGATGCCCTGTCACAGGAATAGCTAAAAATGTCATTAAAACTGGTGAGATTTGGCTCGTTACCTATTCAGAACGTCCGTTACCTATTCGTTACCTATTCGAACAAACAACTCCCTGCCGACCTATGCAACAAAATATCGCCTCCTACGATGTCCAAAATTACAGAATACCCCCGGTAGTTCTAAATTCGATGCACTGTCACAAGAATACTGAAAAATATTATTCAAACTGGTGGAATTTGGCTTGTTACCTATTCAGAACGCCCGTAACTCATTCGTTACCTATTCGAACAAACGACTCCCTGCCGCCCTAGGCAACAAAATATCGCCTCTTACGATGTCTAAAATTACAGAATAGTTCTAAATTTGATGCCCTGTCACAGGAATAGCTAAAAATGTCATTAAAACTGGTGAGAATTGGATCGTTACCTATTCAGAACGTCCGTTACCTATTCGTTACCTATTCGCACAAACGACTCCCTGCCGACATATGCAACAAAATATCGCCTCCTACGATGTCTAAAATTACAGAATAGTTCTAAATTTGATGCCCTGTCACAGGAATAGCTAAAAATGTCATTAAAACTGGTGAGAATTGGATCGTTACCTATTCAGAACGTCCGTTACCTATTCGTTACCTATTCGCACAAACGACTCCCTGCCGACATATGCAACAAAATATCGCCTCCTACGATGTCTAAAATTACAGAATAGTTCTAAATTCGATGCCCTGTCACAGGAATAGCCATAAATGTCATTAAAACTTGGTGAGAATTGGCTCGTTGCCTATTCAGAACGCCCGTTACCTATTCGTTACCTATTCGAACAAACGACTTCCTGCTGACCTATGCAACAAAATATCGCCTCCTACGATGTCCAAAATTACAGAATAGTTCTAAATTCGATGCCCTGTCACAGGAATAGTTAAAAATATCATTAAAACTGGTGGGAATTGGCTCGTTGCCTATTCAGAACGCCCGTTACCTATTCGTTACCTATTCGAACAAACGACTCCCTGCCGACCTATGCAGCAAAATATCGCCTCCTACGATGTCTAAAATTACAGAATAGTTCTAAATTCGATGCCCTGTCACAGGAATAGCTAAAAATGTCATTAAAACTGGTGAGAATTGGCTCGTTACCTATTCAGAACGCTCGTTACCTATTCGTTACCTATTCGAACAAACGACTCCCTGCCGACCTATGCAACAAAATATCGCCTCCTACGATGTCTAAAATTACAGAATAGTTCTAAATTCGATGCCCTGTCACAGGAATAGCTAAAAATGTCATTAAAACTGGTGAGAATTGGCTCGTTACCTATTCAGAACGTCCGTTACCTATTCGTTACCTATTCGCACAAACGACTTCCTGCTGACCTATGCAACAAAATATCGCCTCCTACGATGTCTAGAATTACAGAATAGTTCTAAATTCGATGCCCTGTCACAGGAATAGTTAAAAATATCATTAAAACTGGTGGGAATTGGCTCGTTACCTATTCAGAACGCTCGTTACCTATTCGTTACCTATTCGAACAAACGACTTCCTGCTGACCTATGCAACAAAATATTGCCTCCTACGATGTCCAAAATTACAGAATAGTTCTAAATTCGATGCTTTGTCACAGGAATAGCTAAAAATGTCATTAAAACTGGTGAGAATTGGCTCGATACTTATTCAGAACGCTCGTTACCTATTCGTTACCTATTCGAACAAAAGACTCCCTGCCGACCTATGCAACAAAATATCGCCTCCTACGATGTTCAAAATTACAGAATAGTTCTAAATTCGATGCCCTGTCACAAGAATACTTAAAAATGTTATTCAAACTGGTGGAATTTGGTTTGTTACCTATTCAGAACGCCCGTGACCAGTGGCGGATCCAGGGGGGGGTGTAGCCTGATTATTTTATTTTCATGCAGAAACTTAGTAAAAATTATGTAATACTAGAAAAACAAACCCCCCTATTTGTATATATCCGAACTCCCCTAACAGAAATCCTGGATCCGCCGCTGGTTACCTATTCGAAGACATTCATTCTTGATCCAGTATACCTTATTTACTGTGTCCTATGAAATTTGAAGATCTTTCTTTGGTCAGGTGTTATTCATATTCTATTTTTTTGGAATCAAAATTATTTCTTTATTTTTTTTTTTCAGACGTTCCTTAGAACGCATTTATTTTACATCGATTGGGAAGCAAGTTTCTTCAACTTATTTTAATCCCTCTCGATTGAGCTTCCTTGAAATCCACCAGTACTCGCGCCGAATGTGTGGGCCAATGAGAAGCCTTGAACAACCCCCGCTACCGGGAATCGAACTCGGAACCTCTTAGTCGCTAGGCCGACGCTCTACCCCTCGACTACGGACACCACATATTGTTCTTCTTAACATATTGTTTTTAAGATATACCATGTGATCAATATATAGTCCCCTGCTCAGCCTGAAAAGTAAGTGATATTGAATGTCGAACAAAAACAACATCTTTTTTGGGACAGTCCAAATTGAAAACTGCTGCATACGAGAAAATCGGTAATGTTAAACGTAAAATTTCTAAACTAAATAGCACAAAAATATTGCGGTAAAAGGAGAAAATGCTGGTGGTAAGCATTTGTTTGGCTAAACGCTTAATGCTTTCCTGATCATTTTCTATTTCGGACATCAAAATCTTGTTTGGGAAAGGGTTAATGCTGATAAAACTTTTGTTTGACATTCAATATCACTTACTTTTCAGGCTGAGCAGGGGACTATATATTGATCACATGATATATCTTAAAAACAATATGTTAAGAAGAACAATATGTGGTGTCCGTAGTCGAGGGGTAGAGCGTCGGCCTAGCGACTAAGAGGTTCCGAGTTCGATTCCAGGTAGCGGTGGTTGTTCAAGGCTTCTCATTGGCCCACATATTCGGCGCGAGTACTGGTGGATTTCCAGGAAGCTCAATCGAGAGGGATTAAAATAAGTTGAAGAAACTTGCTTCCCAATCGATGTAAAATAAATGCGTTCTAAGGAACGTCTGAAAAAAAAGAAAGAAATAATGTTGATTCCAAAAAAATAGAATATGAATAACACCTGACCAAAGAAAGATCTTCAAATTTCATAGGACACAGTAAATAAGGTATACTGGATCAAGAATGAATGTCTTCGAATATGTAACGAATAGGTAACCAGCGGCGGATCCAGGATTTCTGTTAGGGGAGTTCGGATATATACAAATAGGGGGATTCGTTTTTCTAGTATTACATAATTTTTACTAAGTTTCTGCATGAAAATAAAATAATCAGGCTACACCCCCCCCCCCCCTGGATCCGCCACTGGTCACGGGCGTTCTGAATAGGTAACAAACCAAATTCCACCAGTTTGAATAACATTTTTAAGTATTCTTGTGACAGGGCATCGAATTTAGAACTATTCTGTAATTTTGAACATCGTAGGAGGCGATATTTTGTTGCCTAGGTCGGCAGGGAGTCTTTTGTTCGAATAGGTAACGAATAGGTAACGAGCGTTCTGAATAAGTAACGAGCCAATTCCCACCAGTTTTAATGACATTTGTAGCTATTCCTGTGACAAAGCATCGAATTTAGAACTATTCTGTAATTTTGGACATCGTAGGAGGCGATATTTTGTTGCATAGGTCAGCAGGAAGTCGTTTGTTCGAATAGGTAACGAATAGGTAACGGGCGTTCTGAATAGGTAACGAGCCAGTTCTCACCAGTTTTAATGACATTTTTAGCTATTCCTGTGACAGGGCATCGAATTTAGAACTATTCTGTAATTTTGGACATCGTAGGAGGCGATATTTTGTTGCATAGGTCGGCAGGGAGTCTTTTGTTCGAATAGGTAACGAATAGGTAACGGACGTTCTGAATAGGTAACGAGCCAATTCTCACCAGTTTTAATGACATTTTTAGCTATTCCTGTGACAGGGCATCGAATTTAGAACTATTCTGTAATTTTGGACATCGTAGGAGGCAATATTTTGTTGCATAGGTCAGCAGAAAGTCGTTTGTTCGTATAGGTAACGAATAGGCAACGGGCGTTCTGAATAGGTAACGAGCCAATTCTCACCAGTTTTAATGACATTTTTAGCTATTCCTGTGACAGTGCATCGAATTTAGAACTATTCTCTAATTTAGACATCGTAGGAGGCGATATTTTGTTGCCTAGGTCGGCGTGGAGTCGTTTGTTCGAATAGGTAACGAATAGGTAACGAGCGTTCTGAATAGGTAACGAGCCAATTCCCACCAGTTTTAATGATATTTTTAACTATTCCTGTGACAGGGCATCGAATTTAGAACTATTCTGTAATTCTAGACATCGTAGGAGGCGATATTTTGTTGCATAGGTCGGCAGGGAGTCGTTTGTTCGAATAGGTAACGAATAGGTAACGAGCGTTCTGAATAGGTAACGAGCCAATTCCCACCAGTTTTAATGATATTTTTATCTATTCCTGTGACAGGGCATCGAATTTAGAACTATTCTGTAATTCTAGACATCGTAGGAGGCAATATTTTGTTGCATAGGTCAGCAGGAAGTCGTTTGTTCGAATAGGTAACGAATACGTAACGGGCGTTATGAATAGGTAACGAGCCAATTCTCACCAGTTTTAATGACATTTTTAGCTATTCCTGTGACAGGGCATCGAATTTAGAACTATTCTGTAATTTTGGACATCGTAGGAGGCGATATTTTGTTGCATAGGTCGGCAGGGAGTCTTTTGTTCGAATAGGTAACGAATAGGTAACGGACGTTCTGAATAGGTAACGAGCCAATTCTCACCAGTTTTAATGACATTTTTAGTTATTCCTGTGACAGTGCATCGAATTTAGAACTATTCTGTAATTTTGGACATCGTAGGAGGCGATATTTTGTTGCATAGGTCGGCAGGGAGTCGTTTGTTCGAATAGGTAACGAATAGGTAACGAGCGTTCTGAATAGGTAACGAGCCAATTCCCACAAGTTTTAATGATATTTTAACTATTCCTGTGACAGGGCATCGAATTTAGAACTATTCTGTAATTCTAGACATCGTAGGAGGCGATATTTTGTTGCATAGGTCGGCAGGGAGTCGTTTGTTCGAATAGGTAACGAATAGGTAACGAGCGTTCTGAATAGGTAACGAGCCAATTCCCACCAGTTTTAATGATATTTTTAACTATTCCTGTGACAGGGCATCGAATTTAGAACTATTCTGTAATTCTAGACATCGTAGGAGGCGATATTTTGTTGCATAGGTCAGCAGAAAGTCGTTTGTTCGAATAGGTAACGAATAGGTAACGGGCGTTCTGAATAGGTAACGAGCCAATTCTCACCAGTTGTAATGACATTTTTAGCTATTCCTGTGACAGGGCATCGAATTTAGAACTATTCTGTAATTTTGGACATCGTAGGAGGCGATATTTTGTTGCATAGGTCAGCAGGAAGTCGTTTGTTTGAATAGGTAACGAATAGGTAACGAGCGTTCTGAATAGGTAACGAGCCAATTCCCACCAGTTTTAATGATATTTTTAACTATTCCTGTGACAGGGCATCGAATTTAGAACTATTCTGTAATTCTAGACATCGTAGGAGGTGATATTTTGTTGCATAGGTCAGCAGGAAGTCGTTTGTGCGAATAGGTAACGAATAGGTAACGGACGTTCTGAATAGGTAACGAGCCAATTCTGACCAGTTTTAATGACATTTTAGCTATTCCTGTGACAGGGCATCGAATTTAGAACTATTCTGTAATTTTAGACATCGTAGGAGGCGATATTTTGTTGCATAGGTCGGCAGGGAGTCGTTTGTTCGAATAGGTAACGAATAGGTAACGAGCGTTCTGAATAGGTAACGAGCCAATTCTCACCAGTTTTAATGACATTTTTAGCTATTCCTGTGACAGGGCATCGAATTTAGAACTATTCTGTAATTTTAGACATCGTAGGAGGCGATATTTTGCTGCATAGGTCGGCAGGGAGTCGTTTGTTCGAATAGGTAACGAATAGGTAACGAGCGTTCTGAATAGGTAACGAGCCAATTCCCACCAGTTTTAATGATATTTTTAAATATTCGTGTGACAGGGCATCGAATTTAGAACTATTCTGTAATTTTGGACATCGTAGGAGGCGATATTTTGTTGCATAGGTCAGCAGGAAGTCGTTTGTTCGAATAGGTAACGAATAGGTAACGGGCGTTCTGAATAGGCAACAAGCCAATTCTCACCAGTTTTAATGACATTTATGGCTATTCCTGTGACAGGGCATCGAATTTAGAACTATTCTGTAATTCTAGACATCGTAGGAGGCGATATTTTGTTGCATATGTCGGCAGGGAATCGTTTGTGCGAATAGGTAACGAATAGGTAACGGACGTTCTGAATAGGTAACGATCCAATTCTCACCAGTTTTAATGACATTTTTAGCTATTCCTGTGACAGGGCATCAAATTTAGAACTATTCTGTAATTTTAGACATCGTAGGAGGCGATATTTTGTTGCATATGTCGGCAGGGAGTCGTTTGTGCGAATAGGTAACGAATAGGTAACGGACGTTCTGAATAGGTAACGATCCAATTCTCACCAGTTTTAATGACATTTTTAGCTATTCCTGTGACAGGGCATCAAATTTAGAACTATTCTGTAATTTTAGACATCGTAAGAGGCGATATTTTGTTGCCTAGGGCGGCAGGGAGTCGTTTGTTCGAATAGGTAACGAATGAGTAACGGGCGTTCTGAATAGGTAACAAGCCAAATTCCACCAGTTTGAATAATATTTTTAAGTATTCTTATGACAGTGCATCGAATTTAGAACTATTCTGTAATTTTGGACATCGTAGGAGGCGATATTTTGTTGCATAGGTCGGCAGGGAGTCTTTTGTTCGAATAGGCAACGAATAGGTAACGGACGTTCTGAATAGGTAACGAGCCAAATCTCACCAGTTTTAATGACATTTTTAGCTATTCCTGTGACAGGGCATCGAATTTAGAACTATTCTGTAATTTTGGACATCGTAGGAGGCGATATTTTGTTGCATAGGTCGGCAGGGAGTTGTTTGTTCGAATAGGTAACGAATAGGTAACGAGCGTTCTGAATAGGTAACGAGCCAATTCCCACCAGTTTTAATGATATTTTTAACTATTCCTGTGACAGGGCATCGAATTTAGAATTATTCTGTAATTCTAGACATCGTAGGAGGCCATATTTTGTTGCATAGGTCGGCAGGAAGTCGTTTGTTCGAATAGGTAACGAATAGGTAACGGGCGTTCTGAATAGGTAACGAGCCAATTCTCACCAGTTTTAATGACATTTTTAGCTATTTCTGTGACAGGGCATCGAATTTAGAACTATTCTGTAATTTTGGACATCGTAGGAGGCGATATTTTGTTGCATAGGTCGGCAGGGAGTCGTTTGTTAGAATAGGTAACGAATAGGTAACGAGCGTTCTGAATAGGTAACGAGCCAATTCCCACCAGTTTTAATGATATTTTTAACTATTCCTGTGACAGGGAATCGAATTTAGAACTATTCTGTAATTCTAGAAATCGTAGGAGGCGATATTTTGTTGCATAGGTCAGCAGGAAGTCGTTTGTGCGAATAGGTAACGAATAGTTAACGGACGTTCGGAATAGGTAACGAGCCAATTCTCGCCAGTTTTAATGACATTTTTAGCTATTCCTGTGACAGGGCATCGAATTTAGAACTATTCTGTAATTTTAGACATCGTAGGAGGCGATATTTTGTTGCATAGGTCGGCAGGGAGTCGTTTGTTCGAATAGGTAACGAATAGGTAACGGACGTTCTGAATAGGTAACGAGCCAATTTTCACCAGTTTTAATGACATTTTTAGCTATTCCTGTGACAGGGCATCGAATTTAGAACTATTCTGTAATTTTAGACATCGTAGGAGGCGATATTTTGTTGTATAGGTCGGTAGGGAGTCGTTTGTTCGAATAGGTAACGAATTGGTAACGAGCGTTCTGAATAGGTAACGAGCCAATTCCCACCAGTTTTAATGATATTTTTAGCTATTCCTGTGACAGGGCATCGAATTTAGAACTATTCTGTAATTCTAGACATCGTAGGAGGCGATATTTTGTTGCATAGGTCAGCTGGAAGTCGTTTGTTCGAATAGGTAACGAATAGGTAACGGGCGTTCTGAATAGGCAACGAGCCAATTCTCACCAGTTTTAATGACATTTTTAGCTATTCCTGTGACAGGGCATCAAATTTAGAACTATTCTGTAATTTTGGACAACGTAGGAGGCGATATTTTGTTGCATAGGTCGGCAGGGAGTCGTTTGTTCGAATAGGTAACGAATAGGTAACGAGCGTTCTGAATAGGTAACGAGCCAATTCCCACCAGTTTTAATGATATTTTTAACTATTCCTGTGACAGGGCATCGAATTTAGAACTATTCTGTAATTCTAGACATCGTAGGAGGCGATATTTTGTTGCATAGGTCGGCAGGAAGTCGTTTGTGCGAATAGGTTACGAATAGGTAACGAGCGTTCTGAATAGGTAACGAGCCAATTCTCACCAGTTTTAATGACATTTTTAGCTATTCCTGTGACAGGGCATCGAATTTAGAACTATTCTGTAATTTTAGACATCGTAGGAGGCGATATTTTGTTGCATAGGTCGGCAGGGAGTCGTTTGTTCGAATAAGTAACGAATAGGTAACGAGCGTTCTGAATAGGTAAAGAGCCAATTTCCACCAGTTTTAATGATATTTTTAACTATTCCTGTGACAGGGCATCGAATTTAGAACTATTCTGTAATTCTAGACATCGTAGGAAGCGATATTTTGTTGCATAGGTCAGCAGGAAGTCATTTGTTCGAATAGGTAACAAATAGGTAACGAGCGTTCTGAATAGGTAACGAGCCAATTCTCACCAGTTTTAATGACATTTTCAGCTATTCCTGTGACAGGGCATCGAATTAAGAACTATTCTGTAATTTTGGACATCGTAGGAGGCGATATTTTGTTGCATAGGTCGGCAGGGAGTCTTTTGTTCGAATAGGTAACGAATAGGTAAAGGACGTTCTGAATAGGTAACGAGCCAATTCTCACCAGTTTTAATGACATTTTTAGCTATTCCTGTGACAAAGCATCGAATTTAGAACTATTCTGTAATTTTGGATATCGTAGGAGGCAATATTTTGTTGCATAGGTCGGCAGGGAGTCGTTTGTTCGAATAGGTAACGAATAGGTAACGAGCGCTCTGAATAGGTAACGAGCCAATTCCCACCAGTTTTAATGATATTTTTAACTATTCCTGTGACAGGGCATCGAATTTAGAACTATTCTGTAATTCTAGACATCGTAGGAGGCGATATTTTGTTGCATAGGTCAGCAGGAAGTCGTTTGTGCGAATAGGTAACGAATAGGTAACGGACGTTCTGAATAGGTAACGAGCCAATTCTCACCAGTTTTAATGACATTTTTAGCTTTTGCTGTGACAGGGCATCAAATTTAGAACTATTCTGTAATTTTAGACATCGTAGGAGGCGATATTTGTTGCATAGGTCGGCAGGGAGTCGTTTGTTCGAATAGGTAACGAATAGGTAACGAGCGTTCTGAATAGGTAACGAGCCAATTCCCACCAGTTTTAATGATATCTTTAACTATTCCTGTGACAGGGCATCGAATTTAGAACTATTCTGTAATTCTAGACATCGTAAGAGGCGATATTTTGTTGCATAGGTCAGCAGGAAGTCGTTTGTGCGAATAGGTAACGAATAGGTAACGGACGTTCTGAATAGGTAACGAGCCAATTCTCACTAGTTTTAATGACACTTTTAGCTATTCCTGTGCCAGGGGATCGAATTTAGAACTATTCTGTAATTTTAGACATCGTAGGAGGCGATATTTTGTTGCATAGGTCGGCAGGGAGTCGTTTGTTCGAATAGGTAACGAATAGGTAACGAGCGTTCTGAATAGGTAACGAGCCAATTCCCACCAGTTTTAATGATATTTTTAACTATTCCTGTGACAAGGCATCGAATTTAGAACTATTCTGTAATTCTAGACATCGTAGGAGGCGATATTTTGTTGCATAGGTCAGCAGGAAGTCGTTTGTTCGAATAGGTAACGAATAGGTAACGGGCGTTCTGAATAGGTAACGAGCCAATTCTCACCAGTTTTAATGACATTTTTAGCTATTCCTGTGACAGGGCATCGAATTTAGAACTATTCTGTAATTTTGGACATCGTAGGAGGCGATATTTTGTTGCATAGGTCGGCAGGGAGTCTTTTGTTCGAATAAGTAACGAATAGGTAACGGACGTTCTGAATAGGTAACGAGCCAATTCTCACCAGTTTTAATGACATTTTTAGCTATTCCTGTGACAGGGCATCAAATTTAGAACTATTCTGTAATTTTGGACATCGTAGGAGGCGATATTTTGTTGCATAGGTCGACAGGGAGTCGTTTGTTCGAATAGGTAACGAATAGGTAACGAGCGTTCTGAATAGGTTACGAGCCAATTCCGACAAGTTTTAATGATATTTTTAACTATTCCTGTGACAGGGCATCGAATTTAGAACTATTCTGTAATTCTAGACATCGTAGGAGGCGATATTTTGTTGCATAGGTCGGCAGGGAGTCGTTTGTTCGAATAGGTAACGAATAGGTAACGAGCGTTCTGAATAGGTAACGAGCAAATTCCCACCAGTTTTAATGATATTTTTAGCTATTCCTGTGACAGGGTATCGAATTTAGAACTATTCTGTAATTCTAGACATCGTAGGAGGCGATATTTTGTTGCATAGGTCGGCAGGGAGTCTTTTGTTCGAATAGGTAACGAATAGGTAACGGACGTTCTGAATAGGTAACGAGCCAATTCTCACCAGTTTTAATGACATTTTTAGCTATTCCTGTGACAGGGCATCGAATTTAGAACTATTCTGTAATTTTGGACATCGTAGGAGGCGATATTTTGTTGCATAGGTCGGCAGGGAGTCGTTTGTTCGAATAGGTAACGAATAGGTAATGGGCGTTCTGAATAGGTAACAAGCCAAATTCCACCAGTTTGAATAACATTTTTAAGTATTCTTGTGACAGGGCATCGAATTTAGAACTATTCTGTAATTTTGGACATCGTAGGAGGCGATATTTTGTTGCATAGGTCGGCAGGGAGTCGTTTGTTCGAATAGGTAACGAATAGGTAATGGGCGTTCTGAATAGGTAACAAGCCAAATTCCACCAGTTTGAATAACATTTTTAAGTATTCTTGTGACAGGGCATCGAATTTAGAACTATTCTGTAATTTTGGACATCGTAAGAGACGATATTTTGTTGCCTAGGGCGGCAGGGAGTCGTTTGTTCGAATAGGTAACGAATAGGTAACGGGCGTTCTGAATAGGTAACGAGCCAATTCCCACCAGCTTTAATGACATTTTTAGCTTTTGCTGTGACAGGGCATCGAATTTAGAACTATTCTGAAATTTTAGACATCGTAAGAGGCGATATTTTGTTGCCTAGGGCGGCAGGGAGTCGTTTGTTCGAATAGGTAACGAATAGGTAACGGGCGTTCTGAATAGGTAACAAGCCAAATTCCACCAGTTTGAATAACATTTTTAAGTATTCTTGTGACAGGGCATCGAATTTAGAACTATTCTGTAATTTTGGACATCGTAAGAGACGATATTTTGTTGCCTAGGGCGGCAGGGAGTCGTTTGTTCGAATAGGTAACGAATAGGTAACGGGCGTTCTGAATAGGTAACAAGCCAATTCCTACCAGCTTTAATGACGTTTTAGCTATTCCTGTGACAGGGCATCGTATTTAGAACTATTCTGTTATTTAAGACATCGTAGGAGACGATATTTTGTTGCATAGGTCGGCAGGGAGTCGTTTGTTCGAATAGGTAACGAATAGGTAACGAATAGGTAACGGGCGTTCTGAATAGGTAACAAGCCAATTTCCACCAGCTTTAATGACATTTTTAGCTTTTGCTGTGACAGGGCATCGAATTTAGAACTATTCTGTAATTTAGACATCGTAGGAGGCGATATTTTGTTGCCTAGGGCGGCAGGGAGTCGTTTGTTCGAATAGGTAACGAATAGGTAACGGGCGTTCTGAATAGGTAACAAGCCAATTCCCACCATTTTTAATGACATTTTGAGCTATTCCTGTGACAGGGGATCGAATTTAGAACTATTCTGTAATTTTGGACATCGTAGGAGGCGATATTTTGTTGCATAGGTCGGCAGGGAGCCGTTTGTTCGAATAGGTAACGAATAGGTAACGGGCGTTTTGAATAGTTAATAAGCCAATTTTTCCATTTGTGTGATATTGTTTTTTAATCCTTCAGTTGTTTTGGACATAGTAATGGTGATATATTGCCCGGGACGGCAGGGAGTCATTTTCAAATAGGTAATGAACTTTTAATGAGGATATCTAATATGCATGTTTAAGTCAATTTTCACCAGTTGGGTGTTTCTTTTTTCACTGGAATGAAGACAATCATTGACAAGGCATCAAGTCTACGGTTTTACAATGTTTGACGCACTTTGGGGTCAAATCAGACCTAAAACCGCGAATAGGTAATGAATAGGTAACAGGGAATAGGTAACCAACTTCACACTTGAATAGGTAATGAATAGGGAATAGGGAATAGGTAGCCAACTTCACAGGGGTTCCGTAGAGTAGTAATGCTGCGCGCATTTAAATGTTTATTTCGTGTAGAGTCTACTACATAGACTCTATCCAATTATTGGTCATTCCAACTGTCATGGTTGCGTTATTTGAACTACACGTGTTCCTTTCTCTTAAAATGCAATATAATAAGTTTTCTGTATGGAGGCAGCTTTAAGGATTCGGGACAAAACTAACTGTTACAAAATACGTTCACTTTCGGGAAATGCAATTTTCAAATTTGAAATTAGCCTAACAAATAGCAAGCATGGTGATGTTCTGTTGCTAACTTCCAAGAGGATGTATTTTAGGAAAGAAAATGGTCATAATTACGCAAGTAAACAGGAATAAGGAGATTGGCCGTCCTTAACTATAAAATTGTATGTGAGTGACCGCGTCAGTAGTTAATTTTGTGACCAATCAGAAGCTACATGAATGGCATTTAGGAATGTCCCTAAATTTACAGTATTACTAGTACATTTATGACTTGTGTTTATTCTAGGAAAGATGGCGATTTCAGCACCAATTTGTATTTAGTAGCACATACAAGGATGGGGCCCTATATTGTCGGTCTAGTGACGGGATACCTTCTGTATCGATACAAAGATTCATTCAAAATGAAGAGGGTATAGTAGTTATTATAAGATGACGTTAAAGATATATCTAACGGGGCCAGGAGTAATGATAAATTGTAGGTCAATTGTGGTCAAGTTGTATTTACGAGTTATGTTTTAAGAAAATGGATGATTACATGTATCTTCAAAGTTGTTATTAGGTATAAAGGCATAATTTCCCTTAATTATTATATTCATTTCATATGAGTACCGTATTCCACTTACTATTATTTTGTTGCCATCGACTCCAATGGCATGGTCGTAAGTCATATTTAAGCTCAAATGTCGAACTTTTACCCTTACTGGTACAATGGTGTTTCACGTACAAATGAGACAGGATCTGGAAAAACGTCCTTTAAGGCTTTTGAGCCCAACATAGATCCAGATCAGCCTGTGCATACGCACAGTCTGATCAGTATCCATGCTGTTCTCTAATAGCTTCTTCATGACCTGTAGTAACTTAAAGAGAGCAGCATGGATGCATATTCGACTTCATTTGACAACAGGCTGATCTTGAAACTCAATATTTGAAAATGCTTTAAGGGACGTTTTTCCAGATCCAGGCTCAAATCTTGTGTTCTCCGTTTTCAGACCTGGAACCTCCTGGGTTGGTTTGTCTGTCTGTCCATTGTCGTTTTAGTCATATACGGTGTTTACCCTGATGATCAAAAACATTTCTTTCCGTAGATGAGTCAGTGGCCTACGTTACGCTACACAGAACAGCGTGGGGTGTTGCTGTTTGTTGGATTATATTCGCTTGTGCTACTGGACAT
Organism: Fragum sueziense; assembly: GCA_963680895.1. Lineage (NCBI taxonomy): Eukaryota > Metazoa > Mollusca > Bivalvia > Cardiida > Cardiidae > Fragum > Fragum sueziense. Next base: position 9,248,013 of record OY804599.1, on the reverse strand, counting down.
GGAGGTGTGTTGATAATTTGTTTTGATAAATGTGTCACATTTTAATTAGTTTCCTTATGATTTTCAGTAGTAATATTATTGGCATGTTGTACTTTTAGACATTATCCATTTAGAAGACAGCAATCTTTTAGACAGCTCTTTATTTAAAGCTGCATCAAACGACAAAATGTTAACCATTCCATTTTCTCCTTTTGGCAACTCCAATGGATATGTGTTTAGACAACCTGATACGAAAAGAATTCGCAGTTTAACTGTTATTTACAAGGATTGCTCCTTGATTCTCTTGGTTGTCTTTTCTGTACAACGGACTTTACCACGTTTATCTTTAGTTCTATTCTGGGTTCCAGGTTGGATCAATGACTTCCTATCTTGGAGCGCCTTTGTACCACTAGCTAGACTATCCTACTGTACGTATTTAGTACACGTGCTCTGTCTCCAATACTTTATGTGGACTTTACGACAAAACATGTATGTTACAGATTTGATGACGGTATGTATATAATTTATCAACTACTGTCGATGCACCTTTTATCTAGGTTTCGGAATGCACACATGTTTTGATTAACCGTGGGTTTTTAGGGCCAAATAAAAAGTTTCTTCTGGACGACTTCATATGTTGCTGATGAACGAAATCTGATACCAAACTAGCATCATAGAATCAGTACTACTAACAAAGTCTAATTCTTATAGATCTATGTATTTTGTAAATACGGTAAATAAAATTGGTCTCTGTGCATTATGAATATGAGTTGAAGATGCTAATCATAATAAGGACAGTGGTGAATATGATATTATTAGATGGGTATTATATCATTCAAAATAATTATCTGAACTTTGTACTGCAGTTATCAATCGTTGAAAAATTTATCTTTGTTTTTAGATTTACGTGTACGTTGGTAACACAGTTATATCGTATATGGCCGCCTTTATAACGTCCATGTTGTTTGAGGCGCCGATGATGGGACTAGAGAAGATACTGTTTAATAAGAAATGTTACTATTTAAAGTAACATAATGTAATATATCTCATTTGTTATTCAGATTTATGTGTACCTAGGTAACACAGTTATATCGTATATGGCCGCCTTTATAACGTCCATGTTGTTTGAGGCGCCGATGATGGGACTAGAGAAGATATAGTTTAATAAGAAATGTTACTATTTATAGTAACACAATGTAATATATCTCTCCGTGTTTCAGATTTACGTGTACCTTGGTAGCACGGTGATATCGTATATGGCCGCTTTTATGACGTCCATGTTGTTTGAGGCGCCGATGATGGAACTAGAAAAGATACTGTTTAATAAGAAATGTTATTATTTATAGTAACATAATGAAATATCTATCTTTGTGTTTCAGATTTACGTGTACCTTGGTAACACAGTTATATCGTATATGGCCGCTTTTATGACGTCCATGTTGTTTGAGGCGCCGATGATGGAACTAGAAAAGATACTGTTTAATAAGAAATGTTACTATTTATAGTAACATAATGAAATATCTATCTTTGTGTTTCAGATTTACGTGTACCTTGGTAACACAGTTACATCGTATATGGCCGCTTTTATGACGTCCATGTTGTTTGAGGCGCCGATGATGGAACTAGAAAAGATACTGTTTAATAAGAAATGTTACTATTTATAGTAACAGAATGTAAATATATCTCTTTGTTTTACAGATATACGTGTACCTGGGTAACACAGTTATATCGTATATGGCCGCCTTTGTGGCGTCCATGTTGTTTGAGGCGCCGATGATGGGACTAGAAAAGATACTGTTTAGGAAGAAATAATCGATAACGGGACTCGTTCAACAAAACGTGATTGTATTGTTTGTGGAAGATAATCTAAATAAAAGATGATTCACTGGAAAAGACTAGACTATTGTTTCTCTTAAAATAGAGACTTCATTTGACAACCCCCACCTGCCATGGGTTTAAAAAAACTATGCCGGGCGAGAATAACTGATAACTTAATTCAATGTTTTTAACGTTAATGCAAAGTATGTGCCCATTAGTAAGAACATTTGCATTTTATAAATTGGACCTGCCTTAATTATGTACATAGCTCACGATAAAGGACCTGGTAAAACATCTCTGGCAGCTAATAGCTAAGAATGCTCTGTCAGGTCTTTTATCGGGACCAATATCACGGCGAGGATTGTTTATCATGGGATGGATAACAACTAAGGACAAAATAGTCTCGATTCTGATCAAATACTTTTGCATCAACTTTTTTTTATTTCTGCGTCAATTTTTAAACGATTTGTTGCATGTACCCCGCGTTACTGAGCTCCTATCTGTTATTTTTTGTTTATACAAAGCCCAATTGTGACCTCGGCCTTTGACCTACGTCACCCAAAAGAAAAAATGCATCTCGTTGGCCAAAGGCAAGAATTGTGTAAAGTTTCATGGTCGTAGATCAAATAGTACTGGGTTGGAAGCACAGATACTGATTTAAACGAAGTCCAAATATGACGCTTACCTTTGATTTACACGACTCCAAAATAATAGTACACCTCTTTGGATCAAGGCTAACAATTGTGTTTTAAAAGTATCATGATCCTAGGTCAAACGGTTCTTGAGTTAAAGAGACGCAGTTCTAAGTGTACGGACAGACATGTATATGGACAAACAGACAGACAGACATGGTGACACTAATATACCCCTTCTTCTTCGTTACTCTATCCATGGGTTATATTTGTAGTAGGAAACGATGAGGATCGATAGTAAATCAATGACCTCTGATTGTATATGGTACCATTTCGTAGTAGGTTGCGGGTATAATGATTGAAAACAATTCGAAATGTTCACTACATTTTCTCCCAAAACATACACAATACAGCAAAGACAATATATTTGAGCCGGGATCTCGCCAAAATATATTTTTGATTTTTGAAACCAACATGGATCTTGATCACTCTGCGTTTACCCATAGCCCGATCAAAATCCATGTTGTTTTCTAATCGATTCTTCGTGGGATGTAGCAATAGTAATAGAAAAATAGTGGAGTCCAATTCGACTTCATCTAGGATGAGGCAGATCTGTATTCATGCTTTTATTTATTCGTAAATTGTTGATTGACAGGGGTGGCCGGGGTGGATGGGGTGGGCGGGTTTGGGGCTTAACCCTTTACCAAACAAGACCTGGTTTTGACGCACTTATTAGGAAATGCTTGGGAAAACATTAAAACAAAAAAAAAAGAAACTGCTGATAACCAGCAGTTTCTCCTTTTGTCTCAATATTTTCTGTGCCATATTTTACACAAATACTATCTTTAATACCTTCCATTTTGCCATTTGTGGCAGTTTTTGAATTTAACCACCCTAAAATTTAGCTGTTTGGGAAAAGGATTAAGGCGTCTTTAAACTGCTGTGATCATATCGCGGTGTGACTGGAGCGCCTAGCTATGGATTGCTGTCGTTTCTCTCGCCAATACTACCACATCCCTTCTGAGCCTCCAGCTGCTCGCCACCATAACGATTATTCAACCATTGGTAGGAGAAAAATGTCAGAAAATAAGTTTGCTGTGACCGGAGACGGAATCCCATAAATTCTCAAGAGTAAGAATTCGATAAGATACTAACTGCGCAATTTGGGCAAATGCACACAATTTTCATAGTCACTTTTCCAGATCACCCGGCTCATTTCTTTTCATCATCTGTTTTTCGTTTTGTTTATTGATTAGACAGTGTTTACAGTGGACTCTACCTATTGTCTTCTCTTGCGTCCCAACAATGCCTTTTCAATTCCCATCATTGGGGCCTCGAAGGCGAGAGACGTGAGAAAAGCTGCGGCGTAGGAGAGTGTTAGATTACCGAGGAAAATGTATGCCTGAAAACAAAAACACATGCATTGAAAAACGTGGAAACTGTACTTTGTACCAGAGCAATAGATAAGAGGAGGATGGGGGGAGTAAAGGGCTTTTTAAACCCTTTCCCAAACGACAAAATTTTAGGGTGATCCACTTCGAAAACTGCTACAAATAAAAAACGGATGTTATTAAAGATAGGATTTGTATAAAATATGGCGTAGAAAATATGGAGACAAAAGGAGAAACTGCTGGTTATCAGCAGTTTCTTCTTTTGTTTGGATGTTTTCCCAAGCCTTTTCTACAAGGGTCGTCAAAACCAGGTCTTGTCTGGGAAAGGGTTAAAGCAAATGATTTATTGTTTATCAAAATCTATGTTATGGTTAGATTTGAATCGATTATTTAAATGAGTACCAATAACACCGGGTTTCGATTCGAAACAACAGATTTACAATGCTTAAAATACATCCCCTCTTAGACATTGATCTGTGTACACCATTCTGGTTTCCAAAATTATGAAACTGATTTGACAAATAGCTAGTTACATCGTATTTGAAGAGAAACCTCTGGTATTTTTACAACATTTAGATGAATGTATATATAATAAGTCAAAATCATAAAAACAAATCGTCAATTCAGAAATTTCATTATCGAATACAATTGGAGATACATGCGACTAAATGAAAGATGGACAATTTTTTTGGCAATTTTGGTCCAACATCGTTCGGTGTACTTTGGAAATATTAGATTCTTTAAACACTAGCACTGCCTTAATTAACTCATCAAAGACAACAAAGAGAAAGAAATAATTATCATTACGAATATAATAAAAGAAATGGTATGTACCTTGTTCAATCTCAGCTTTCCATTACATCTATAAAGAATATATCCTGCGATTAGACCTACAACATAGGGTCCAATACGTGTATGAGCTTTCATATACAGATTGTCGTAGAAGTCATGGTCCTTTCTGAAAATATGCAAAAAGTGTGTATAACAAGTGTCTTATCTTGGAATATTCTACATGGTGCCGAAATTGTACAGTCATTAATGAAAAAATAATTATTCTACTCTTTTATCGACTTTATTAACGTTATTATCAAGAGACAATAAATCATTTTAATCACGTTTCATCGATGACAATTAGAGAATATAAAGATATTAAAGAAAAGTTTCAAGCACTATAATTATGATAAAATGTCTACCCACGGTTGGGGTCCAAGGCTATTACTCCACCCACTATGGCGTTGCTGGAAAATAAAACCAGTTGTTTCTTGTACATCGTGAATAAGCAATGATTCATTGGTAGGCCTACCCCTTCTTTATGGCACGGAAAATGATGACAGTCTTTATTTCTTACAAATAAGCTTATTTCCACTAAGACCCAAACACACCCAACAGCCACCGGACGTCATCCTTTGATGACAATTATGGCCAATCACCGTTCGTTGCCATTGCACGTGGGATGCTTTGCTCGGAATTTGGTCAGAGCCTCGATCTGGCATAATGAAATCGGCTGATGTGTTGCTATTTTCAGTAACAAATTGGAACCGTGTATGTGTGTATACAATGTTAATTTCCCATAAACCCATTGTTTGCCACCGGAAGCTGGTCGTAGGTACGGACTAAAACGATAATTGAAAGGGATCAAATGAAATAGTCGTATCAATTTACATGTATTTGCAAATACTTAGCACACCCTGCGTTTAAACATTTCAAAGAAAATTAAGAAATTAAGACGTTTTATTGTACATTCAAAATTAAACGAAAATGATTACAGTTGTTTTGATAAATCAAAGTAACTTGATAAACCAAAACAACTGTACAATCATTTTCTATTTAAGTATGAATTTATGACACCAGAATTTGAATTATACAAGAGGTAGGCCTATATTTTTCGCAATACTTACTAGAAGAAAGGGACCAACACCATAGGAGAGATCCAGTAAAACTGCATGTCATCGGCTAGATACCAGGACCAAGGCATACACTGAAACATAAAACCGTATTGTTCAAATAAGGAAAAGTGGACTTCACACATCGACATGTTTTGTTGGATGTCCATGATTCCTATTTTCCGTGTCTTACTATTGTTGGTAAAAAGTGTTGTTAGTTGCTTATCAAGCAAATAAATCCATTCAGCATAATTATTGTTGGGAAAAGTTGAAATGACTGCATAACAATCAATGCATCTCTTTTTTAAGGAGGTTACCAAAGGTAAATTAGTTTAAACGTATAATATTGCTCGGCGAAATAAGATGTAGCCGAGAGCTTGGCAAGTCTGTATGAATATTTCACAGCTTTAAAACAACTGTTGATACTGTGTGCAGTTCAAATGAGATGACCTTAATATTAATTATTAATGTTACCATATGTTGTTCATCAAACTTGACGTAGTTGTTGATGTATAACAGATTCGTCCACCACCGTTCCTTGCAGTCTGTAACTTGGCTCAGTGTATCCATCGGCCATACCGGTCCGTAACTCACCAGTGGGAATATTGTCACTAGTACCAGTATAACTAGCATATAGGCAGGAGTCAGTCTGAATATAAACAAAATAATGGATATCAGAGTGTTCATCGGCAATACTGGTCCGTAACTCACCAGCGGGAATATTGTCACTAGTACCAGTATAACTAGCAAATAGGCGGGCGTCAGTCTGAATATAAAAAATGGTTGATTATCAGAGTGTTCATCGGCCATAATGGTCCGTAACTCACCAGCGGAAATATTGTCACTAGTACCAGTATAACTAGCAAATAGGCGGGCGTCAGTCTGAATATAAAAAATGGTTGATTATCAGAGTGTTCATCGGCCATAATGGTCCGTAACTCACCAGCGGAAATATTGTCACTAGTACCAGTATAACTAGCAAATAGACGGGCGTCAGTCTGAATATAAAAAATGGTTGATTATCAGAGTGTTCATCGGCCATAATGGTCCGTAACTCACCAGCGGGAATATTGTCACTAGTACCAGTATAACTAGCAAATAGGCGGGCGTCAGTCTGAATATAAAAAATGGTTGATTATCAGAGTGTTCATCGGCCATAATGGTCCGTAACTCACCAGCGGGAATATTGTCACTAGTACCAGTGTAACCAGCATATAGGCGGGCGTTAGTCTAAATTAATCAATGGGTGCCTATACTGCCTAATGTATGTTTACCCTTATCATGCTGAATTAATTTGGACTAGTACACCTCCGTAAGGCTGAATTAATTCACTGTGCACAGCGTATAAATGGGCTGCACTTATTCCGATACTATAAACTGAATTAATGAGGCATTGTAGCCCTATAAACCCTATGTTTTAGAAAGAAGACTACGTACCGTGTAGGATCATCGAGAATTCCATGTTGTTGGTTTACTTTGACCCACTTAAATTGCATCATACCAAATCCATTGTCATTCAAGCCCAACCCACTAAAAGTGACAGTTGGTACGTTCCGATATCGGGGCGATAATTCCATCTGTATTTAAACAAAATTACGCCGTGTAATAAGTTACTAAACTTACTCTGAATTGCCCACATGTCAAAATTTGCTATTCCATGAACCATGGTTACAATGTCTCTTACGCATTCGCCATTAATTGCAACATCGCCATCGAAAGTTGCCAGTATTTCTACAATATCTGCTAGTGTGCCATCAGCTTGCATGTCTCGTATGGTCTTCTGAATATGTTTAGTTTATCCAGTATCTCAAATAGATCAATGATGTCGCTGTTGTTGTTTTTGTTGTTATCTGTGCCGTTCGAAGCATCTCCAGTAGCCGCTATTGATGCTATAATTGTTTGTATTGGGTTATGCTCTGTTGCTTTAATACCCAGAATCGTTGACATGATTATGACCAACAGCAACGCTGAGATTACCACGCCATGTACTGTGCTCATTCTGTATCTTGATGAAAAAATGAAAGAAAACACTTTCACTTCACGCAATAGAAGCATAATTGATAATTGTATTTTCATTACGTTTTTGCAATTTCTAGAATAATTTGTTATGAAAATGGAAATTAAAAAAAAGATAGGGGGGTTAAAAGATGTAACCGGAGTGGGATTCGAACGCCTTACCTCTGGCATTCAAGTCGGCAGCTCTACCACTGAGCTATTCAGGCAAGTGGTTATGGAAGTAGTAGTAGTTCTGGGACACCCCCCTACACACACACACACACATACACACATCCTGCCCAGCTTTCCTCCTGGGTTGGTTACCGGGTCCTTTTCGCGCCAGGTGGTCAGAAGGGGAGGGGGTCAGTTTACCCTCGGCTTTCGGCTCAGCCATTCGCCGAGCAGCTGCAAGTGTCATCTTACTATGATTAACTTCTAACTATGATAAATAACGACTGTGGTGACGACTCAATGCTTAAATACTTTTGACTGCGATTCTGCCGGAAGGTGGATACAGAACCACTCCAAGTGCATATGACATAATATTCCCTTTGAACATACCTCCAACCATCCCCCGATTGCACCCTGCGGTTTTAAAAGAATGCTAGAAATAAAAAAGGGGATAAAATACAGAATTGGATATCTGTCTAGGCCGCAGCTACCCCCATCAGGACCACTTTTTAAAAAATACAACATACATTATTTACAAATATCCCACAGGGTGCCCTAACGATCTTAGCAGGGATCACATTTGTACAATTGGAATCTATCCCACGATACTTAGCTTTATTGTTATGGAAGCGTCAATATATAGTTTATTTAGCCTATGTTCAAAATTAAACACCACTTTATTTCAGGTTAGCGCGATGATTGTATAAAACTGTTACTGCTAGTGTCAAAAATATACCGAAAACTATCTACTTCATTAATGTCATACCTTTGCTCTCAAAATTGACGGACTTTGCACTTTGCTCGGTGTCAAGCGCCTGTCTACCAACCGCAGTCATTTTGGTGTTGTTGTCAAGGACAACAGGCCTGCGTTTGCAATGAGCGTGTTGATTCGTTGGTGTAAAAATAGAAAAATCGGAATTCCCCAGGTCACAGAAGATGACCCCTAATGGGTCTTCAGATGTAACATTATGAAATAAGATGCATCTGAATTCATTCAGATTGGGTCGTCATAAAACTGAATTTCTATACATTGACCACGCGGCGGTGAACATTACATAATGTCAACCGATTGACATTATGCTAGGTTCTCACTGCCGATCTCATCAACTCGATCAACACGGCCACCTAATTTTCCGATGTAGCCCAACCAAATGTATGTACACGACTTCTTCTCGATCTCTTGTCGATCAAACTGGACCCCGCACGAGCACTCCCAATTCTTTCCCGAGACCATCTTTCTGATTTCAACCCGATCATACAGACCTGTACTCGAGCCCTACACAATCAAGGCTCGACCATCTCGATCTATACACGACCAGATCGAAGGGATTATATTCTAGTCGTAGATGGTCTGGAAATATCGTGTACTGAATGATTTTTTCTGTATTGTCTGTGACAACCAAATATTCACAATAACTTCATAATATTGTCATAATTTAAATTTGGCGAAAATGTACTTTTAGCTATTTGCTCACCCTTCATTTACTTATACAGAACAATAAATGTATTCTTTCAGTCATCGAATACCATTTTTTTAATCGTATGTGTTATATCTCAGAGTCGGGAATCCAGTGACACACTATTTCCGATAATATTCAATATTTCTGTTAATATATTCTGCGCGGGAACACGTTATGTTTGTACACATTTATCTTTACACGACCGGTGTTCCCATAGCCGATCAGATCAACTCGATCAAGCGATCAAATACAGATCGATCTCAGTCTGCAAGGGAAATCGAGAACCATTGGGGTGATCGAAATTGATCTGCATGGGTCTGGCTTCTTAATCGATATTTTTGAGATGCAAGAAAATTTTAGCGCGATCGTGTACAAAAATGATCGAGAATCGATTGTGTATTGATCGAGTAGAAGACCGACCTTATCGAGAATCAATCGTGTCTGAGGATCGAGTGTGATCGGGTTGATATTTTTATCTCTACCTGCACCGAATGCGCCTTCAATTACCTCGACTTGTACTCGAATGATTTACGACCACACTCCGATCAACTTGACCTCTGCTTCATCTGTTCACCTGATCAAATCGGGTATAGATGTCGGATTCGATGGACTAGTGATCGAGAAGAAGTCATTTGGTTGGGTTTGATCGAGGGAATTTAAGCGATCGTGTAGATCGAGTTGAGCCACTGCAGTTGGAAGCACCTAGACTTGTACAAGTAATTCCCGAACGCATCCCGATCAACTCGATTTCTGCTCCAATAAAATCCCGGTTAAAGATGCCTACCCGATTACACACAATCTCTACGCGATTGATTCTCGATCAGCTCGATCTTCCACATGATCAATACTCGAGTTCTTCCCGATGTGTTTTCTACTCGATCGCTTCACGAGTTTTTGACGTGTAAAACACATTGGCAAGATTACCGATCGAGGCAGACCAAGCTCACTCATCTCGACTGATCCCGATCACCCATGCAGATCGATCTCAATCGGTACTCGATCGCTTGATTGAGCCTGATAGAGTTGATTTGGTCGGCAGTGGGAACCTAGCATTACGTAATGTCACCCGCTCAGATCTGTAAGCGGTTAACAGTACCAAATATATAGTTTATGAAGATCACGCGAGGTATAATAACGTTACTATGTTCCCACGATGTTTGCTAATTGTCGTTCTTTCTATGGTCAGACTCGCCTGAACTAGAGAGTATAACTGGGTAATGAGGACGGAATCCTTTGTAACTATGTTTCTTACACAACCAATACGACACATTAGCTAATTTCTATATAATATTATACTTCATTTGAGAAGTTTAACATTTGATAGCTCTGTATCAGTTTTATTGTTGGACTCGACACACTCTGTGGTAAATATAGCCTTTTTTTTTGGTCTTACTTTAGGATTTCATTGCTACATCGAATATCTTAATTATTTTCAATAAGATAGAAATGCGCATGCCGTCGCCATTCTTAAAAACCCTCATTGTTTTAAGCTGTACTTAGTTAGGAGGTCTTGCATGAGAAATATCGTAATATGTACATGATTGTACGTGCGCATATGCTAGTTCTATAGAGGCTAAACTTTCAAAACACTTTTCATTTAGTATTTATGCTTTTGTTATCATTTTGGCGTAAAATAACCAAAACCATCGCTCATGTCTGATAGAAATCAGGGTGTTGTAGTAAACTGAACGTCAAAAACTTAAGATTACAACCGATCACTGGCTACAAAATACTTTATGCATCTTCGGTTGTCATCCGTGACAATGGAAATTGACGAGGCTAATGTTACATCTCGGTACATCTCCTGCAAAAAAATGACATAGATTGATCTTTCTCTCGAAATTTGGTTTTAATGACTACACAGAAGGTTCATTTTAGTCTGACTAGTCACAAATCAATGGAGTAGACGTAGCCTATGTGTTCTTCCTATGTTAAACTGTAAAAAGGTCGTAATTACTTTTCAGTTGAAGCCACAATGATGCATCTGAAAACAACCCAGCTTCTGCTAAGTATATGCATATTTGCTACCATAACATACGTTACAAATGGTGCTTCTAACAATGGCTCGGACAACGTTGCTTCCAACACGTCAACAGCTGATATATTTGACGTCATCCGAGGTCTAGACGTTCAGAACGTAATACAGCGATTTGTTCAAGACGGGACGTTAGAGAGTTTGGCTGACGTGTTCTTATCTCAAGATGACGCAATTGCTGACGTCAACGGGAAATGTGTGAAAGACACGTTTATTACGTTACGGGGATTACTGAGCAGGGAAATGTGGGCCATACAGAGTAAGTGAGAATTGAAAGGAGTATTTCGTCGGTGTTATTGCAAAACCTCGTACTCCCAGCTGGATTAAAACTGGAGATACGAGGTTTTGCAATAACACCGACGATTTGGATTATCTACTCATTGATTTCATGTCTGTCTAAATTGGCATGGTATATGACCAACTATGCTTTTTTTCAAAGATCTAGTAAGTTATCAATACTTGGATGAATTTTAAATGTTACTCTAAGTAAATTCCCTACAATGAATTGTGCAGAAGACAACTCCTTACGTTTTAAATAAAAGAAGATTAAAATATCGTCGGGTACATTCAAAACCACCGTATCTACAGTTTATTCGATCCATAGCTACGACATTAACAAACGAAAAAAAACCAACGATATATTCAATAAGCACTTAGATACATGTAATAAATGGCTGACTTATCATCTATCTTATGTTTCTCTTTATAAAAAGCTGTAATAACTTTTATTCAAACAGATTATCATATCATGTTTTTTTGTCTAAAGCTTTCAAGAAGTAGGCCCCTGCGTCAATAATTGTTAATTTGCCTTAACACAATAATAGACACCACATTAGGCTACTGGAGAGTGACGCCATTTGACTCCTTCATAATAAAAGGCTTTGGAAAACAATGTGGAAAATGATGAAATTGTGTGAAACAATGTTTTCTAATCCAAAATGTAGATTTACATACAAGCTAGTATTCTTTAATTCTAATTCACATGAAATTGTCGTCTGCAACGCCTTTCAGACACAGTCCAAAAGTTTTCCGTCTGGTACTGGGCTAACAATGTAACGTTGTTATTCAGTGTTAGACGCGATCGGCAAGCCACACAGCGGGATCTTGTCGGACATGGATCTTAAGTGGATCGGATCATATGACGAGTGTGTGAAGGTCGAGGCCATGACGTATGCCAACGTTACGTTACAATCAGACCCGGTGCACCATTTTGATGGAAAATATTGCAGTATCAACGTACCGCTACCGAGTAATATTGGCATGTTGACTGATATTGTGAGTAACTTTTTTAGCTCCACTGGCCTTTCAGGCCAGCGGGCTATTGTCATGGCGGTGTATCCGTCGTGCGTCCGTCTGTCCGTCCGTCCATCCGTCCGTCCGTGCGTCCGTAAACTTATTCTTTAAAAATCTTCTCAAAAACTACTAAATGGATTTCAACCAAACTTCACAGGAATGATCCTTCAGTGGCCCTCTCTCAGATTCCTTCAAAGAATTTGGATTGAACCAGAATAACCTGAGTTATCTGCCCTGTTACAGTCTGAGTTATGTGCCCTTGAAATTGACAAAATTTCAGTTTTCGATACTTTTTTCACTCTTGCGGCCATGAATATTGACTTATATAGACAAAATTTACAGAATGATGGTGACTATAAGATCTTGCATGAGTTTAATTTTGGCTTGATTATAAACTCACGTGCTGAATTATGTGTTCTTGAATCTCAGCTTTCAATTTTATTATCGCTTTAACATCCCCAAAATATTAGTCAATCATTTACTTTCTTTTTGCTTTGACCTCATAATTGCTGCTTTTAACTTTGTTTTTGCTTTACGAACCACTGGTATTGTAAAATCTAGTCAAAACTTGGGTTAAACATTAAAATAAATTCAGGCCTGTGGAGCGACTTAAGACCTTCAGGTCTTTCTAGTTATTAGAAGCGGTAAGAATGGTATGGTTATGATCTATTCTAATGAAGCAAACTTCATTATTGATACCACTTACTGTACGACGTCACAGTACGTGTTGTGTCATTTATCCTCTGACCTTTTTTTCTTTTAACACTTGCTTATGCTTCTGAATCAAATGAATAAATATACTGACTGGCTTTAAAAACGCATCACTAAAGTTCATCCAGCAATAATATGCAAAATACAAAATCAACTTTGTAATATTATATACTTAACAACAGCTTGACATCTTCCCAACATTTCCTGAAAATTTCAGACAGAAATTCGATTAACTGACTGAGATATAGCCATCTAAAGAGAGGTGGTGTGAGGTTTTTGACAGTTTTCTCTATTTAATAACAAGTAATTCCGCTCTGAGTATGAAAAACGTTCCACAATCGTGACCTCGAGTTGAAACAAAATCTTTATTCTTTTGGGCTTGAATTATCTACCATATATTGCTGGAGAGTATTCAAAAGTTTTGGCGTCCGTTTTTTATCATGTTTAGGCCCAACGCACCATGATCTGATGATGACTTTCTGTAAGTATCTGTCACGGGCATAATCGCCAGTATTGAAAACCACAATATCTTATTCGTTAATTCACTGTTATGGCAAGAGTTTGTCAGTAGCAACATCTTTATATTACAATTGCAGTTGAAAACGTTGTTGTAAACCAATTACGTAATTGACGTTGACGTATGTTATTATCTTGACGTAAGCTCGTTTTAAAAGGTTGATCAGGGCGCTGATGCTCAGCAGCAATCCCTGTAGATTGGCTACGTTAATGCAAGTGAAAAATTGTCGATTGGTTTACATTTAAACGTCTCGCCCGTTCTCGTTGACAAACACCCACTTAGAATAATTTAAAGAATTGTGTGTGCTCCACGAACTTTGGTCTCTTGGTTTTATTTTTTGTTTAATCAAATTGATTGAGAAATAAAAGTAACTCATGACCATTTGAATATGGAATATGAAAACAAAAATCCAGTTGGTCAACTAAGGTGTAGTTACGTAAACGTTATCCATATTTTGCACGTTGACGTCGTGCGAAATAACGTTGTAACTAACTGCAATAAACTTTGTTGGATATCGTGTCTTATTGGTTAAAATATATATCAGAAGTGCAAATTTGATCCTGTTTACTTAAACTACGAAAATATTTTGAAAAATAAGTGATGCGTTTTTAAAGCCAGTCAGTATATATCATTCTTTGTCAACCTCTATCTTTGGCGTAAATGTCAGAAAATAGTTGTTATTATCTTATACATGTAGTGGCATCTGAAAATATATACCATAACTCTCAGGTTTTTAACAAAACAAAAAAATAAGCTGCAGTTATGCTGAACAGCGACAATGTGCATCAGAATCAATAGTGGTTCAAGTAACATGGAGTTGTACGAGTACAGAACTTCAGGATCATATATACCTGTCATGTGAACATAGAATAATGTCAAGAATGTTATTTAAGGTAGAATAGACGTAATGTGGTCATTTTGAGATTCATAAAACATCGGATTGAACCGGACTGTGTCGTTACGTATCCGAACCTATTCGGGCGCGATCGTAAACATTCGGCGGTGGAAAGTTTTCGACGCCGTCCGAATCATTCCGACGTCGCTTGAATCTCATAAGGGGTAGCCTACCTTAACGCCATAATTTCCCGACCGTCGAAGAAATAATCAACTCGCACATCTCAACATTCTGGTATGCCACTATGGCTGTTCCAATTCATAATATGGACTGTACTTTAGGACCCAAGACTTCTCACTGGTATCGATATTGGAGTCTGTGTATCTGATAGTTGTAACACACAGGACGTCAAAGCTATCATGAAGTTTGGTAAGTCATTTAAGTTGTAACATTTATTGAGCATTTTAATATACATACATTATACATGTATGACATACATTATACATGTATGTAATATGACAGCATTTATACAGACCTTTTACCTCGAGTCATGAAGCAAAATTATAAATCACGAAATCGAGGGTATATAAACTAAATAAAATACTGATTTTAATCTCTCGTGTATAACTTTTCTACCGATACACCTTAATAACATATTTAATTAGACACAATTCTAAGTCATCGATTTGAGGTCTGTCATTTTCGATATTGGATTGTTAATCGTTTGTTCCAACGTCTGGCTCTTCAAAATCCTCCGAAAACATCGTCTCGTCATCTCTACACAATTTGCTTGTTGTACTTTTAAATTACCCACATCCATATCTTTAACTCCATTCCAAGCAACGTATATCGAATCTCACACTTTCTTCTTTCTAAAACATTTTTTCAGTGGAATCCTTATTTTTTGTACTCTAATGTCTTCAGTTGATTCAAGCACTAAATAAGTGTAGCAGATCAGAAACACCAAAAGTTGGAAGAAACTGTCGTTTGAATCGGATTTTTATATGGCTTACATGCGTTTTAAAGTTGAATATGACCAGTCACCTTAATGGGGACCTTCTCGGAAGTGTGAAAAGTATCGACATCAGTCAATCTGCGCGGTCCGCACAGACAGACGACGGTCGATACTTTTAGCTGTAATATGATTCTCTGAATCTATAATGTTATATTCTATGTCATTACAGTTGGGAAGTACATGTTCAATGCATCGTCATCTTACGAGCCAAGAGCCCAGTGTGTGGAAGAAAAACCACTGCAAGCAAAGACTATAGTTTCTATGTAAATATGATATCGTTATTTTCAAGAACAACTCGTAGGCTAACTGCTGCTTGTTTTAAGCTGCAGTTACCAGTTTTTTGGGTTTTTTGTTTTTGTTTTTGAAAAGCAGCGATATCTTCTCCTAATTAAATGCACAGGATAGGTTGTATAGAATGTCTTAAACAACAAAACTACTATTCTGAATATCCGAAGGAAACAGTGTTTGGCGAAAGCCAAATACAATCCGATAACTACATAACTATATATATCTATTCGTTGTTGTTACATGTAATGCCATCTTGTCATTTCTTATTGTTCCTTTCTTAAAGTAAGTACATTCTGTGACTTCGATTGATAACATTAATATATGTCTTTTAAAAGTGTTTGTGTCCTTTCACATAGAGCAAAGATATTTTAAAAGAAATTGTCCAAATTTAAAGATGTTGCAGGCGACATTTTCAAGTAAATAAAATCGTACATTGTTTGATCTGAAGAAACTGTTCGTAACAAAGCATTTATCTTGTTGGCATTCACAAGGCGTCAGTATGTTGAAATTGTTTGAAACATTAAACATATTTGAATTTTACCTATCTCGTCAACTTGTAATTTGTAGACAAATGACTTTTGCATTTGTGACCCATCACGCTAAAAGGGCCCTTATAGGAAATGTGAAAAATATCGACCCTAGTCAGCCTGCCCAGTCCGCGCAGCAAGACTAGGACCGACACTTTTCACTTGTATGTATTTTTCTAAATCCGCAATTTTTTCCTTATCTTAATTATTATGTTCATTTTTCGCATACAGTATCTGGTTGACCTGTGCTGGGTCTGACAAGTTTGTCAAAATTTGTTTGTTTTTTTGTTTTTTGAAGTTCGGATAAGGTCCCTATTAGCGTGACGGGTCACATATACAATTGGAATTTTACCCATCTCCAGATCCCGACTCATTTGTAGACCAATGACTTAAATTGCATTTTCATTTCAGCTGTGTTATTTCGCTCTTGATTCTGGTAGCTACTATCGGGACATTGTATGATATATACCTGAGACTGGTACAGAAAAATAACGATTCAACATATACAAGATCATGCAGCAATTCGGCGCCACAGAAAGTGGTCGAGAAAGCACACTTGAATGGGGGCGAAACTATTGAGACAGGGGATATAGGTCCTCATGCAGATGTAGAAACGGCTAAAGACGATCCTACTCTTAATGGAGACGCTATTTTTGATACAGAAAAAGGGGGTTTAGGTGCTAAACATGTAGATACTCAGATTGAAAAACCTGTCATTGAAAATTGGAAGATCAATGAAGAGGCTAAGATTGATTTAAGTATGGTCGATGTCGGACATGGGAATGCTACCTTCAATTCAACACAGAGCAAGACTGGAGAAAAAGGTGACGATGTCGTGAAACCAAAGTCCAGTGTGACCAAAAAGACAGAACAACGAAGTAGGGCATATTGTGTTGTTGTTTTTTTTTTCGGGAGGGGGTGTTCGAATTATTCCTAATTGTTTAGCGCGAATGTTCACAGAGTATGGGCAAGGGAGGGGGTATTCTGGTCACCTGGGCGTCCACGTTAGCGTCGGCGTAATATTTGGTAGATGGTTTGAATGTCATCTTATAACTCTTGTCACACCTTCCTCTACCATCGTTTAATTGCACAAAAATAAAAACAACTTTGAATCGGTTATAGTGTTCTCCTTTAAGTAGTTAATCTCTTTCAATGATGACACAGACAGTTCAAAAATGAAAGAGATTCAAAACGAGTTACTATTTTAATGTTCAAAACAACGTCGCTTTTCAAGAAAACCTCGTACCTGCAACTTGTTTTAAATTACAGTTACGAGGTTTGCATTGAAAAGCAGCGACAAGTTCCACTTAAAAATGATGAAACAATCTGAGTGAAAAAGGTAAAATACTAAAGTTCTGAATTGTTTATTTTCTCGCAAATTATAATCGGTACAATATTTCTATTGGTATGTCAAAATATATAATTGATTTTGGAAAATATTCAATAACATATTTAAAAAAATGTTAGGAAACCATTGTTGTAAAATATTTAGGGTTTTGCTTTGCTTCTCTCGCGGACAGTATGAAAATCCACATATTCATGTGTTCATGTAACCGTTTCTACAATAAAGAAATTGATATTCTTGTTTATGTTGAGTTAACAAATCGTACTTAATTTTACAGGTACATTAGAGAGAATTTTCTTGTCATTTTCTGTTTACTCAAACGGTTTAAAGCTACTGGGTACAAATCAACCTAAGGGCGCGCTGACGTGTATCAATGGGATACGATTTCTGAGTACTACCTGGGTGATCCTCGGACATTCAGCATTGACAAATGGTAATTCATCGTTTTACAAACAATTCCCGTTTCGATATCCACAAAATAGAAAAACAAGAGCTTCATAGAGCGGCGCATATACGCCCGAGAGGGGCTTGTCGGTAAAATTGGCCATTTTTTCCATTCAAGGGCAGATAATTCAAGCATGAAAAGTTATCATAATTTTGTTTGCACAACAAAACACCATAGAGATTCATTGTGTCTAGTTTGATTAAATTCTGGTTGAAACTGTATTAGTTTAAACATATTTTATTGCCATCATTGTTTACATACATGTGGAGTTTTTACAGCAAGTGAAAATCAACAGTTGGCAAAAGGGTCTGGCCACAAGTTCTAGCAACTTAGATACGGCCATTCCCTTATAACAAACCTGGTCTAGAGTCATCAGTTTAACAAACATTGTATACCTGCTGAACTAGACGCTTGCGTGCGTACAGTTCAACGGCTATACATGTATGATCACTTACAAACAACAATTCTCTAAGTGGAAATACATGACAATGCTATTCCGGCAATGGAACAGAATTGTAGATGGTATAAATATGTATTTATCTTTCTTAAGAAAAAAAAGAGAATAGAAGTAGTTCTTGTCAGCTGGGAGATGATGATGGTCTGCTAATGAAGCTGCAAAAAGAAATTATCCAAATCTATTTGTTTCTTTTATATAGTTTTGAACTGATTTAAAGATGAAAGAGTTTTCTTCAAATGTGAGAATTTCCGATCCAAAAAGTAATAATGTTTCGTTCAAAGGATGGAATCTGTGCAGCGAATGGAAAAGTCGTAGTCTGGAATTGATATATAAAGGACAACGAAATAAGAAATGTTCAGCGTCTTCAATAGCATGTCCACAGTTGCAAATTGCATCTGGAGTGATATGATTAAGAAATAAATCGTTTTTTTTAGGTCGCTACATTTATTCCTAATCCGAGTTTGATATACTGATAACCTTCGCTCACCTACATGAAAATATTTGGGAACACTAGGAACGGAATACATTTGTAAGATACGCGATTTGAACAATAATAAAGACTGTTTTGATTTAATGTCTGCTGGAAGGTCATTCCATAGTGTAACTGCAGACGGAATGAAGGAACTGGCAAAAAGTTGGGTTCGACAAGCAATTAAATCGATATGTTCTGCGTTACGTAATCTGTATTGGGTTCTATCATGAACATGCCCCGGGAAAATGTCTTGAAGATACATAGGAGTTAAACCATTAAGAATTTTGAAAATTAATATGAGTTTTTGGTATTTTCGTCTATTATTTAAAGTTAGCCATCCAATTTCTTTATAAATATTGTTTAAAGACGTTGATCTTGTTAGCCCTGTGACGATTCTAGCAGCCTCGATTTGGAGTTTTTCGATGGTTTCCTTTTCTTGAATCGTGCAATTATCCCAAATTACAGATGCATATTCTAAAACTGGGCGTATGAACGATATATAAATTTGATATAAGGAATCTCGTTTTAATCTAAATTTTAAACATCTCATCATTCCTAATAGTCTTGAAGCCGAATTAAACAAGATTTTAGTATGTTGGTGTCACTTACCATTACTACTAAGAGTCAATCCTAAGTGTTTGTGACTTTCAACAAAGTCTAGTTTTACATTATCGAAATACAGGTTTGGATGTTGAATATTATGCCTATTTGACGGGTTTAGACGGGTTAAATGTTACAAGCCAATGTTTGGCCCATTGAGATATGATAACTAAGTCATGGTTTAAGATACCTTCAATATCGGCTAAATGTGTCGCAAAACATGCTAAAGATGTATCATCGGCGAACAATCGCGAAATGCTTATCAAATTGTCAGAAATGTCATTTACGTAAACGAGAAAGAGCAATGGACCGAGAACTGAGCCTTGAGGAACGCACGCGTTTATTGACCTTAGACTTGACCTTGACGAATTGACTATGACAGACTGTTGCCGACCCGTCAAGTAGTCTCTAAACCATTCGAGTAATGGGTCTTGTATACCTAATTGTTTTAGTTTAAACAAAAGTCCTTTGTGCCAAACTCTATCAAACACTTTTGATATATCACAAAATACCATACACAAGTTCTGCTTTGAATCTAAAGACGAAACAATTTGGTGGTATATCTCGAGCAATTGGTGGACCGTAGAATGACCAGATAAAAAACCTGACTGGTTCCTGTATATTAAGCTATTAGAATGGAAATAATTATACACATGTTTATAGACACATCTCTCCATAAGCTTACCGATGCAACTTAGAAGTGAAATTGGGCGATAGTTTGAAGCGCAAGATTTGTCACCCTTCTTGAATAGAGGATTAACTATTGATTCTTTCCATTTTATAGGAAAGACCTGGTCGTAAAGCGATTTGTTAAAGAGTTTAGATAAAGGTGTAGCTATACTTGCTTTTATATTCTTAAGGAGCCTATGACTTATAAGATCTGGACCTACAGCTTTGTTAATATTCAGGGTACTGATTAAATTTTTAATTTCATTGGCAGAGATATGAATGTTGTTAAGACTACTATTTGTTTTTAAATCAAATCGTGGTAGGGACACATGCGAGTCATCAACATTTGAAATTGAGGAAAAGAAGTTATTTAAACATTCCGCTTTTTCGTCATCCGTGTAGTGAATAGTCTCTAAATCATTTTCAATACTTTTTAGAGTTGGTATTTTTTCAGATTTTTTATTCATGTTAATCAGTGTTTTATATGCTTCCAATACTTTGCAGGATTTTGAAATCGAAAATCGGTCAAACATTCATCTAGGTTGCTGAAATATCGTTGTTTTGCCACTTTTTTTCAAATTGTTGACTCGATTTCGAAGAGTCTTGTATTTGTCCCAGTCTGATCTCCGTCCACTTTTAGTCACAATCTTCTTTTGTCTGTCTCATTGTCTACTGAGGCGTCGTATTTCGGAATCGGTTGAAACTGTAGGAGTTGCGCACAGGAGAAATGGGCATTTTTGAGAAAATGGGCATTTTTTCTTAAATTCAAGGGCAGATCAATCAAGAACGAAAATAGTTATCTAAATTCCGTAAGCAATGTACACAACTAGACACTATAAAGATTCATTGTGGCAAAACTGTAGGAGGAGTTGCGCACACAAGAAAATGGGCATTTTTTTTATTGAAGAGCAGATAATTCAAGAACGAAAAGAGTTAATTAAATTCCGTAAGCGGTATGCACCACTAGACACCATTGGAGATTCATTGTGGCAAGGTTGATCGAATTCCGATCAAAGCTGTAGGAGGAGTTTCGCACATAAGAAATTGCTAACGGACGGACGGACAGACGGACGGATGGACGGACGGACAGACGGACAGACGGACGAGCGGGGCCATAAAATAATACGACCCATTCGGGTGTATAAGAATTGGGAGATGTTGAGATAATTTGTAAGAATTTGTCCATTTGTAATGGTAGATCTACATTTTTGTTCATCAAGTTCATTTAGGTCATCTTATTAAAGCTCAAGCCAGTATCTGTTTGGCCTGTTCATTTCTAGTAACGTTTATCGACAGTTGGCGTGGTAGGCCTATTTACCTACCTCGTCCAATCAGATGGCTTGTAATATAATTTTGCTTTAGACAATTCATTTAAAAATGTTGGCGAATAGGGCCCCAGGTCCCCGATAGAAACTTCAAAGTGAAAAAGACTTTCAATATTCGCACTATGACAACTTTCTTTTTTGTCTCTGACTTACCTCCGCATTGTCCTGATGTATACATAAATGACTTATCACTTCTTATTATTTCATTTATCAAAAATGTATTTTCTCTTCAGGAAAGAATGGATTTGCTTATTATTTCGGGTCGAAGGTTTGGCAATGGACGTTTTACGGCATTTTCAGCGCTACTGTTTCGGTGGATACGTTCTTCACTATGAGGTAAACAAGAAAATATTAAATGAGGCTCTTGAAATAGAATTGGTAAATTGTAATGGTAGATTTTGAGAAGTCGCTAATGAAATGAAAAGGCGGTGGATTGTGGTTGTTATACTCTCCAAAGCAGAGGTCTATTGATTAACCATCAAATATGACCCGTGCCGTTTTTGATACACCAACAGCCTATTTGGTCGTCATGATTTAATTATAGCAGATCATTTGAATTATCGAATCAAAATCATTCAGTTTTATCTTGCATGATCATTACGTATACATTACGTCGCTTCTATTTTTGGCTTAAGCCGGTAACATTTGAATTGTCGAATCAAAATCATTCAATTTCATCTTGTTTGATTACGTATACATTACGTCGCTTCCATTTTTGGTTGAAGCTGGTAATTTGAAGCGTCAGCCAATGAAAATTTGTATCAGAATTTTCAATTGTGTTGTTGTTTATAGCCAACGATTGGATACCGAAATCCCGCCAAGGCCCCGAGATTAGACGTGAAATGACTCTGTGGGAACAGAGTATCATTCTATCATAATGGTATGAAGAGAGAATGTGCTCTGTTTTTAAGAGAGTATGGTTGTTAGTGATTTTGCACAATGACACAAATACATACATGTACGAGGGTTGTACCCATAAATCGTAGACAATGTCGATACATCAAAAACCACTGTATAAATATTTCTTATTTTTCCATAGCCTGAGCACACACCTTTTGACGACAAATATCAAGTTAAATGCTTTCCTTATAGCCTACTAAATATATAAAAAAAAATTAGTAAAGGCATGCACTGACCCGCGGGGCACAACACAACGCCATGTTGTAATAACGTCACATTTTAACGGGAAACCGAACGACACTTTTCTTGTCTTATAATCGAACTTTGTACCCATATCCCAGGTACTCTTGATTTTTCAAGTAGTTTTGTAATCAATAATTGATAAATTGATTTATACATTGCAATTTTTCATCTCAAAGTCCGTTTTATTCGCCATACTCTTGTCCGTTTTGCGTTTATCCTACTCAGTGTCTTCTTTTTACTTTTTCTCACGCCCGTTTTTCTACAAAATCTCGGCCCTTCCTCGGGGGACAATATTGGAATTTCTTTTTGGGACTTTAAAAAAAGTGTCCATACATGTGCTATAGACACAAGGCTATGCTTTTGATTCGTTTCATCTTCATTAGAGTTTCAAGGTGTAATACTAATCTCCACACCGAAGAACGGGCAATTTTACGGTTCGCAGCAATTTTCAGCAACGTCGTCTTTTTACGTCAACGAAATTGTTATTCATTTTCCTCAAAAGATCTTAGTTGGAAAGCGAATAACGTCAATGCTTTGAAAGTTGGCACAATTACAAAACATGATTAACTCGATGCGGCTGTGTAATATTTTCGACTGAAAATAGAAACAAACAATTAATATCACGACAGTAGATTTAGAAACGACAGGCGAGAAATGCAATATTTTTAACGTGCGCCGCACGACTATTATGCTAATAAAATCATACGGAAAATAAACATTGTGCAACGTTAATAAGATAAGTTATTAAATGTGTCTACGATTTATTGGTACAACCCTCGTAGATTGACCCGAATCAAAATTGTTGGTGAAAACTACAATAAATTTACAGTACAGGTGTATCGTTCATATACTTGCATAGACATCGTTGTTGGTATAAATGATGATGTTTCCTTTACTTTTTTACAGTGGCCTTCTAGTTAGTTATTTAACGTTGAGAGAACTGAAAAGGGTTGGCGGTGCTTCAAAAATGAATTGGGTCATGTTTTACTTTCATCGATATTGGAGGTAAGACCATTTCCCTGTTAATTAAATTGTACGTTGAAATGTAGTTCATTGTCACACATGTAAATGGTTCCTTTATGATGGAATGCTTTACTTTACGGGGCACATAATGTCTCCGACTGGACAAAAGAAGGCGCTTCAAGTATACAACCCCTCAAATGCACCAAAGAGCCAGAGGCGAAATTTGAAAAGTGCAAATAATTCCTAAACTGTGTTACATTTCCATTCCAAATACAAACATAAGCTTTTTGTACGGTATAGAATTTTGAATTAATGCATACTTATGGAAATATTTGACAAAAATGTTCAAAATTACCTCCCTTGCATATGAATATAGAGTAAAATAATTTTTGTAAATCAAATTCTTCTTGAAGCATAGTCTTGAAATCCGACACGATGAATCAACTTATGTGAAGTGTATTTACAAGTGTATGTAATTTGGTGCATTTCCTATGGCTAGAACGTGTTGATTTTTAAGGTTCTGTAAACTTTAGGCCAAAATTGGCCAAAACATGCACTTAAACATTGTGAAACAAGCAAGTTCTTCATTTTCCGCTGTGCTTTCTGTCACGAAGGACCAAAAATGTTAAATTCCATTCACTTGAAATTGTCATCTGCAACTTTTTTGAATTAAGGTCAGTCTATAAAATTGCCGTCTAGATAGCATAATATAGATCTGTATGTATCCATTCAGATTGACACCGGCCTACATGTTATCGTTGATGTTCTGGACCACTATATTTGTCCGTCTGGGTGACGGACCACATTGGTCAGCAGGTATGGATCCAGAAGCCGAGTTTTGTGACAAAAATTGGTGGACTAACCTGCTCTATATCAACAACTATGTTCATAACGACAAACCGGTGGGTATATTGTAGTAAGTCATCGTTTTGCTTGATATATTAGTAATTTTATTTTCATTTTCATTCAAAAAGTTATTAAACCTCGAATGTTATCGTTCTAGAACCTTTCTAATATAGAATCTGGCTAGGTTTTTAAGTTGCCGTCAAGGAAATTTCAGTTCAGTTTTGATAAAGGAAAACGAGCAAAAACGCACAATTTTCATCATTGCATTTTCGTTTGACAAAAGCAAAACACTTTCCTTTCATTTTGTAATATCCATTTTTGTTTTCAGTGTTTCGGATGGGCATGGTACCTCGCTAACGACATGCAGTTTTACGTGTTGTCTCCCCTTATTATCATACCACTATTCTAGTAAGTTGACATAATCTTCACGGTGTTTCATTACTTACAATTGGATATCTCACTAAAGCAAATTTTATCTTTTATTCACATTTCGCCCGACCTGAAGCAAGATCGATACTTATTTGGACTAAAACAATACAAGCAATCAATTCAGTCGGGAACTGCAGTTGCAGTTCGTATTTGTTCGACGTTTACAGACGCTTTTCTTCTCATATGTATCACCAACAATACTGAAGTTATCATCTCCACTAATCTACCTTCTCGGGAAGGAGCTCTTTAAAAAAGAGATATTTCAAACGTCTGACATTTCCAAAATGAATGTATGCATTCGTGTATCCGTTGCTAGCAACTTGTGTATTATTAATTATATTTGTAGTAATGCTGCTGTAGGCGGGATCGTGGCTGGAGTGTTTCTAACAGCTACAACAGCGGCACGTGCGGTCATTTCTAAACAACATGAGTATACAGCCATCAATGGAGGATTTATAGGACCCAAACCGTACGTATATATCATAACTGTTCAATCAAATGTTTTTATTGGTTATCAATCATCGGTGATTTCAACTGTTGTGATGCTTTAAGACATTACTCTGAATTTAACTTGACATTTTAAAAGGGATGTATACATGTATGAACGGTACTGTAATGATTATTTGAATAACCGTGATCAATCGAGGGCTAACTACAAATCAACTAAACAGGAGTAACGACATCGGCCGTCCTAAACCACCATGGTGTGTGTGACCAGGGCTAAAGATAAAAAGGTTAACCCATTACCGAACGACAAAATTTTAAACTAGATCTAGTCCAAAAATTCAAAGATGATGCAGACGAGAATTTCGAGTGAATGAAATGTTGCATTATTTGGCCTTTTTACGTAGAAAACATTGTGGGAAATGAAGAAATTGCTTGTGACAAGCAATTTCTTCATTTTCCACAATGTTTTCCAAAGCCTTTATCTTAAAGGTCGTCAAAAAGCGTCATTGTTTGGGAATGGGTTAAATGCATTTTTAAAATCAAAATATCATCAATTGTTGATCATGCCATATATTGTGGGTGTTCATTGGACGCGTTTCAACGAGACGATTCAAATGCGTACCCCGAAGTAGGATTTGGATTTGAATAAACAAACAAATTAAGAATGTCTTTACACCCTCTTATCTGTTGCTTTGTGAGGCATCGTCGGTATATTTTTGTGACAAGCTACATATACAATAATGATATTTAGGAATGCCATTAAATATACAATATAATACTCGTACGAGTCATCCCTTATCCTTATTTTAGGAAAGACGGCGATTTCGGCACGAATTTGTATTTAGTAGCACATACAAGGATGGGTCCCTACATTGTCGGTCTTGTGACGGGATACCTACTGTATCGATACAAAGATTCGTTCAAAATGAAGAAGGTATTGTCATGGTGTATAATCAGGTGACTCAGAATTTCCGATAATCTTCAATATCTTTTTTAATACTTGACCAATTTGAATTCGGTTTGAAGCAGAGAAGGTGGAAAAATGCATGGAAAAAGCTGGACGTGCTGGATTTTTGAAAAATCAACTGATAAACAAGTTATTAAAGATAGACCAAAATGTTGGTATATCTTTAATAACTTTTTTTATCAGTTGATTTTTCAAATATCAACCACGACCATCTACTGCGCGACGTCCGTCCACATTCTCTGCTTCAAACCGAATTCAAATCGGTCCAGTATTTACAAAATTATTGAAGATTTTCTGAAAATATTGTATCACGTGATTATCCACCGTGTTGTAAACTGTTATCATAAGATGGTGTTAAGAGTATATCTAACGAGGCTAGGAGTAATTATAAGTTGTTAGTCAATTATGATCCTTAGTCAACTCATTTAAAGGGAAACACAAAAAATTGCAAACTATTGTATAAATATACCATACAATGGTTGGAAAGTGAATAATGTCTGGCATTCTAACCGTTAGCCTTTTGTCTTTCCCAACTTCGATAGATTCTCTGGCCATCCTCCGTTCTAGATATCTTTAGTGTTCGTCCTAGTTTTTGGGACAATGAAATTGCAGTTTTTTTTAAAATCGGCGCTATATTTCACATAAACGCACTGCTGGTCAGTTTATACATAGCCACGCCTCCGTTTCCTGTGCAGTTATGAAAAATGATGTAATATATTTGGGAAAATAATGTAATTTTTGGGAAAATGATGTAATTCCAGTAAGATCCGCTTGATAGTAGCTCCGATCTGAGGTTTGAAAAGCGTATGTTTTCATTGGTTGACGAACACTAAGTCAGATAGAGTCTGTATAGTAGATTCTACGCGACATAAACGTTCTTGGCTGCGCCTCTATCTAATACTTATTTGTGCCTACAAAATTCTGGAGACGGATAACGATAATTATCTATGTTGACGGTGTTATACGTGACTGAATAAATCCTTTCGTTGACCAGTCAATGTTCTGATCGTAGTCAATCATAACGGCTAATTATCAATTCTCCTAGCATAATTACCTCGTTTTTAACCAAAATCGTCGTAAGAGAAAATAGACGATTACATGCATCTTCTTAGCTGTTACTGGTATAAAGACAAACTTTCTCACAGATTCCCATAAATTAATCTCACATGCTACGTATTTCGCATATAATTGTGACCAGACATTTTCTTTGTCTCCATTTTCACGATCGTGAGTCAAATTTAAGCTAAAATCTCGATTAATTGTCGCTACATGTACATTGATGTTTCAAACATTGTGTTCTCCGTTTTTAGACGTGGAATTTCCTGGGTTGGTTTGCTTGCCTGTCCATTGTCGTTTTAGTCATATACGGCGTATACCCAGATGACCAGAAACATTTCTTGTCCGTTGATGAGTCGGTAGCTTATGTAACGCTACACAGAACTGCGTGGGGCGTCGCTGTGTGTTGGATTATATTCGCATGTGCTACTGGGCATGGAGGTGTGTGGATTGTTTTGTGTTAACTCAAGTTGTTGTGCGATTTTTAACGTTTTTTCAATAAAATGTAATGGATTTCATCTTTTTGTTGAGATACTTATGTACACTATATGAAGCTTACTTTACATTAACTCTATCCTGAAAATCATTTCTAGGCACTTATTTTAACAGTATTTTATAAACTGACGTCCAAAAGAAACGCTCCAATGAAATTTGTCGATATTTTCCTTGTGCCTATTACAATGTTAGTGAAATGTATACTGTATATCATCATTTTGACCGACAATTACGGCAAATGAAAAAATATGCGTTTCTATCCATTAACATGTCCATTTCCGGTGACTAGTCACGTTTTCTACGTGCGTTTCGTTTATGTACATCATGTGATGAAATTGGTCACATTTTACATAGTAACATGTGTTAGTGGATAGGCAACCACGAATTCAAAGATTTTCTTATGAAACATTCAAATTGAAGGATTCCAAGACTAAATTCCGAAAAAGGAGCTCGTAATATAGCCATTTTGGAATGCGACGAATGCAATAACAAGTCGCAAGACAGTTTAACATATTGTGTTTCTTGATTAGGTGTCTTGATCGATGCGTTAGAATTCTGCGAACGTTTATCGATGGGCCACGTTCAACTAGACTTCACGTAACGCCTGTAAAGCAAGATAATTCTCCACGTTAACGTCATGTACGTTTCAGGTTTTTGACGTTTTGATCGACGTTCTGTCGAATAGTCGGTAAATGTGGTGGCCAAATAAGTGTTATTCTGACAACTGTTGTTGTTGCCAGTAACGTTTGAAATAGACACACTATTTGAAAAATAGAGCTCGTAGATTAGCCATTTTCGAATATGGGAAAACCAAGAACAAGCCGCCTGACGTTTTGACGTCTTGCATTGCACGATTATACATCTTGGTCGACGAGTAAGAGTTACAGAAACATTTGTCAATCGGCCAAACTCAGATATACCTCGTATAACGCCTGTTATACAAAAAGCTGTCTTACGCTAACGTCATATGCGTTTCAGGTATGAGACGTTGAAATCGACGCCGGGTTTAGTATTCACTAACTGTGGTCACCAAATAAGACGTTTTACGGTATCTTTTGTCGTCACAAGTAAAGTGTGAACCACGCGCTACTGATTTTAAAATGGAAATTCTGATACCGCTCTGTTTAAATGTGCCGTTTTTACTAGGCTGTAACAATTTGATAATTTCTTTATCATCAATTTGAACAACAGATAATCAAATTTTCAAATGGAAATAATTATTTGTAATTTGAAATCAGATTTACTGAATAATCGGACATTTATTAGGACTGATGCGTTTCTTTTGGACGTCAGTATATGAATGCAGGAAACGTAGGATTTCTATACAATTTTCAAATGTAGCCTACAGTATTTTTCAAAACTGCGATATAAGTTATATTGGATCATCATTTTTTATTATAGGTTGGATAAATGACTTCCTGTCATGGAGCGCATTTGTACCACTCGCCCGACTCTCCTACTGCACATATCTGGTTCACGTGCTCTGTCTTGAATACTTCATGTTGACTTTACGACAAGATCTGTATGTCACAGATTTGATGACAGTGCGTATACAATTTATGTCAACTACTGTCGGTGCATCTAAGTTTCGGAATGCACACATGTTTTGATTAACCGTTGGCTTTTAGGGCCAAATAAGTTGTTTTTTTCCGGGCGATTATATACATTGCTGATGAACAAATTCTGTTACGAAACCAGCATAATAAAATCTGTACTGATAATAACGTCTTCTTCTTTAAGATATATGTATCTGGTAATGTTATAAATAAAATTGGTCTCAGTGCATTATGGATATGAATTGAAGATGCAAATCATAAAAAGGGCAATGGTTAATATGACATGATGAGATGGATGTTATTTCGTTCAAAATATATCTGAACTTTGTACTGCAGTTATCAATCGTTTAAGGTAGAATAATTCTAATGCATATTTACTATTGTCGTACATTTTCGACAAATGTCGACAGTTTCCGTATCTATTTTATCAACAATATTGCTAAATATTACTTCCCTTTGTAAATAAAATTCCCCAAATACACCCCGAATATCTTTTTCTGGTATGATTCTCCGTTTAACATCAATTTTTTCGTGTAATTTATATGATTTTGATTGATATCATCAGTTTGTATGTGATTAGAAACTTTGATACTTAATGAAACTTCCTATTTAGGAAAGAAATTGTAGTATGTATAATGCTCGTTTCTTCCCTTGATATTGGCTGGCTCAATATACCGAGGAACCCTACAGTAGAAGACACATACATGTATTCTAATGAAATCTATGATGTGGTGATCAAACGGCTATCGTTTGAGAACGACGCGTGGATGAGATCATCATTGTTCAGACATTCGCACTCGATTTTCATCACTTCTTCGCCGGCGATCCTTATTTAAATGTGCAAACTCGTTGTCAGTTAATTATAACGTGGTTTGATTCGTTATTTGATCCCTCTTTTAAGATTCTTTTTCCATTTAAGTCCTTAGATTCAATATGCAATCCAGAAGAAGAGGTAAAAGGAAGCTGTAATAGACTATAAAAAAAAGATTGAGTACAATTTTGCATTACATTTTACAAATAGCGATGTTCAATTGGTTACTAGGTAAAGGGTTAAATGGTGAAAGTCATACGAAATCACAACTGATATGTTATCATTTGCCAACTTCTGAAAGTCTAATACAACGTTTGGGTTTTAGTTATAAGCATATAATTAGATATGGGCTACGGTTCCCTTCATTTTGGGCATTGACTTCTTTTGGGAAAGAAATAGTGCGTTCGAAAGTATGAGGGCACTAAGAATTACCTTTATATATTTTCAAATTTTGACGGATAAAATGTACATATGAGGACTTTATCGTGTTCCTACACATATTAGATTACTTTTGATATCGGTTTTAGAGAGTGCTTATTTCTGGCACTGTCAACATTTGTTTCAGAGGCATAAATTTTGAACTAGGAAATAAAGAGGCTTTATTTTTAAATAAGCACGCAGTAATGTGACAAAATATCTCTCATATGCGCACAAGGGTCATATCATTTCACATCAGACGATGGGTTAACATGTGTTTGATAATAAAAACCAAAATCTAGACACATATTAGGTGTTAATGTCCAAAATTCAGATACTTTTTTGCTTTGAATGGTGGCCGCCATATTGGAATTTTGTAAGTCTGGAGGAGGGAAAATTGAATTTCTAGTAAACCTCTTGACGAATTTCTCTCATATTGCACATATAGATGTCTAATATAATGTACTATCAGACAGAAGTGTTTGCCACCCCAATTTCTAAAGTTGCCATTAGGGGTATTCTACCTTGACGATTGATAACTGCAGTAATGAGTTCAGATATATTTTTAAATCTTATTCATTTATTTATTTTATTTATTTATTTATTTTAGATATTTATCTTTGTTTTTAGATTTACGTGTACCTAGGTAACACAGTTATATCGTACATGGCCGCCTTTATGACGTCCATGTTGTTTGAGGCGCCGATGATGGGACTAGAGAAGATACTGTTTAATAAGAAATGTTACTATTTATAGTAACAGAATGTAATATTTATCTTTGTGTTACAGATTTACGTGTACCTAGGTAACACAGTTATATCGTACATGGCCGCCTTTATGACGTCCATGTTGTTTGAGGCGCCGATGATGGGACTAGAGAAGCTACTGTTTAGGAAGAAATAATCGAAAACGGACTCGTAAAAAAACGTGATTGTATTGTTTGTGGAAAATGATCTAAATAAAAGATGATTCGCTGGAATACCATTTATTTAATAGTAATAAAACAGTGTTTCCTCTTAAGATAAATAATCCTTTTGACGACCCCGCCGGCCATGGATTGAAACAACAAGAGGGCCATGGTGGCCCTGTAACGCTCCACTGGCTTTTAGACTTTACACTCTAAGACTACGAAATTCTTCAAGGAATACAATAGAGGTCTAGTTTTTCATCCGATCTAAAAAAAAAAATCACAGAAGCTAATGAAGAACTGTACATTGAACATTTATGCTAAATTAAAATGAAATCCAATCAGGCGTTTTGGAGAAGAACATTTTTGAAGGTTTTTTGAAAATCTAATTCAATTAATTCAATTAAATCTCTCAGTTCCGTACGGAATTTATTTGTTTGGAGGAATTTGAAAGAGATTTAAGCAAGAAAGATTCCTGTGAAGTATTATTATAATTGGTCCAGTAGTTTTTGAGGAGAAGATCTTTAAAGATTTTTTTCGAAAATCTAAATCAATTGATTTAGAATTTCAGTTATATATGGAACTTATTTATTTGAAGGTATTTGGAAGAGATGCATGCAAGAAAGATTCCTGTGAAGTTTGGTTAAAATTGGTCCAATACTTTTGGAGAAGAAGACTTTTTAAAAAAAATGCGAAAATTTAATTTAATTCATTTCATTAAAATTCAAGTCCTGCATGGAATTTATTTTTTGAAGGAATTTGGAAGAGTTTCATGCATGGAAGATTCCTGTGAAGTTTGGTTGAAATTAGTTTAATAGTTTTGGAGAAGAAGACTTTAAAAAGATTTTTCGAAAATTTAATTTATTTAATTAAAATTTAAGTTCTGCACTGAATTTAATTTTTTGAAGGAATTTGGAAGAGGTTCGCGTAAGAAAGATTCCTGTGTAGTTTGGTTGAAATTGGTCCAGTAGTTTTGGAGAAGAAGATTCTTTAAGATTTTTCGAAAATTTAATTTGATTTAATAAATTAAAATTCAAGTTCTGCACGGAATTTATTTTTTTAGGGAATTTGAAGAAGGTTCATACAAGGAAGATTCCTGTGAAGTTTGGTTGAAGTTGGTCCAGCAGTTTTGGAGAATAAGATGTTTAAAAAAAGTTTACGCACGGACGGACGGACGGACGGACGCACGCACGCACGACGGACACAGGACCATGACATAAGCCCCGCTGGCCTTCGGCCAGTGGAGCTGAAAACTAGATCTTTGCCGAAAGAGTAGATCTACAACTGATTACTTTCATTCAATGTTTTTAACATTACACATGTATGCACCGGTAAAATCATTTGCATTTTACCAAACTGGAAGAGCCATAAATATCGTTGTTTGAGAAACATTTATTTAGGTGTCGACAAAGCACGTGGGCCATCAGACAATGGATATGTATATAGCTCACGATAAAGGACCTGGTAGAGCATCTCTGGCCGCTAATAGCTAGGAATGCTCTGTCAGGTCATTTATCGGGACCAATATCACGACGAGGATTGTGTATCATGGGATGGATAACAACTAAGGACAAAATAGCTACGATTCTGATCTAATACTTTTGCATCAACCTTTTTTTTTTTTTTTAATTTCTGCGTCAATTTTTAAACTGTTTGTTGCATGTACCCCGCGTAACTGAGCTCTTATCTGTTATGTTTTGTTTAACCCTTTCCCAAACAAGACCTGGTTTTGACGTCCCTAATAGAAAAGGCTTTGGAAAACATTGAGACAAAAGAAGAAAGTGCTGATAATCAGCACTTTCTCCTTTTGTCTCAATATTTTCCGAGCTAAATTGTGCACAAATCCAACTTTAATTAACATCCATATTGTCGTCTGCAGCAGCTCGCAAATTGGATCACCCCATTTTTTGTCGTTTGGAAAGGGTTAAACAAAGCCCAATTGTGACCTCGGCCTTTGACTTACGTGACCCAAACGAAAAAAGGCATCTCGTTGGCGAAAGGCAAGAATTGTGTAAAGTTTCATGGTCGTAGATCAAATAGTATTGGGTTGGAAGTACAGATACTGATTTTAAACGAAGTCCAATTATGACGTTTACCTTTGACTTACCCGACTTCAAAATAATAGTACACCTCCTTGGATCAAGGCTAGTCCAATTATCATGATCCTAAGTCAAAGTTAAAGAAACGAAGATGTGAACGGACAGACATGTATATGGACGAACAGACAGACATGGTGACACTAATATATCCCTTCTACTTCGTTACTCTATCCATGGGTTACATTTGTAGTACGAAGCAATGAGATTCGATAGTAAACCAATGACCTCTGATTGCAGGGTACTATTTCGTAGTAGGTGGCGGGTATAATGATTGAAAACAAAATTTGAAATGTTTACTCCGTTTTCTCTCAAAACATACACAATACAACAAAGACAATATATCTGAGCCGGGATCTCCCTAAAAGTATAATTTTGATATTTGAAACCAACATGAATCTTGATCACTCTGCGTTTACCCATAGTCCGATCAAAATCTGTTGTTTTCCAACCGATTCTTCTTGGCCTGTAGCAACAGTAAGAGAACAATAATGGATTCCAATCCGACTACATCTACGATGAGGCAGATCTGTATTGAATTCAGACTTATATTCATTCGTGAATTGTTTATTAAGTGGGGCGGGGTGTGGATGGGGGCTTAATGTCTCTTTAAACGGCTGTGATCATATCGTGGTGACTGGAGCGCATAACTATGGCTTGCTGTCGTTTCTCTCACCAATACTACCACATCCCTGCTGCTCGCCACCATAACGATTATTCAACCATTGGCAGGAGAAAAATGTCAGAAAAGAAGTCTGCTGTGACCGGAAACAGAATCCGGTTTCTCATGAGTAAGAATTCGATACGATACTAACTGCGATTTTGGGCCAATGCACAAATCGATGACTCAGCGCGAAACGGTTGTAACTGTCTATAAAACATATAGGCAGTTACAACCGTTTCGTGCTGAGCCATCGAAATGGTCACTTTTCCAGATCACCCGGCTCATTTCTTTTCGTCGTCTGTTTTACGTTTACTGACTGGGTACTTTTTAAGTGTGATGTGATTATTGTCTTCTCTTGCGTCCCAACAATGCCTTTTCAATACCCATCATGGGAGCCTCAAAGGCGAGAGAAGTGAGGAAAGCTGCAGCGTAGGAGAGTGTTAGATTACCGAGGAAAATGTATGCCTGAAAACAAAAGCACATGCATTGCAAAACGTGGAAACTGTACTTCGTACCAGAGCAACAGATAAGAGGGAGGTGGGGGAGTAAAGGGATTTTAAACCCTTTCCCAAACAAGACCTGGTTTTGACGTCCCTAATAGAAAAGATTGTGGAAAACATTGAAACAAAAGAAGAAACTGCTGATAACCAGCAGTTTCTCCTTTTGTCTTAATATTTTCTAAGCCATATTTTACACAAATCCTATCTTTAATAACATCCATTTTGTCTCTTGTGGCAATTTTTGAAGTGGATCGCCCTAAAATTTTGTTGTTTGGGAAATGGTTAAGCAAATGATTTATTGTTTATCAAAATCTATGTTATGGTGTGATTAGAATCGACTATTTTAATGAGTACCAATAACACAGGGTTTCGATTCTAAACAACATATTTATAATGCCTTTACATCCCCTCTTAGACATTGATCTGTGTACACCATTCTTGTTGCTAAATGATACTGATTTGACAAATAGCAAGCTACAATGTATTTGAAGGGAAACCTCTAGTATTTTTACAACTTTTAGATAAATAAATAAATAATCATTCAAAATAATAAAAAAATCGTCAATTCAGAAATGTCCTTATATAATACAATTGGAGATACATGCGACTAAATGAAGGATCGATTGTATTTTTGATTGGAAGCTACGCTGGGCCAAGTGTGAATATGTTTTAACCCATTTTCAAACGATGTTGCAGGCTACAATTTTAAGTGAAAGGAAACTTATAGGTTTGGTCTTTTGGGTTAAAGTAAAATGTGGGAAATGAGGAAATAGCTTGCCACAAGAACTTTCTTCAAATTCCGCATATTTTGTTTTTAATATACCTACTATATATTGATGGGGTCAGAAAGTGTCATTTCATGTGGGAATAGGTTGATGAATCGTGAGAAAAAATTACGGAAACAAGTTTGCATTACAAAAAAGAAACAAATGAAAGATATATTTCATGCTAGGAAATGTGCCTGCAAAATATTCGTATGTTTTTCCACTCCCTTTCCACATCACGACGGAATTCAACTTTCCATGCACCATTCTGTGATCCAATATGTAGTGCTTAATTTAGGATTTGGCCAAATTCGAATTTGGGCAGATCCCTACATAATTCATTTGCCCTGTTTCGTAAACAAGAGAAATAGCATAATAAAAACCATTTAGGCACTACATATATACATCACAGGCACAAGGCTGGCTGGTATTTGAAATGTCTGACTCAAGCACAATAGATCTACAAGCTGCATTTTAAAATGGTCGTATATGTAGTGCTTAATTTTGGATTTTGCCAATTTCGAATTTGGGCAGATCAGTACACAATTCATTTGCCCAGCTGCGTAAACGAGCGAAATAACATAATAAAAACCAAATTTAGGCACTACATATACACGGTACGGAAACTACAGAGACAGAGCCATTGGCTCTGCCGCTTAAATCCTCTGGGGCGCTTCCGGCCAGGTGTGACTCTGTCTCTGGGGTCGCGATTTTTTGACAAAAACAGGTGAGTGTTCAACTTTGATGTTCATTTATTTTCTTCTGGTGCTTAAAATCGAAAAACCGGGAATGTCATGCTCCCCTAAGACCATTTATCTGCCTGTTCTAATTCTGTGGGCTTCAAAGTCGGCAGGGTTTTCACAGGATCATTGTCGTCGTGGGTCGACCCTATGTGATTTTTTCTAGTTTACATCATGTATTCATGTACATTTCAACGGTAAATAGCCAATTGCTGCAGCCAAAACATGTGATATACTAATCGAGGGATAAACTCGATCAGACATTGCTTTCCCATGTAACAAAACCGTAGAAGTGATTGGCAAACGTAAAGTTTGAGCAATTTCTATCGGTGGCTCTGTCTCTGGCGGCTGGCTCCGCTTTGAACTGTCGGTTAATTTTAGTTTTTTGCCCGTTGTGCAATATATGATGACTTATATAGGCCTAGGGTGTATCTTTTAAGGAGATTTCGCTTATCATTACACACGCACCATAATAAAACCATATGACGCATTCGCTTTATGTACTGTTAGCCTAGTGACCACGTCCTCATTTTGAGCAATATTTAGTGTTTAACTTGTACCACCCCACGAAGCAAAGGCTGAAAAATTTGCTAGTCGTTTCGGTTGATGCTTCGCAAATATTCTTTGTCGTTTTCTTACACATGGTATACATTAGATTGATTGAGGAGTTTGTGTCGACATTAGAATAATGATTCACTAAGTGCAAACTTGTAACAAGTTTCAAGTGCAAACTTTTAAATAATACAGGCATATCAGCCTATTGTTTAGTGCGTTGGAGTAGTTGAGAGATTCTGTGTGAACTAGCACGCCAGATGGTGAACGAATCGACGATGATGATGATGGTGGTGGTGGTGTGGCTGGCTGCAGATTAGAAATGTTTTAAGAAGTAACCGCGTTTATATAATTGATATGCACTTTCACACGAAAGCTTGGCATTAAGTATGCAAAAGAAGCAAGTGAAACTATATATCGGCTCCGGGATTTCTATGATGGGGTTCGAACATACAAAATGTGTATTCGTTTTCCTCTATTACGCGGTTTTTTACTGAAATGCTTTATCATTCCAACCCCATGCCCTCCGTTTAAATCTTATTTAGGACTGCTCCAATTCGAAATGATGTCCAGACATGCAAGGATGCAGATGGGCGCCTTCCCCCCCCCCCCTCATGAGAGAGAAATGTATGTATCTGCGCATAGCTCCGAAGTATCAAATATGTAGTAGTTATCATTGAAACCTGTGAGAAAAAAATATGAAAATGCTGGTTATGAGCCATTTTCTTTTCTCGCAATGCACCAGAAAAATGTCTTGCATGGGAAGGATTAAATGGAATATCGGATATATTGGTGCAAAATAAAAAAAAAACAGGGGCCAGTTTCATTTTTAAGACGTATTTTTGTCTTACCGATGACTTACGACAAGTTTAGGACAAGAAACGCGTATCGCCAATTTATCAGACCTGGGGCCCGTATTGATAATACTGGTGACGCTCATACGCTTAATTTTGACGTAGTTACTTGTAACAACAAACCTGATTGGTCCAATCTGATTTCTCGTGCACTCAGATGTTTTGTTACACATTTTATACAAAAACTTGGTCGTAAGATCGTTGAAAATACGAGCCCCTGGATTATGCGATTGTTGTTTTAACCGATATTTAAGACATCGTTAAGTCAGAATTACTTCTTAAATGTTTTGATGTAACAGGCCCCTGACTTTTCGGAAGCGTTCACACCGAAAAATCGTCTGCTTCAAGTCTGTTTTGTGTATTTTCTCAGCTAATACTCGACGGATTTTGACGAGATAAAGTGCACCGCACGCGCGTCATTGAGAGGGACATTCCCCGGTTCTAACTCACTCCGCATCAAATACCATGGTTTCTCCAAACATTCAAAATATATGTTTTTGGTTGCATTTTAATGAAACAATGGAATTCTATGCATAAAGAGGTTCAGGAATGACCCTCTCAAAGGCGCGTATGGTGCAATTTCTCGTCAAAATACGTAGAGTTTAAACTGAGATATAGAACAAAATATACTTGAAACAGACAATTTTTCGGTGTGGACCCTTCCCCAAATCACGTGCATTACCCATCGTGTAATTGTTTCTTTGTCAGCACCCTGTTTGTCGCCTTAAGTACAGTACTACATAGAATCATGAGCCGTGGCGAAAGGTTAGTGTATATTCCAATACATGTAATTTGGAAGAGAAGCATGTTTCCCACTGAATAAAAGCGAATAATGCGCGGTGGCCGTGAGAGTTCAGTAGATGTCTCCAGATAGTACGATGTCTTTATCACAGGATGTTCGGTTCCAAGTCACATATTTACATAAATCGAAATCCCTCTTCCCACGTCAATTTAGACTCGCTGATCTTTGATCATTCAAAGGACATTGTTTAATTGTAGCTTTGAAATTGAACAACGCTGGATGTTCGATGTTTTGCAAAGGGTTTAATCGGTGACTGAACCATTCGCCATACACAATATGATCTATTCAGTGTGTGAGTAAATTACTTCGACACGAATTTTGTGATAGATTATTTTTTTTTTCACCAAGCACGCAGGGACAGAGCCAGCCACCAGAGACAGAGCCAGCCGCCAGAGACAGAGCCACCGATAGAAATTGCTCAAACTTTACGTTTGCCAATCATTTCTACGGTTTTGTTACATGGGAAAGCAATGTCTGATCGAGTTTATCCCTCGATTAGTATATCACATGTTTTGGATGCAGCAATTGGCTATTTACCGTTGAAATGTACATGAATACATGATGTAAACAAGAAAAAATCACATATGGTCGACCCACGACGACAATGATCCTGTGAAAACCCTGCCGACTTTGAAGCCCACAGAATTAGAACAGGCAGATAAATGGTCTTAGGGGAGCATGACATTCCCGGTTTTTCGATTTTAAGCACCAGAAGAAAATAAATGAACAACAAAGTTGAACACTCACCTGTTTTTGTCAAAAAATCGCGACCCCAGAGACAGAGCCACACCTGGCCGGAAGCGCCCCAGAGGATTTAAGCGGCAGAGCCAATGGCTCTGTCTCTGTAGTTTCCGTACCGTGATATATATATCACAGGCACAAGGCTGGTTGGTATTTGAAATGTCTGACTCAAGGGCGATACACGCTGTAGTTACGCCTTTAAAAACTGATCTATTGACCCATACTGAAACTGTCGATTTTTGTCGTACCTTATATCAAGATCTTCGGAAACAGGGGCAAAAGAAGCAAACGCTGATGACCAATATTTTCTTCTTTTGCCTCAATATTTTATGTGCTATATTTGTCACATATTCTTCCATTATCTACATCTATTTTTTCGTCTGCAGCAGCTTTCAAATTGGAACGGACCATGATTGTGCCGTTTGGAAATAGGTTAACCCTTTTCCAAATGACACAATTTTCAGGCGGTCCAATTTGAAAGATGCTGCAGACTACAAAATGGACGAAATTAAAGATAGGATTTTTGTACCGTATAGCACTGAAAATATTGAGGCAAAGCGAGGAACTGTTGGTTATCAGCAGTTTCTTCTTTTGTGTAAATGTTTTCGAAAGCCTTGTTTATTTAGGACGTCAAAACCACGACCTGGTTTTTCGAGAGAAAAACTTAAGTACATACTCATGAGTACATGCGCAACTTCAATGGAATACTATCCAACGTTGAAGAGTATTCGATTGAAGTTCACGTGCATTTCGTGTGATTTGAGTAGGGT
Organism: Fragum sueziense; assembly: GCA_963680895.1. Lineage (NCBI taxonomy): Eukaryota > Metazoa > Mollusca > Bivalvia > Cardiida > Cardiidae > Fragum > Fragum sueziense. The sequence continues at coordinate 9,207,630 of OY804599.1, read as the reverse complement.
GCTCAGATATGAGTCTGAGAACGTACTTAAGGTTTTTTTTCAAGAAACCGTGGCCAGGTCTGGTTTGGCAAAAGGTTAAATGAACTCACCACTTCATAATCACTGTAATACAGTAGCCGTTCTCTACTCAGAAAGTACAGATTACACACTATAGGGTGTATAAGGTAGGCACAGTAAGTCATGCGTGACAGGGGTACAAAACCTCTCCATGATAATAGCTCACTGATCCACCCTGAAATAACCAATGTTGGTGATGAATATATCTCTACTCAGAAAGTACAGATTACACACTATAGGGTGTATAAGATATGCACAGTGTGTCATGCGTGACAGGGGTACAAAACCTCGTCATGATAGTATCTCACTGATCCATCCTGAAATAAGCAATGTTGGTGATAAATATATCTCTACTCAGAAAGTACAGATTACACACTAAAGGGTGTATAAGGTAGGCACAGTATGTCATACGTGACAGAGGTACAAAACCTCTCCACGATAATAGCTCACTGATCCATCCTGAAATAACCAATGTTGATGATAAATATATCTCTACTCAGAAAGTACAGATTACACACTATAGGGTGTATAAGGTAGGCACAGTATGTCATACGTGACAGGGGTACAAAACCTCTCCATGATAATAGCTCACTGATCCATCCTGAAATAACCAATGTTGGTGATAAATCAGCCATTCTCCAGAAATTGAAGCCATTTTGATTTGAGAAAAAATGATTTTTCGACCATTTGCAATTCAAATGGTTTTGCGTTATTTCTAAAGAAGGATACTTCAGGCGCTATTTCTGAAAATTTAACCCACACCATTTTTACCAAACGATTTTTATGATCCATCAAAGTAAGTATTAAAATAGGCATGTTACGGAGCATAGATTATGTACTGACGGTTAGTTTTTTAAACGTTAGAGCACAATCAATGATCGAAAATAAAGCTGATATGGTCCATTTTGATGGTGAAGCATAACTGGGGGTATACAAATGTACTTTTAGTGACATTGACCTTTAGTAACGTGTATCATTAAACTGGAAAACCTTTATATTCTACAGTTCTTTTGATTGTTTATACGGGGGCTTGTGAAGTTTTTTGTTACTTAATTATGGTTTGAAATAGTACATTAAATGTTGTAACTAATTATTGTCGTATTAAAGAGCTTGAGAAAAAACACAAGTATGTCCGGTGGAGCATTGCGTATAAAACGTAAACACACATTCAAAAAGACCACCCCTTCGTTACGGAGCATATGCATTGTTTCTTGATTTGGAAAAGAGTTCTGATACCTCCAAATTATTCGCTTAATGATATCTCAATTGTAATAGATATTTCATTTAATGCAAATGAAAAGTTTCAAAACATTTTAGGAAAAATGACAAAAAGAATTCTGTGAAATTACCCCAAAACCTGGGTAAATTCATAAATTTGAAATATCCAATTAAAAACATCAGAATCGAGAGAATATCCATTCTGAAAGCACCAGTAAGGATACCTGCATACGCATATTAAATTCACAATACTTCTTTATAGAAATTTACACATTGATAAAGCTTTCTTGTAAAATATATTAGTTATGGAGCATATGTTATGGAAAATGATTATTGTTGTGTGGAATATACGGCATAGTTTTACAAATCACCAACAAAATTGTGAATGAATGTTACTTATAGATTTCAAATATTTGTAAATCGTTTGGTTGTATGATTTTTGGGGCTATATAATTGTTCATCAATTCTCTTTTAAAAGCTTTTCTATTGCAGTCTTTTAACTGGCACATACCGGTATTTAATAAATCTTGAAAACGTCTTCGGTATTTTCCCATTTTCCGCCCCCTTTTAAATTCTGCAAATTTCCTGCACTTTGTAACATCGACTTTTGTCGTTTGCACACCCCATAAACTCTAACCTGTCTGAAATTTCGTTCTTGGGAGATAGTTGATAAAAATGTCAGGGTTCGCGTTGAATCATTGCTGACATTCTCTCCCCACAGCTTGTATTGCAAAGACACACTATTGATGACATGTGCAAGCTAAAGATGACATGAACGAAAAATACTGTCATAAAAGTTTGTTATATATGCCTTCATTTACTTAAGATCTCCTAGACAGTTTGCTTGTTAGATTTTAAAGGATACGTCTTCAAAAAAAAGAGTGTGCAGATAATCATAATAGGTGTGTGCCTTTGTGTTGGTACCTTTTTAGTTACTGTTACGTTGCATTTATGATTAGTTAAAACTGTGTTGTTGTCTTCCTTTCACGAAACTCCCCTCTGTTTAATCGCAATAAGCTTTCGTGGTTCTGCTGGGTGAAGAATGATGCATCCTTTCAAATACCTGTTTCTTGTAAGCCATACCAGTGAGTACCTTTCTCGTACAGCTATACTGTAAATGAGACATTGTTACTTGGTCAAAATGGTGTTAATTTGCACAGACTTGTTACTTTCACCATTTGTTTTAATTCAGACTGAACTTCTCTCCAGTGTAGTATGACCTATGGATCGTTAAACACTGTATCCAGTTTTATAACACACCCTTTATATTAATTGTTAAATGCAAAGGAGAGAAACATAATAAACCTTTTAATGGTCTTTCAAATGGTTTCAGTAAAAAAGTCTTTTTGTCTCTTGGTTCTTGACTTTTATAGATCATTCCAGAGAAAGCAATAGACATACATTTTCCATTGATGCTCTACAATATCTCATGTTCAGCATATTACCCCTTGTCATACGTTGAAAAAGAAATATCCACATTCATGGTATGGAATCATGTGACACAACAATTTAAAAAGGTTATAGTTTTGTACTAATCATATATGTAACTTTTCATTTTATGAGCTTTTTTTTATAGTTTTCCCTATATTTTTTTTCCATTTTCGGATAAAAAGTCAGTTGGTATATACGTCTTTTTTCATCAATCAGCTCACTGTAAATTAATTTTAGTAGTCATTACCACTACAATTCTTTTTTCTATGTTTATCTGCATTATTAAGGGCAAATAAACATTTTTTTTTGTTTTGGTATCACATTGAGAACTATTTGAAATGGTAACATCAATAAATATATCTATTCCGATAGTTTAGTGTGCAATACTTATGTAGAATAAGAAAAACGTTTTGAATTTGGTAGCGTTGGATAGCCATAAAAGAAACATTCAAAATCATGTTCCATAACGCTAAGTTCCGTAACAGAGAAATCTATTAAATAATGCTATTCTTATTTAAAATACGAAAGTCAAGCGACTACAATGGTTTTAGCCTGGGTAGTGTGTCTAGACAGCGTACAGCAAAAATCATTTTAAGATTACAGTTCATAGTTTTAAGAATTACGAAGTCACTATGCTGAAATCAACCGATGTAGCCATATGTTTCACGATATACTCAGCCGGAAATCCTCATAATATGTACGTGCAAATTGATCCTGTTGTCATATACAGAGACAGTCCATGTTAAAACTAAATGTTTCTCATAGATTTGTGTGATGCTGTTGACGCAAATTCAGATTATAAATACGTTATGGAAACTAACAGTTACGGAAGCATGGTGACCAACGAACAAAAACAGTGACCACATTCTGAATATAACTGATATTCATAATGTTATAGTTTTGAAAATGTCCCCTATTATTTCTCCATCGTCTACTATATTCATTTTCACCAAGAGCATTCTGGTTCTGTAGATATGACCGTTATGGAAGCATAGCGTTTGAAATGCGACATTTCAATTTTCGTTTTTATTTGCCTGTACAGTATAAATAAACAACACATTTGTTAAAAAAATATGTTTTCCTGATAAGTTTAATACCTTGCGCATTTGATAAGGCATTAATTGTATGTTCTTAATACTTTTCTTTAGCAATTTAAGAACAAAGAAAAGTCGTTACGGGAAAATAGGCTCTTGTGGCGACACATGCATTTGGATGTAAAAAGAAGTGAAAATATGAAGAATGTGTATAATTAGCTTTAAAATTTCAATTCCCTATATATTCCACACATATAGATAACATTTTCTCAGTATGTTAGTTTTGTTTGAAGAAAAGAATGAGAAAGATATACAGAAAATTGGGTTGGCGACATGGGAATTTGAGGACCCCCATGTTAATAAATGACACATAATTTTCTTAGTTATGAGGTTTTCGCATCTGAGTGTGCATATATCATCTCGAAAATGGTAAGGTAATAATCATTTAATGATCTCAATGAACTGCAAAACACCGAGTTTTATCTTTCAGCGCATATAAGCTGGCGACAGCTTTTTTTCAAAATGGCTTCAATTTCTGGAGAATGGCTGAAATATATCTCTACTCAGAAAGTACAGATTACACACTATAGGGTGTATAAGGTAGGCACAGTATGTCATGCGGGACAGGGGTACAAAACCTCGTTATGATAGTATCTCACTGATCCATCCTGAAATAAGCAATGTTGGTGATGAATATATCTCTACTCAGAAAGTACAGATTACACACTATAGGGTGTATAAGGTAGGCACAGTATGTCATGCGTGACAGAGGTACAAAACCTCTCCATGATAATAACTCACTGATCCATCCTGAAATAACCAATGTTGATGATAAATATATCTCTACTCAGAAAGTACAGATTACACACTATAGGGTGTATAAGGTAGGCACAGTATGTCATGCGTGACAGAGGTACAAAACCTCTCCATGATAATAACTCACTGATCCATCCTGAAATAACCAATGTTGATGATAAATATATCTCTACTCAGAAAGTACAGATTACACACTATAGGGTGTATAAGGTAGGCACAGTATGTCATACGTGACAGAGGTACAAAACCTCTCCACGATAATAGCTCACTGATCCATCCTGAAATAACCAATGTTGATGATAAATATATCTCTACTCAGAAAGTACAGATTACACGCTATAGGGTGTATAAGGTAGGCACAGTATGTCATACGTGACAGGGGTACAAAACCTCTCCATGATAATAGCTCACTGATCCACCCTGAAATAACCAATGTTGGTGATAAATATATCTCTACTCAGAAAGTACAGATTACACACTATAGGGTGTATAAGGTAGGCACAGTATGTCATGCGGGACAGGGGTACAAAACCTCGTCATGATAGTATCTCACTGATCCATCCTGAAATAAGCAATGTTGGTGATGAATATATCTCTACTCAGAAAGTACAGATTACACACTATAGGGTGTATAAGGTAGGCACAGTATGTCATGCGTGACAGAGGTACAAAACCTCTCCATGATAATAACTCACTGATCCATCCTGAAATAACCAATGTTGATGATAAATATATCTCTACTCAGAAAGTACAGATTACACACTATAGGGTGTATAAGATAGGCACAGTATGTCATGCGGGACAGGGGTACAAAACCTCGTCATGATAGTATCTCACTGATCAACCCTGACAAAACCGTTGTTGATTTAAATAGCATATCATATAAGTAACATATCCCTACTGAGAACGTATACATAAATATTACACATTATAGGATGTATAAGATACAGTATATCATATGGGACCAACCTCGCCTCAACAACAACTCCCTAACCCGGACTGTCCAGACTGTAAAAACAGTAGTGACTCGATGCTAGACACTATCTTTTAAGAAAGAAAAGAAATGCACCTTTTGATTTGCACACATGTGAATTTCGGCGCAGTCAACAATTTTGTCTCATTTATAGCGAGTTTCTGTTTCCAAGTTGACAAATTCTGTCACTTCACTATATTCTTGACTAAAAGCAAAACCTCAACAACAACAAAATGACCATCATGAAATAACATCACAGTGCATTGTTTGAAGAAATTGTATATTTGCGCCTTCTCATATGGTGCTTTCAGCGTCATACATGCGAATTCTATCTATCTATCTATATATACTGCCTAACTCCTCTTTCTGGTATTACTGGCAGGTGCCAGTAATTGAAGGCATACTTTTTGTATTGGTACCCTGATCAATTAATGGACTAAAATATTAAATGTGCTAAATACTTAAAGTGATTGCATCATTCAACATAAGAAAGGAATGGTAATGATATCAATACCTCCATGTCCAGTAGAACAAGCAATTACTATCCACGCTACAGCCAGACCCCATGCTGTTCTGTGTAGAGCTACATATGCTGATGACTCGTCTACACTGAGGTAATGTGCACCATGATCTGGATATACACCGTACGATAACAGAAACACGATAACCAGACATACAAACCAACCAAACAGGTTCATGTACTGAAATTGTAAGGCGTAAACCGAAAACGCCGCAACTATAGCTTATTCTTGAAAGCTGTCACAACATTTTCGAAAGTAACGGAAATCGAACGTTTCCGTTACTTAAAATGTTATGACAGCTTGAATAACTATAGCGTTAATATAAAGGTACTTTCTAAGTATAAAAATGGGACACAATCATGATCCGCAGTGCTCCTGGACACGAAGTCCCTTGTTGTACATTACGAAGATTTGTAAGAAAACAGCACGAATATTATCTGTTGATAGAGTGTACATATCATATGCCAAGACTTGTGTGAATAGGCTCTATCGCAATAAGAGATCCTTTTTAACAACTAATCTCACCTGAAAAGGGAGCACAAATACTGCATCTGTTGTACATATCTACCAAAAAGCTTCTGAGTGCACCCCTGATCTACTTGTTTCAACCAACTTAACAAAGACAAGCAAGAGCAAGATATAATTATCATTACGGAAAAGTTGAAAGATAACGTAAGTAGATCTACCTTGTTCAGTCTTAGCTTTCCATTAGACCTATAAAGAATGTATCCCGCGACTAGACCAACAATATAGGGTCCAATACGTGTATGAGCTTTCATATACAGGTTGTCGTAGAAATCGGGGTCCTTTCTGAAAATATGCAAAAACAAGTGTATATAACAAGTGTATTCATCTTGAAATTTTCTAGATGGTATCGAATAGGTTTAGTCAATAATTGGCTTTTAGAAAATCAATTACAATATTCGTTTGTTGACATTTTTTTATGACGACGTTTTTACAGGATCACGAGACACTAACCAATAAAGATATTTCTTCATCGATGACAGTTCGAGAAGAGAGAGATATTAAAGAAAAGTTTCAAATAATAGACGATTGAATGTCCACTCACGGTTTCGGTCCAACAATGCTCTGAAATATCGCGGTATACTCGTGTTCTTTAGCAATGAAGCCACGGGCTATTGTTGACGCAGCTATGATCAGAAAGGATATCACTCCACCCGCTATGGCGTTGCTGGAAAAGAAAACCAGTAGTTTCTTGGACATCATGAATAAGCAATGACTCGTTGACCAGTACCCCTTCTTTATGGCACAGAAAATGAGGACAGTCTTTATTTCTTACAAATTGATATAGACGTATTAAACTTATTTGCATAGACTTAGCAAACTGTGCTTTCAAACGATGAATAGAAACTAAGTCGTTTAATAATATATTCAAAATTAAACGAGAATGATTACAGTTGTTTTGATAAATCAAAACAACTGTAATCATTTTCGTTTAATTTTGAATGTAAACACCAGAATTTGAATTTTACTAGAGGTATAATTTTCGTAACACTTACTCACTGTGATGTAAGTTGTACGTTAGGTTTGTGTAGTCATTCCAAGATGGCGACAACAATACAGCATGAGAGGTAGGTGTCTTAGTTTTTCATTGATAAATTTCTTAAACGGTCGTATCTTGCCTTGATACTGATATCATTATACAGGGGAAATGTATACCTATCAACGGTTCTATATATCAAAGTACCAGTGTTGTCCTATCGTACTCAGTCGTTGTGCAAAGACAGCCCAACACGGAAAACTTTTTTCGAAGCGAGAAAGTTGCCCTTTTAAGGATGATTACATAGTAATCAGCGAACTAGGGAACAAACTATTGCTCTTACTTGGATGTCTTTAACATGCTCTTTTCTATGGTTACTGTTATTTTACACAAAAATGTCTAGAATGACCACAAACACCGTGTTTATTAAATGGCCAGACAGCGGTGTAGTCAGAGTGAAAATATGCAGACACAACGGTGCAGTTTCTGTGTTTTATGTACGGTGTGGTTATATTTTCATAACAAATTGTGAACGGTGTAGACATAATGCAATTGTGAACGGTGTAGACTTGAAGTAATACAGAACTTATCATTTCTGGAATGATAATATTTTTATGTTTAATGATAACGTTTTCACGGCTGAGAATCATGTTTTACAATTACTACCGAAATTCTTCAACAATTATATTAATAATCTTTTATGTGACTGACTTGTAAATGCTTTGCAGCAAAGAAGGTGACAATATGTCTACAAAATATACTTTAATCAAAATATATCAGAATCTAGTTTCCTTGCTATTTGTCAAAGCAATTCCGTAAGGGTCAAATAGTAGAAATTACCAAGAATCTGCTGGCGTCCGTTTTATTTTTTTCTTTATTTTCAGTTCCATGCTGTTCACCTATTACTACTGTCATTTCGAAGGGAGTTTCGAAAATGTTGTGAAGCATTCGGAACAGGACCATTCCAGTCAGATATTAAAAGTGCGCAGGGCGGGGGAGATCAATGATCAGACAGGTCAAAAAGATTTGAAAACTCTGAACTTTAGTATTATTCCTGATATTATCAAGAAGTCAGACTAGGACATCATCCCAATTTGCGAGCATAGAATACACAAGATAGACCTCATCGACGTAGAAAAAAGGATTTTGGAGTTAACAAGATTCTTTCTATCGATGATATCCCCGGTTTTGAATGCATGAGTCCTGAACATAAAAAATGACGAAGTTCAACACCCCATAAAGTCGTTCAAAAAGCCCCGACCTTAATTCCTGATATTTCCATTGGACGTGCTAAAACAGATGAAACGGATAGGGTCTCTTCTCTTTCCCCACGAGAACATGAAAACAATGGCTGAAATGAACAGTTTGTTCCCAGATGTGATTAAGTCATTGAGAAGCGTTGATCAACTTGGTATTTGTTTATTTTGGTCAATGAAGGTCGGCTCTCGATGGAAAACATTGCATTTCATTTATTTATGGATGTGTGTAAGTTACACTGTCTTGGTAGTACTTCAATGCGTTTTACTCCAATAGTCAAACAGTTTTGGCGAATAGAATATTGTCTTTTTCATTGCAAATGGTTACATTTTATGAGTGAGCCCAAAAAATCTTGGTCAGAAAAATGTCAGTCCTGAAGAAGAAGTTCATTACGTATGAAATTCCAAAATGAATTTTGCAGTTCCAGAATTCTATTTTCAAGACTTATTTACTTAAGTCGAACAAGACGAAAAAAAGGCCCAAATGTTTATGACACAAATTTATAATTTATATTTTGTTATTAATAATTTATGTTTTGTTGATTGAATCCTTTATTTTGGGTAAAATCAGACTTTTCAATGAGGGGTCAATTTGAAAACAAGATACAGCATTTCGATCAATAATTATCATACTCCATGAGTTGAAATCATTTCATTAATTACAATAATTGATTGTAATAACCAATTAAAACAGTTACAAAGAAAAATTCAAAGCCATAGCCGAAATTTCGAATCTACAAATCAAATGAACGGATGAACAAGAAATTTGCCGTTGCACTTAACATGGCTTCAAAATGACGGTTATCGTATGTCTTATTTGATATTTTGTGATGGTATTCCTTTTGGTTATCATTTCCGTCAGATGTTTATTTAATCACAAATAACAAAAATGTCTCCCGAAAATTAAATCAAACATACATTGAACTGTTTAAGGCTTAGGAGAATGAAGAAAAGAGAAAACATATTTTCTTAACTTTTGTCTTCATATACTTTGAGGATGGCGGCATTTTCATCTGAGTTTTCTAAGACCAAAGTATTTGAGGGAGATAAAACAGATGATCTGCTATCTGTTAGAGCTAGTTCGCCCTATACAACATACCAAGTCTACACCGTTCACAATTTGTTGTGAAAATAATAACTACACCGTACAGATAACACAGAAACTGCACCGTTGTGTCTGCATATTTTCACTGTGACTACACCGTTGTTTGGCCATTTAGTAAACACAGCGTTTGTGGTCATTCTAGACATTTGTGTGTAAAATAACGGTAACCATAGAAAAGAGCATGTTAAAAACATCCAAGTTAGAGCAATAGTTTGTTCCCTAGTTCGCTGTTTACTATGTAATCATCCTTAAAAGGGCAACTTTCTCGCTTCGAAAAAAGTTTTCCGTGTTGGGCTGTCTTTGCACAACGACTGAGTACGATAGGACAACACTGGTACTTGGCTATATAGCACCGTGAATAGGTATACATTTCTCCTGTACAATGATATCAGTATCAAGACAAGATACGGCCATTTAAGGAAATTATCGACGAAAAACTAAGACACCTACCTCTAACGATTTTCCCCCGACGCCATCTTTGATTGACCACTCAAAACTTCCGTACAAACTACACAAATCTAACGTACAACTTACAACACAGTGTTACTAGTAGAAAGGCACCAATACAAGAGGTGAGATCCAGTAAAATTGCATGTCATTCGCTAAATACCAGGACCAAGGCATACACTGAAACACAAACAAAAAAGTGTATTTCAAATAAAAAAAAAATCAGGGCTTAATCAATCGACAAGTTTTGTTGGCTTTCCGTGTTTCTCTTTTCATTTGGTAAAAAGTGTTGTTGGTTGTTTATTAAGCAAATAAATCCATTCGCCGGTGATTTCGTTTGGTCTCATGCGGCAATGTAACTAACTAAGTTGTGTGAAATTGAAGTGACTGCATAGAATGAATGCATCTTTAAACAACGACTGTTGATTTTTTTTAGCTCACCTGAGCACGAAGTGCTCAAGGTGAGGTATTGTGATCTATCAATGTCCGGCGTCCGTCTGTCCGTCTGTCCGTCACGGCGTCAACAATTTCTTTAAACGACATCTCCTCCTAAACTACCGGGTCAAAATCAATCAAACTTGGCAGAAATGTTCCTTGGGTGGTCCCTTATAAAAATTGCTAAAAGAATTGAAATCCATGAAAAATTCTGGTTGCCGTGGCATCGGAAAATGGGAAATTTCTCAAAAGCTCAACAATTTCTTTAAATGACATCTCCTCCTAAACTACTGGGTCAAAATCAACCAAACTTGGTAGAAATGTTTCTTGGGTAGTCCTTTATATAAATTGCTAAAAGAATTGAAATCCATGAAAAACTCTGGTTGCCACGGTATCGGAAAATGGGAAATTTCACAAAATCTCAAACAATTCTTTAAACGACATCTCCTCCTTAACTTCTATGTCAAAATCAACCAAACTTGGCAGAAATGTTCCTTGGGTGGTCCCTTATAAGAATTGCTAAAAGAATTGAAATCCATGAAAAATTCTGGTTGCCGTGGCATCGGAAAATGGGAAATTTCACAAAAGCTTAACAATTTCTTTAAATGACATCTCCTCCTTAACTTCTGGGTTAAAATCAACCAAACTTGGCAGAAATGTTCCTTGGGTAGTCCCTTATTTAAATTGCTAAAAGAATTTAAATCCATGAAAAACTCTGGTTGCCCTGGCATCGGAAAATGGGAAATTTCACAAAAGCTCAACAATTTCTTTAAACGACATCTCCTCCTGAACTTCTGGGTCAAAATCAACCAAACTTGGCAGAAATGTTCCTTGGGTAGTCCTTTATATAAATTGCTAAAAGAATTGAAATCCATGAAAAACTCTGGTTGCCACGGTATCGGAAAATGGGAAATTTCACAAAATCTCAAACAATTCTTTAAACGACATCTCCTCCTTAACTTCTATGTCAAAATCAACCAAACTTGGCAGAAATGTTCCTTGGGTGGTCCCTTATAAGAATTGCTAAAAGAATTGAAATCCATGAAAAATTCTGGTTGCCGTGGCATCGGAAAATGGGAAATTTCACAAAAGCTTAACAATTTCTTTAAATGACATCTCCTCCTTAACTTCTGGGTTAAAATCAACCAAACTTGGCAGAAATGTTCCTTGGGTAGTCCCTTATTTAAATTGCTAAAAGAATTTAAATCCATGAAAAACTCTGGTTGCCCTGGCATCGGAAAATGGGAAATTTCACAAAAGCTCAACAATTTCTTTAAACGACATCTCCTCCTGAACTTCTGGGTCAAAATCAACCAAACTTGGCAGAAATGTTCCTTGGGTGGTCCCTTATAAGAATTGCTAAAAGAATTGAAATCCATGAAAAACTCTGGTTTTCGTGGCATCAGAAAATGGGAAATTTCACAAAAGCTCAACAATTTATTTAAACGACATCTCCTCCTAAAGTACTGGGTCAAAATTAACCAAACTTGGCAGAAATGTTTCTTGGGTGGTCCCTTATCAAAATTGCTAAAGGAATTGGAATCCATGAAAAACTCTGGTTGCCACGGCATCGGAAAATGGGAAATTTCACAAAAGCTCAAACAATTCTTTAAACGACATCTCCTCCTTAACTTCTGGGTCAAAATCAACCAAACTTGGCAGAAATGTTCCTTGGGTGGTCCCTTATAAGAATTGCTAAAAGAATTGAAATCCATGAAAAACTATGGTTGCCGTGGCATCGGAAAATGGGAAATTTCACAAAAGCTCAACAATTTCTTTAAATGACATCTCCTCCTTAACTTCTGGGTCAAAATCAACCAAACTTGGCAGAAATGTTCCTTGGGTGGTCCCTTATAAGAATTGCTAAAAGAATAAAAATCCATGAAAAACTCTGGTTGCCGTGGCATCGGGAAATAGGAAGTTTCACAAAAGCTCAACAATTTCTTTAAACGACATCTCCTCCTGAACTTCTGGGTCAAAATCAACCAAACTTGGCAGAAATGTTCCTTGGGTAGTCCCTTATAAGAATTGCTAAAAGAATTGAAATCCATGAAAAACTCTGGTTTTCGTGGCATCGGAAAATGGGAAATTTCACAAAAGCTCAACAATTTCTTTAAACGACATCTCCTCCTAAACTACTGGGTCAAAATCAACCAAAATTGGCAGAAATGTTCCTTGGGTGGTCCCTTATCAAAATTGCTAAAAGAATTGAAATCCTTGAAAAACTCTGGTTGCCGTGGCTACGGAAAATGGGAAATTTCACTAAAGCTCGAAAAATTCCTATAAACGATATCTCCTCCTGAAATTCTAAGTCAAAATCAACCAAACTTGGCATAAATGTTCCTTGGGTGGTCCCTTATAAGAATTGCTAAAAGAATTGAAATCCATGAAAAACTCTGGTTGCCGTGGCATCCGAAAATGGGGAATTTCACAAAAATTCAACTATTTCTTTAAACGACATCTTCTCCTTAACTTCTGGGTTAAAATCAACCAAACTTGGCGGAAATATTCCTTGGGTGGCCCTTTATAAATATTGCCAAAAGAATTGAAATCCATGAAAAACTCTGGTTGCCGTGGCAATGGAAAATGCTTAATTTCACAAAAGCTCAACAATTTCTTTAAAAACATCTCCTCCTTAACCTCTAGGTTAAAATCAACCAAACTTGGCAGAAATGTTCCTTGGGTAGTCCCTTATAAAAATTGCTAAAATAATTGAAATCCATGAAAAACTCTGGTTGCCGTGGCATCGGAAAATGGTAAATTTCACAAAAACTTAACAACTTCTTTAAACAACATCTCCTCCTTAACCTCTGGGTTAAAATCAATCAAACTTGGCAGAAATGTTCCTTGGGTGGTCCCTTATAAGAATTGCTAAAAGAATTTAAATCCATGAAAAACTCTGGTTGCCGTGGCATCGGAAAATGGAAAATTTCACAAAAACTTGACAACTTCTTTAAACGACATCTCCTCCTTAACTTCTGGGTTAAAATCAACCAAATTTGGCAGAAATGTTCCTTGGGTGGTCCCTTATGAAAATTGCTAAAAGAATTGAAATCCATGAAAAACTCTGGTCGCTGTGGCATCAGAAAATGGGAAATGTCATAAAACTCATCGATTTCTGTAAACAACATCTCTTCCTAAACTACATGGCCAATTTTTTTCTCTGGGACCACAATGCGTAACATATGCAAAGTTATTTGGCATTATTAAAACATTACTCAGGTGAGCGATTTAGGGCCCTCAGGGTCCTCTTGTTTTCAGTTCAAATGAGATGAGCTTTATATTAATTATTGTGGTTACCATATGTTGTTCATCAAACTTGACGTAGTTGTTGATGTATAACAGATTCGTCCACCACCGTTCCTTACAATCTGTAACTTGGCTCAGTGTGTCCATCGGCCATACCGGTCCGTAACTCAACAGTGGGAATATTGTTACTAGTACCAGTATAACTAGCATATAGGCGGGCGTCAGTCTGAAAAAAAAATGTGGATATGCATAGGCAATACTGGTCCTTACTCAACAGAGGGAATATTTCACTAGTACAAGTATGACCAGCATATAAGGTGGCATCAGTCTGAATAAATCAATGGGTGCTTATACTACATAATGTTTGTATTAGTAGACTATATATTGCTTTCGACAATGTGAAGTAATATCTTGACGACGTCAATAGTCCATGCGTATTCCAGTCCAATGCTAGAGTTTTAAAGGTAGACACAAAGAGAATTGGAGCGTAATAAAGAATAAGAATGAAAAGAAAACATATCAAAGAATAATTAAAATCAGATATCTGACGTTTTATGCATATATCACGGTGAGGATTGTGCATGATGGGATGGATAACGAATACGGAGTATACAGGCAAATTTGTCTCGCTTCAGGTAAGAAATTGTGCAATAATTTTCTTATTTCTGCTCCAATTTTCGAGCGGTTTGTTGCATGTACCCCGCATTAGTGAGCTCTTTCCTCGGATATATGACTCGTTTGTAGAATCTTTGTACTTTGTCCAAATATTGATCTCAACCGACCAGAAAAACGACAAAAAATTCAGGCCCCTTTTCTAGTCGGTTGGGATCGGTTTTTGAGAAAAGTACAGGGAAGTTCCAGATAAATAATACATCTGAGAAAAGGGCTCTGTAAGACGGAGTACATGCAACAAACCGCATGAAAATTGACGCAGAAATAAGAACGTTAAATTGCACAAATTATTACCTGAAGCGTGGTTAATTTGGCCGTAGCCGTTACCATTTCGCTTTCTGGTCGGTTGGGACAATATTTCGGGAAAAGTATCATGAGTTATCTAATATGTCATACATCCTATGAAAGAGCTCGATAAGGCGGGGTACATGCAGCAAACCGCTTGAAAATTGATACAGAAATAACAGAGTTATTGCAAAATGTCTTACCTGAAGCGAGGCGAGTTGGCATCAAATTTTGTGCAAAAAATAGACTGAGTTTACCGTTATGTTTTGATAAACCGTCGGTGTTGTTATAACATCTCGTAACTACGGTTTGATTCAAGCCGTAGTTACGAGATTTTATAACAACACCAACGAAATACTATTTATTTGTCCGAAATTACGTCACGATTTACTTGATAAAATCGTTCCCTATTGTCAGTAATCGTTATCCATCCCATCATGCACAATCCCCACCGTGTATATACAAATTGAAAAAACAAGACTGTGTTGGGTTTTTAAAGTAACGATTAAAAGTAAATTATATCCATTTGATTATGATATTAGACCTAAACTTAACCTAAAGATCACACTTGAAAAAATATATTATAATATTATTCGGTGCTAACTAATTGTTCAGTATGATAAGTGTACACAATGCACCAACCTCCAGTATCTATGTACATAGAACATCAGCCAGTCCATCTTTCGGGCCCCACCAGCGTTCTTTATACCCTTCAATGTTAGGTAACCAACAAGTAACCCACTGTAACATTAATGTTTTCTTAGTTATTATACTATATCTTATCGTAACTTTATTTTGGTATAACTTGCAGATAATAGATTTCCTTAATTTAGAGATACTCTTCAATAGCCTGACTAAGATAGTGTATGAAATGCCAAATAATACTTGGTTGAAGTTAATGAACACTTTTGCAAATAAAGTGTTTTTACAACTTGTTCTAGACCAACTCCAAAAGTCATTTACGCCGAATCATTTGCTTGAA
Source organism: Fragum sueziense (assembly GCA_963680895.1). Lineage (NCBI taxonomy): Eukaryota > Metazoa > Mollusca > Bivalvia > Cardiida > Cardiidae > Fragum > Fragum sueziense. Next base: position 9,191,648 of record OY804599.1, on the reverse strand, counting down.
TATCATATGGTCTGAAAAGAGATTTTATACAGTGGATGGTTTGATATAACAGTCTACCTGAGCGTAAAGAACGTATCCACAGAGACGGATCCTTGTATCATGCCAGTGAACGTCCAGTCTTCCATCTTTCTGAAGATGTACGGACCAAGATTCTCTGCAAAATAACAGGACAAGTTTCGTGATAGCTGGTGCGTGTCGTTGGTAGATTCTCAGTAATATTCTGAATCTTTTACTCTGGTTATCAATATCTCTATAAGACTAAATTGAAATAAGTGAAACCGATTATTCAAAATGTAACATTCATGTTACTCCAAAGCTTTAATAGGAGGTGAAAGTTGAATGCAAATATTTTGTCTCATGTTTTTGTATCTTAATTGAATGACTATGCACTTCCAGAATGCCATAGAAGTATTTAATTCCTTATGTAATTAGTTTGATAATAATGGTGGATATAATCCACCAAAACTTACCATCAACTCTGCGAAACAGATATGACGTATGACCTAGTATCACCCAGCCCATGCTCAAAAACCGGATACCGTTGATAGATCCGAGGCTACCGGCAGCTTGTGTGGTATTTAGTAGCTTCACACCGTTCGTGTAGACGGAAAACGACAGCAGAATCTTGTGAGCTGTGGCTGTAATGTATACATAAAACATTGTTGGTCACAAGTGCCACGAAAGCACCTTTACAAAATTATAGCCCAATGGGTTCGGCATATGATTCAGGAAATTAAATAATACTTGCTGACCAAATAAAACACAGTCGAAAAGGAGATATAAGATGTTATTTTAATATCTGTTGTTTTTTTTTTCAAAAGTTGCTCATCTTAAATTAACAATGAATATTGGGAAACATTAGAAAATTTCCATTCCTATATATCTGATTAGAAATGGAATTTATTCAGAATAAGATAAAAAGAAGAAAAAAAGATTGGTTACTCACTTTTGCTATTAAGAAAGTTGTCTAATACATTAAACAGGTTGACACAGAGATAGTTTTTCTAAAAACTACTTACATGTTTCAGATTTGCTTGTTTTTTTCGGTTCAAACTTGATTGGTGAAATTTGGGCAGGCTCGACTTCTTTCTCTACAAGTGTACGTCCATTTATTCCGTTTGAAATGTTTACTGCAACATCTTCCGCCTTAGTAACATCACCATTGCTGTCCGCTACACAGTGAGATATATCCCCATTTACCGTTCTAGGTTTTGATGGTTTAGCTGTTTTGGTGGATATCTCATCTGAATCACCGCGCTTCATTTGTATAGCTAGGACATCGTACAGTGTTCCAATAAACAGGAAAAATCCAAGTATAGATAGGATGCAACTGAAAATATATCGTCGCTTTTCAACGAAAACCTCGTAACTCTATCTTAAGACAAGCTGCAGTTACGAGTTTTTTTTTGTTTGAAAAATGAAAAGCATTAATATCTGCGTTTTATATGAATTATAAAGAACACCTGCAGGCACCAAGAAAGTGTAAGAGAAATAGGGACTTAATGAAAAATTTTCATAATTTGGAATCAGTATTGCCAATGTTTAACTTAAAGTTATTCAAAAACATAACATGTTATTAACTTTGCCGTTCAAACCAGTTACCGGACATTACCCCACAAAAGAATGATATACAGAAAATAACACATACATAGCCACAATAGTTCCTGTTGACAAACTATTATCCTCCTCACAATGGGCACTTGGTTCGTAGTCTGTTGCGTTGAAGACATTGGTACCAACTGTGAAAGATATAAACGTTTTTAATAATCGCCACTTTTGTGCCACACTCCTGAAATAACTGAATATCCCGTTCGTGAATGCGCTAAGTATTCTGAATTATTTTAATATATTAGAAACAATTCAAATTAAATGCATTTTCATACGGCTAAAAGTGTTAGTTGAAATATGAACTATCAAACAAAAGATATAGAAAATGAAAATGTCGTAGTATTGTGTGATAATCAAAAATGTTTTATTGGTGTTAACCTATATTCATCAAGCCACTGATGTCCTGTGCAGTAGGCCTACATGTATCAGGCAGACAAACACCGCGATATAGAGCCGGTACTTCACCAAGTATTAGAACATGGATACTACAACAATGGTTATCAGCGCTATGTCATATTGGTACTTACCAATGTTCATCAAGCTACGGATGTCCCCTGCAGTACATGTATCAGGCAGACAAACACCGAGATGTAGAGCCGGTACTTCACCCAGTAACTGAAAATGGTGCAATAATAATGGTTACTAGCATTATGTTTTCTTTAAACCACATCGTATCGTAATCAAAGTATGGGCCGCATGACATTTTGAAACCAACATGGACCCCTATCAACCTGTGCAGCCTGTACCCGATAGAGGACCGTCAGTGTTTTCTTCTTTTGCCTTATTTTTTGAAATCTCAAAGCTTTCTCTTAAGGAAACTGATGTAGGGGCCTAACAGCGAAATTAGAAAGCATGTTGGAAAACAAGAACAATAACATTTCTTTATGGTTCATTAAATCGAGGGTGATAACCCAAGAAGAAGTAATTAATGGTGATGTGATAATCTATACATAACAGAAATATAGCAATATATCTAGAACGTACAGTTTGTATATAGAAATGAAAATTTATACCAAGTTTGAATTTAATCGGATTGAAACAGTTTGAGGTGGCATGGATTTACGACTGGACGACCGAATAGGCTTACATTGCGTATTATAAACGAAAGGACATTCCTTATTGGCTTTGAATTCAGAGGTTTGGGCAAGGAAGTAGTAATACTTTAATATGAGCTATAGGTGTTGATGAATGACCTGGCAGAGCATCTCTAGCTATATGCTAGAGATGCTTTGCCAGGTCATTAATCGTAATTTATACTGCACATTGGGCCCTACCTCAGCCAGGCCAGCGACTGCATCACGTATAGATTCGGGCAGGGGTACATCCACACGACAATATTTTCCGCCAAAATGATGAACTGGTTCCCCACTCTCTGTGTGAGTTATCGCCCTTACTGCCTTACACTCACGATAGGAACCAATCCAGTTGAGGTTAAAGTTCACCAGCAAACTTGATGGTGGTTTTCCGGCGGCGTCCAGCACTAAAATCAATAGAACAAGTCTACATATATGTATTTTATTAAGGGGGAATGCTCCAGTTTTTCGGAACACTCGGTCATTACTGTAGAAAATTAAATGTTTCGTACCAATATGTTTCGCTACCATAATTTCAATAATACAACACATCATTACAATTTACCATTTTCGACGGTAAAAGTGTATTTATTATGCGAAGCCGATTTCCTCAAGATGGAAATCGATTATTTAGAGAAAGACAGTCGTAAGTGTGTATGTAGTTACCACTGTTTTGCGTCATTTTATTCATGTGTAGCTGATAAAAATTGCTGTAATTCACTAATAAGTGCGCTGACCTATACATTTTATTTTTGAATTAATACCAGGACATGTTGCTTTATACAATGAGGGAGTTTTATCAAATTCTATTATGTAGAACTTGAAATATTTCCAAAAATATGCAAATTTTGATATAAAACACTCCAGCTTCGTTGATCAAACCGAACACGTGAGCATGCTGTTTTATACATTTACGGGTTTATAATGGCACATATTTTGGGTTTTCTGTTCTTATTAAATGTAAGACGTTACTTTAATTTCGTTTTTGGGACTAAACGATGAATATACAGCATTTTATTAGCATTTTAGTTACCTTGGACAGGTGCAAGAAATTGTGCATTTTTTCGATGTATGGGTATGTGATACGAATGCCTATAAAATTCAAACAAGATCGCTGACCCTCCATTTTATTTTATTTTTCAATTGGTAATAACATGTAATTTCAAAATGCAAAATATAAATAAATTCTATTATTGGGAAAAAAATAGGAAACTGGAGCATCCCCCCTTAAGTCAGTGTTTGAAACTTAACAGTACTGTGGAGTTTATGTTATCTATATACCGTGTGGTATGTACTGACTTCGTAAATAAAATTTACTCGATTTTCAGACTTGAATGGACATATTTCCTAACAAGTGTGATGAATTCATCGTACAAATTCCAAGATTATTTCGTGGTAAGACATCCTCGGATCGTCATTGTAGTATATGGGAGACCCATGGTTTCTGATGATTATGGTATGAGACCAAGTGCGTAAAGTAGGCACAAATTACTGGCGCTCGATCCAATACTTTTCATATAGCTCATTGATACTATAAATATAAATATGTAGCCTAGGTTGGTCATTGTATTGGGATCTAGTGCCAGTGAGTGGTACAAACACCAACTTGTTAGGTCTAGATCGATTTTAAATTGAAATTCTGGTCAGAATCGTTTTGCCACGGTAAGCAACTCTTCGGTTTCCAAATTAAAGCAGTCAAAGAAGAAATCTAGTTTACGGACAACACTGACATCTCAATGCTATGCCTATTTTAATATGTTAACATCGTCGATTTTAACAAAAATCTCGTATTTGCAGCTTGTTTTAAGCCGCAGTTACGAGATTTTTGTTGAAAAGCATCGACATTGTAGAACTAAAATCAAAACAAGAGGACCATGATGGTTCTAAATCGCTCACCTGAATCAAGATCACAAGAGTGATAATGGCAATTTTGTCAAATTCAAAGGCATGAAACTTATAAGGACTTTCTGTTTGGAAACAATTAAGTAATAATTTTGTTCCAATCGATCCTGTAAAGTCGGGTATAAATTAGCATAATGGTTGAGTTTTTTCAATAATTATTTCATGATTTCGCAATATACAACATAGGGCTAATTTTCAAAGCATACTGATCTGTTAAAATTGATAATTTATGATATTATAAGCAAGATTTGGTATGCGAGTTGAAAGAATATATAGTAAATGAGGACAAACCATCTGATAAGCTAGGCTAATCCCTTCTTATTTGTTTACATAAGATAAACATGGGGCCAGCCAGAGCAGTAGATAACAGAAATAGATAAGAGAAATAGAAAGCTTTCCAAATTTATTACTTATAGCAATACCCTACGTAGAATGTATTAATTTTTTCAAGCAGATGATTGAAATGATCACCAACAACAAAGGGTTTGATGAATATTGAAACAAAATGTTGCTTTTTGAAAAGCAATTATCTCCTCTTATCTTCAGCTTGTATGATTTGCAAAGTAAATGCATCAAAATTGTCTTGTAAACTGTAGAACCCACAATATAGGGATTAGTTTCCATGTATAGTAATGATTTCTTGTATTCTGGAAGCCATTCATGAAATTATGTCTTACACAAAATTTCAAGGTTCTAGGCCAAATAGTTTAGAAGAAAACTAAGTATCTCCATTACAACCCACAGTAAAGTATAATTTTCAATGCAAAAAATTTCCATAACCCTGCCACACCAACATACTTTTTAAGGAAATAAAAAAAATTCAAGATACAATTTTGAAACGAGTCACTCAAGGAACTTTCCAGCCAGGTTTCATTCAAATTGGCCCAATGGTTGATTTTTAAAGATTTTTTTATGATTTCTCTATTCTGATAAGCCTCTTCCTACCTGACACGCCCACATTTTTTGACAAATGTAAAAATTTGTGAACAAATTTTGAGAAGAGTGACTCAAGGAACATTCCGGCCAAGTTTGATTAAAATTGGCCAAAAGGTTGATTTTTAAATAATTGTCTTATGATTTCTCCAAGTCCGATAAGCCTCTTCCTTCCTGCCACGGCCACATTTTTTGACATGTAAAAATTTGTGAACAAATTTCGAAAAGAGTGACTCTTAAGAACATTCCTGCAAAGTCGGGTTCAATTGGGCCACATTGTTGATTTTTAAAGAATTTTCTTATGATTTCTCTAAGTCCGATAAGCCCCTTTCTCCCTGCCACGGCCATATTTTTTGACAAATGTAAAAAATTGTGAACAAATTTGAAAAGAGTGACTCAAGGCACATTCCTACCAAGTCTGGTTCAATTGGGCCCAATGGTTGATTTTTAAAGAATTTTCTTCTGATTTTTCTAAGTCTGATAAGCCCCGCCCTGCCACGCCCACATTTTTTGACAAATGTAAAAATTTGTGAACAAATTTTAAAAAGAGTGACTAAAGGAACATTCCTGCAAAGTCTGGTTCAATTGGGCCCTATGGTTGATTTTTAAAGAATTTTCTTATGATTTCTCTATGTCCAATAAGCCCCTTCCTCCCTGCCACGGCCACATTTTTTGACAAAAGTAAAAAATTTGTGAATAAATTTTGAGAAGAGTGACTCAAGGCACATTTCTGCCAAGTTTGGTTCAAATTGGCCCAATGGCTGATTTTTAAAGAATTTTCTTATGATTTCTCTAAGTCTGATAAGCCCCGCCCTGCCACGCCCACATTTTTTGACGAATCAAAAATCCGCGAACAAGTTTTGAGAAGGGTCACCCAAGGAACATTCCTGCCAAGTTTGGTAAAAATTGGCCCAATGGTATAGGAGGAGAAGATGTTTAAAGAAATTGTGAACAGACGGACGACAGACGGACAGACAACGGACAAAAAGCGACCACAATAGCTCACCTTGAGCACTTCGTGCTCAGGTGAGCTACCAACAATACATACTTTGAAAAAGCCATGATTCGCTGCTCTGTACACTCTTCAATGTCAATATAATATCCTCTGTGCATTTTCTATCGATGTTCTGCTGTGTTAGAGCTACAGCTACAAATCTCTCAAACGTCTCTAGCAGATCTACATCACCCGCGAAATTAGAAACAGCTTTAGATAGATCGAAATTCAACAAACTCTGCAGCGCGTCGATCTGGGCAGATGAATTTGTAGACGAGTTTGTATCACTAGTGAAAAATGGGTTCACAAAGTCAGTTATAGAATATTGACTAGTCGTAGAATTAATGACTGCATAAAGAAGTAAAATGCGAAACATTGTTTTTACGTTGCCACGATGTCAAACTTTATTCAAAGATCCAAAAGCAAAGTCAAAAAAGATGTTTAAAATGTTTTGACGTCGTCCGTAATTGTTTTCTCATCAAAAGTATCCATTCTCAAACTATATGATTGCTCCATTTTTATGTCACCAAGGTAAAGGTTTTATCCACCTCCACCACAATGTATCAATTTAGATGTGTCACGTCCCGAGAAAACGGGGCTTAATGAAGTCTTTTGTAGTGTAATAAGCCTAAAAGTCATTGGAATGTCTTTTAACCCATTCCAAAACGACAAAGTTTTAGGGTGGACCATTTTGAATAGTTGGACAACGTAGCTCGCCTATACGAGAGCTGGTCACAAAAACAGAGTCCAGGGTCAAAGGTCAATGTCACTAGGTCAAAGGTCATGGTCTCAAGGTCAATGTCAATGCATAAGGTATCCATATATGAAATATCAAGGCTCCATCTGTAATTGTGCATGAGATATAGGAAAAGTTAAAGTTGTTTAAAAGTAGGCCAAACTCCAAGGTCAAGGTCACGAGATCAAAGGTCATGGTCCCAAATGAAAGGTCTTGGCGGGAAGTATCCCAAACATGACTTGTGAAATATTAAGGTTGTATCTCTAAAAGTGTCTGAGATATAGACCAGGTTAAAGTTTTTCAAGTGAAGACGCGACGAGACGGGACGCGACGCTGACACAAGGGCTGTGACATTAGCTCCCCAGACATAAAGTCCCGGCTCGCTAAAAAAGGATGTTACTGAAGATGCATTTTGTGAATTATATCGACCAGACAACATTGAGACAAAAAGAGAAAATGCTGATAATCAGCATTTTCTTCTTTTGCCTCATTGTTTTCCCAAACAGTTTTTCCCCTAGGGTCGTCAAAACCAAGTCATGTTTGGGAAATGGTAACTTGAAGGACCAGTTTTAATTAAAGAATGTCTAAAAATTTTACACCATTAGTGTGATTATTCGTAAGCTTGTGGATTTCTAGGACCGTTATTCCCTTCCAACCTTTTGCAAAATGTCACAACCATAACTATAGGTGAACACAGGTCCAGAAGGTGGTCAGAAAGTGGGACCTAAATGGAAACATTGTTTCACAACGTCAGTTGTTTTTGTTATTTAATTAACTATTTCACAAACAAACCCTGGTTTTTGACGTTTAACCCTTTCCAAAAGAAGCCCTGGTTTTGACGTCCCTGATATAAAAGGCTTGGGAAAACATTGAAACAAAAGAAGAAACTGCTGATAACCCCCTCGGGGGGGAAGGGGGTGGGGGTAGGGAGGAAATGCTGCTCAAAAGCATTTTCTCGCATTGTCTCATGGATTTCTAAGTAATTTATAATATATTGTTTTTGTTGCTGTTTTCAGTAACATTCCTTCAGCATAATTTGTGTTGTTTCGAGAAAGGATTGAGCTCAAGTCTAATACCTTCGCTGCTTAGTAAATAAGACGGATTGCACAATGTTTACCGGTAACTTAACCCTTTCCCAGTTTTAAAATGGTCCAGATCGAAAAGTGCTGCAGACAAGAATATCTCAAATGTAGATAGCATTTGTGTACATGTCTGATATAGCACGGAAATATTGAGGAAAGGGGGAAATGCTGATTTTCATCATTTTCTTCTTTCATATCAATATTTTCCCAACCTTTTTTCTACAAGATATATTAAAAGCAAGTCTTGTTTGTGAACGGGTTAAATTTTTACTAAATAAAGCATGGTATAATTGACTTCCACGTATAAGAAACTTTTTTCTTTGACATAACATTTTTAGGTAAAATTTATGTATCCCCAAATAATTTATTCTAAATTGTTTAGTGCACATTCAGTTTCACCTTGGAAATTGTATCGAGAGGGAGGTCTTGCCACCAATAGCAATGCTGTTTATCAGTGTTTCCACTCCATGTTTTCACAATCCTTTTCTTGTTAAGACATCACCAGAGTCTGTTTGGTAACAGACGATGCCAAACAATAAATTTTGGACTGGTTCAAATTCAAAGATGTTGCAGACAACAATTTCTAATGAATGAAATTTAAATTTTAGTTGCCTTTTGGGGTAAAAAACATTGTGGAAAATGAAGAAATTGTTTGTCACAAGGAATTTCTCCATTGTCCACGGTGTTTTTCAAAGTCATTGTCTTGTGAGGAGTTAACAAGAGCTTCGCAGGACGGCGCATATTCGTCCGAGAGGGGCTTGTCAGTAAAATTTGCCATTTTTTTTTTCAATTCAAGGGCAGATAATTCAAAAATGAAAAGTTATCAAAATTTTGTTTGCACAACAAGACACCATAGAGATTCATTGTGGCTAGTTTGATTAAATTCTGGTTGAAAATGTAGGAGTTGCGCACAGGAGAAAATGGGCATTTTTGAGAAAATGGGCATTTTTTCTTAAGTTCAAGGGCAGATAATTCAGGAACGAAAACAGTTATTTAAATTCCGTAAGCAGTGTGCACAACTAGACACCATGGAGATTCATTGTGGCAAGTTTGATTAAATTCTGATCAAAACTTTAGGAGGAGTTGCGCACACAAGAAAATGGGCATTTTCTTAAATTCAAGGGTAGATAATTCAAGAACAAAAAGAGTTAATTGAATTCCGTAAGCGGTGTGCACAACTAGACACCATGGAGATTCATTGTGGCAAGGTTGAGCGAATTCAGACCAAAACTGTAGGAGGAGTTGCGCACACAAGAAATTGCTAACGGACGGACAGACAGACAGATGGACGGACAAACGAGCGGGACCATAACATAATACGAACCTTCGGGCGTATAAAAAGAGTCAGAGTGTGGTAATGGGTTAAACGATATGAGCTATCGTTCTTTTTCCTTTATCCCATTGGAAATCAACATCTTTTATACCAAACTTGAATTTTATCATGTGCTTGGCAAATCATACAAATAAACAAGACTTTTGTTTCTCTTCGATTTTCATTTTGACATCTTAATCACACCTTTTAACCAACAATCCATCATAAGAAGTGTCAAATAACAGTAATCAATAATGATAAATACATGTATATAGTTTTAAAATACCCAGCTTTTTGTCAATATTTGACTAGGTATATGTAAGTAGTGTTAAAATAAAAATATTCTTAAAATCTACAATATACATTTTTTAAAACTCCCAATGTAAATATTAAAACAGAGTGTGTAAATGGATTTTCATTGCATATGACATTGGCATGGAACCATTATCACGCTTGGAACTTTGTCAAATATCAACATCTAACATTGAGCACAATTTTAAGCGGTTGAAAGCAACATTGTCATGGAGGAAACAGAAGAAAATGTTAATAACCAGCATTTATTTTCATTTTCCTTTATGACTTTCAAAGCTTTTTCAACAATGTTCTCGGAGATGGCAACCGTTTGGGAAGGAAATGTTTTAATACCGTCTGATCTGACGCGATACCAGTCTCTTACAGTCCTCGCATGAAAAGATATTATAACAGAACAATATGGATCCTGATGAGACTGCATGAAAATGCAGGCTGGTCTGGATTCATATTGGTCTCAATCATGGAGGCTCTTAGCACCATATCCATCCTCGTTCCAATATATTCTACATTTTATATCAAAACATGCAATCAATAAAATGGCTATTACAACCCATATTGTCTGTGACTATAAGAGTTCATGAAGAATAAAAATTTGTAATAATCATTAATGCAGCTTGTTAAGTAATGCCCTTGAATTATAAGGTAAATATTCTCTAGTGTGACTGGTCAACAGTGAAAAACCTTGATGGCAAGAAAATAAGCGTTATTGAAAGTACTGAAAAAATAAAGATAAATCTATTTATTTCTCAATGCATTCCAAATTAACCCAGAAATGATTACAGGCTATAACACTTGATAAATGCAGATAAGATAAAATGTGATAAAAGCATAATATTAATTCAAATACATGCACTTTAAAAGTGTTTCACAGAAACAATAGTAAAGCATGTCTCCTGGTTTGTTTCAAAACATTAATTTACAGTTCGATCTTTTTTAAATTCTATCCATAACAACAAATATTATAGAATATAATTCTATTTATAATTAACTGTTCCAAGTTGAAAGCTCCTGAGAGCGAAAATAAGGATGTTGATAAAGATTCTGTATTATCTGCACACAATTTAGCTCACAAAAACAATGAGGCAAAAAGTTCTCAAATGTTTTCTCAAGCATACAATGACAGTTTTAGATTATATCAAATACAATCCTGCAAGTGACAACTATGCTTTCTTATCAACACATTTTTGATAAAACTTACAGTTTCCAAAATGAATACAGTGTACTTGTATTTGCAGCTTTTAGCTAAAAGTTATTGCTTTAGCATATTGAAAGTCTTTGAAGTAAAAAAAAAGTTGATTGTCAGCTATTTCTACCACCGGTATTAACCCTTTCCCAAACAAGGCCTGGTTTTGACATCCCTCATAGGAATGGCTGAAGAAAACATTGAGACAAAAGAAGAAACTGCTGATAACCAGCAGTTTCTCCTTTTAACTCAATAGTTTCTTAGCTATATTGTAAAAAAAATCCTCTCTTTTTCAATGTCCATTTTGTCGTCAGCAGCAACTTTCAAATTGGACCATCATAAATTTTTGTCGTTTTGGAAAGGGTTAATCTACAGTTTGTGCGAGTGCATGCATATTACTAAATTTATCATTTAACAACAGGATTTCAAGAAGATCTCGCACCAATTACAGGATTTCACTCAAAAGTTGCACAGTAATTTGGCTAATATCAGTATATCATTGACTATGTTCTAAAATGTAACAACAGCTTAATTTTAACCCTTTCCCATATAACAAAATTTTAGGGCTGCTACAGACTACAAAATGGATGTTAAAAATGGGCTTTTAGTACAATATAGCATGGAAAATATTGAGGCAAAAGAAGAAAATGCTGCGAATCAGCATTTTCCTCTTTTGCCTCAATGTTTTCTCAAGCCTTTTAAATTACGTGAAAACATGGTCTTGTATGGGAAAGGGTTAAACATAGCGAACAATATGTAAACAACAATTTGTTTGTTATATTCGTTCATAGTCTTGATCATAAGTTACAAAACTATGGTATAAATGCATAGACATCTATGAAATAAACAATTATACATAAACTAATATATTGAGGTCCATGAATTCTAATGAGAAGTCCCTTTGATTGACAAAACCAAAGTGAACAAGATGTGTTTGTGAAACGAAAATGCCCAAAAATAGCCAACAGGGTGCCCACCCTTCATCTGGAATAAAATTCCCTGACTTTTCACTGACTTTTCCCTGACCAAAATTCGTTTTTCCCTGACATTTTTTCGCGCTAAACAGCCTCATTCTCCCCATAAAGCTGTCCAATCCATCCGCTATTTATTAAGATTACTTACAATACCAATTTAAATGTGATGGTTGAATTTACATGTATTGGTAGGAATCCTTGAAATGCTCAACTTTTTAACATGATGAAGAGAAAAAGATACTTTGTCCTGCTTGAAATAGTCAAATACACTTTCTTTGACAGCAATTGAAATGTTAACACTTATGGTTGAAGTTATGACTAGAACTTTAAAATGTACACCTCAATACATAAAAGAAAATGAGAAATACTATTTCAATCTTTGTCTTACTTAAACTGTTTCAAATAACTTTCTGTGAGCATCATTCTCATGAAATGTGTTTCAAGGAAAGATTTGCTTCCACTCCAACATTTTTCCATTTTAAATATTAATTGACCAGTTAATAAGGCTTAGCTAACTAATTTAGATACATTCCAATCAAAATTTCCTGCTCTGATAGCCTTTCATATTTATCTATCCTTTTCACTAGTTATTTTCAGTCATTTTCTGGACAAAAATGGATACCTCTGTGCATGTGTGAACAGTTTGTTATTAGCACTGTTTATATTTTTGACATACTGCATGCTCAAGTGTTATTTGTGCTAAAATTGAATTTCCATCAATCAGGTACAAGTGCAACTAATGAATGTTTGTAGGAAACTGGTGATAATGGATATATTTGAGGGCCTTATTCACTTGACATCAAAATGTCACTTGAAAGAAGACAATGGTAATATCTAAGTGATTTGGAAGGAGAGGGCACATATGACCTAAATCATGTTACACTCTTCATCAAACTCAAAGCAATTAAAACCAAATGGTGCACAGTCCTTGCAGCTATGCAAGTATTAATACACATACCACATCACATATCAATATTTCTTCCACCACTTTTGAAGATGTTCAATTATTCTTCTCTTCACTGTCAGTTTCTTTTCTCTTGCTTATAAATTTAGCCCTCAGAGCATTAGATTTCAATAGAAGATCTATTTCAAATGTTAAGCCTTAATTAAACATTAAAATGATAGAATGATTAGTGCAAAGTCATGTATAAAAGAACAACTGGTTTGTTAATTAAAACCTGAAAAATGCCATACCTATAATTATCTGTTTTACTTTATTTCATTTTCTTCTATTTGTTTTGTTTGAACAAAAGAAAATTTCAAAATTTCCTGACTTTTCCCTGACTTTTTAAAGCTTTGCAGATTTCCCTACCCATTTTTCAAAATTTCCTGACTTTTCCCTGACCTTGAAGAAAATACAAACTTCACTGACTTTTCCCTGACCAATGGGCACCCTGGCCAATGTTAAGTTTTCAGACAGTCAGATCGACAGACATATACAAGTAAAACAATATGCCCCGATTTTTTGATACAGGGATAAAAAGCTTTTGAAAACTTTTAGAGAAACCTGCATTTACAACTTTTGCCTCAATATTTTCTCTACGATAGATAGTGGAAATTCCATTTTTAAAGTGACAGAAATGGTGTCATCTACAACTTATTTCCATTTGAAACAGTCCTAGATTTTGTTGTTTTAACCCTTCTCATGCTGAACACATTGATTTACTGCTTTGTTTAATTTTTTGGCAGGCAGTATAGACTAAGATCAGCCTGCACATATGTGCAGTCTGATCTTAGCCTACACTGCCTGCTTTCTTTGTAATTATTGTTGTAAAAGTCTGATCTAATCTTATTAAAATGCCTCTTGAATTGGAGGTTAGTTTGAAACAAAATTTAAGGTCAGCAGGACAAGGGTTAAAATGAGTTGATATGGATTTGTCATGTTTGTAAGATATGGTCCCTGTTAAGCTGTCTGTCTATTTCTTCTCTGCATAAAACACTCCCCATCTTTGGTCCTTTGTTCTTTTCAACTTGTCCTTCCATCCATTCACTAGGTAATTATAATCTTCTTCATTGAATTCCTGAAATATCAATAGGGCAAAATATTGCATATTGTTCTACGATATTGATAACTTCATTTGAGCAACAGAAAGCAGAATCATTAGTCACATTGAATGGGCAGAATATACAAGTGTCAAAGTGAGGCCATCCTCAGATGGGCATGTATAATCTATAAGCAATTACTATTACAGATAGGCAAGCGTAATCTATAAAGAATATTAAAAAGTTCTAAGTTTTTTAATAATTCTCTTTGAAAGGTATTTAAATTCAGCAAGTCAAAAGTTAAAGAGTCAAACATTATAACTAATATTAGCTATCCCAGACAAAACTGATTTTGATGTCCCCTTTTGCTTTTCCTCAACATTTTCTACCCTATCAAAGAGAATTTTCATTCCAATAGTCCAAAAAATCATATCATCTGCAAAACGTTTGAATTTGGAAAGGTCCATTTTTGTCATATGGGAAAGGGAGACATGCCTTAACCTTTTTCCAAACAAAAAACAAGTTGTGTTTGTGAAACACAAATGCCCCCCGAAATGGGCATTTTTCTAAAACGATAAGTTTTCGTGTAAAGGGTTGATAAGGGTTAACGGATGACCTCGAGGAAGGTCATATTGCATGGAATAGATAGCAATCATGGAAAGGAAGTTACATACCAAATTTGAGCTTTGTATGTTGATTACCTTTGGAGAAATGGCAAAATGTTAAGTTTTCGGACAGACAGACGGACGGACAGGCAGACAAACAGACAGTCAGACAGACATGAGTAAAACAATCTTTTGGCATAAAAATAGGATGGTTCAATTTGAAAGCTTCTGCAAATGACAAAATAAATGTTAATCAAGATAGGATTTGTGTATAATAAATCACAGAAAATATTAATGCAAAAGGAGAAAATGTTGATCATCAGCATTTTCTTCTTTTGCCTCAATATTTTCAAATGCCTGTTCTATTAGTGACGTCAAAATCATGTCTTGTTTGGGAAAGGGTTAAGGAGTTTTACCTGGATAAATTCTGTCTTGATGGACTCTATTTTGACAACCTCCTTCTCTAGGCTGGTGACAAACAAGTCTGTCCTATCATCAGCTTGAACATTCACAAAACCAGCCTTCTCTAATACCTGTTTGATAAAGTAGACAAAATTGATTCATGAAAAGTATGGTTTATTCAGATTAAATGCCGTTTTCAACTGCGATGGTCATATCGTGGGGGCTGGAGCACCTAAATATGGATTCCTGTCCTTTCTCATACCAGTGCTACCACAACACTATAACAAAGCCTCCAGCTGCTTAGCCCACAGAGGTTGATGATATCAAACTATTGGCGGGAGACAATTTTATCTGAAAGGATATTTGCCACCACCCAGTATCAAATTTTCATTTTGTCAAACTTTTCAAAGCACTTTCAGGCATCACTACTTTGAATGCATCTATTAACCCTTTCCAAAACAGCGAAATTTAGGATGATCCACTTCAAAAACTGACACAAATGACAAATTGGATGTTATTAAAGATAGGATTTTTGTAAAATATGGCACAGAAAATATTGAGACAAAAGGAGAAACTGCTGGTTATCAGCAGTTTCTTCTTTTGTTTCAATGTTTTCCCAAGCCTTTTCTATTAGGGACGTCAAAACCCGGTCTTGTTTGGGATAGGGTTAAAGAACGTCAACTTTTACAATCTTACTCCTCCACAGAAAATGTTTGAGATGAAGATAAAATAAAGCATGAAAATAATTTCAATCAATGCATTTCAGAATATTTCTTCTCACTAAACATGTAAAGATTGACAAATATTCTTAACCTTTCCATAATTTGTGGGTGACAGTAGTGTATATCCTCGTTGTTTGACATAACTCTTGAAGACATCAGAATGTTCACCATCACTACAACAATAATCTGATATCAGCAGTCGTCCTCCAACCTTTAACCATCTCTGTATTGTACAAAAATACACGAAATAATTAAATTGTTTCACCTCAATGTTTTCCCAAGCCTTTATTTTATTAAGGAATTCAAAACTAAGTCTCATTTGGAAAAGGGTTAAAGAAATCTAAATACTAAACACATGAGTTGGAACTTGTGCAAGAAACTGCTGATTGAAACAAGCAAATTCGTTGAATTGATATCCCCCGCCGAACATATTTTCATTGTCAATAAAGTAGCGCCGAAACGAATATAACTCTGTATGTATATGGCTTCAACAGAACGAATATCACTCTGTATGTATATGGCTTCAACAGAACGAATATCACTCTGTATGTATAATATTATGGCTAAAACAGTCAGGGGCAGTAACTCTAAATTCGGCGGTCGAACCGGGTAACCCCGATGATATGCGCATGTCCTCATTGTAGTAAAGCTGTGTGCCAAGTTTCATTGAAATCCGGTGTATAGTTTTCAAGAAATAGTGTGGAAACGAATATCACTGTATATATATGGCTTAAACAGTCAGGGGCAGTAACTCTATATTCGGCGATCGAACCGGGTAACCCCGACGATATGCGCATGTCCTCATTGTAGTGAAGCTGTGAGCCAAGTTTCATTGAAATCCGATCTATAGTTTTCAAGAAATAGCGCGGAAACGAATATCACTCTGTATGTATATGGCTTAAACAGTCAGGGGCAGTAACTCTAAATTCGGCGGTCGAAGCGGGTAACCCCGACGATATGCGCATGTCCACTTTGTAGTGAATCTGTGTGCCAAGTTTCATCGAAATCCGGTCTACAGTTTTCAAGAAATAGCGCGGAAACGAATAACACTCTGTATGTATATGGCTTAAACAGTCAGGGGCAGTAACTCTAAATTCGACGGTCGAACCAGATAACCCCGACGATATGCGCATGTCCTCATTGTAGTAAAGCTGTGTGCCAAGTTTCATTGAAATCCGGTTTATAGTTTTCAAGAAATAGCGCGGAAACGAATATCACTCTGTATGTATATGGCTAAAACAGTCAGGGGCAGTAACTCTAAATTCGGCGGTCGAACCGGGTAACCCCGACGATATGCGCATGTCCACTTTGTAGTGAAGCTGTGTGCCAAGTTTCATCAAAATCCGGTCTACAGTTTTCAAGAAATAGCGCGGAAACGAATATCACTCTGTATGTATATGGCTTAAACAGTCAGGGGCAGTAACTCTGAATTCGACAATCGAACCGGGTAACCCGGACGGTATGCGCATGTCCTCATTGTAGTAAAGCTGTGTGCCAAGTTTCATCTAAATCCAGTCTATAGTTTCCAAGAAATAGCGCGGAAACGAATATCACTGTATGTATATGGCTAAAACAGTCAGGGGCAGTAACTCTAAATTCGGCGGTCGAACCGGGTAACCCCGACGATATGCGCATGTCCACTTTGTAGTAAAGCTGTGTGCCAAGTTTCATCAAAATCCGGTCTATAGTTTCCAAGAAATAGCGCGGAAACGAATATCACTGTATGTATATGGCTTAAACAGTCAGGGGCAGTAACTCTAAATTCGGCGATCGAACCGGGTAACCCCGACGATATGCGCATGTCCTCATTGTAGTGAAGCTGTGTGCCAAGTTTCATCGAAATCCGGTCTACAGTTTTCAAGAAATAGCGCGGAAACGAATATCACTCTGTATGTATATGGCTTAAACAGTCAGGGGCAGTAACTCTAAATTCGGCGGTCGAACCGGGTAACCCCGACGATATGCGCATGTCCACTTTGTAGTAAAGCTGTGTGCCAAGTTTCATCGAAATCCGGTCTACAGTTTTCAAGAAATAGCGCGGAAACGAATATCACTCTGTATGTATATGGCTTAAACAGTCAGGGGCAGTAACTCTGAATTCAATGGTCGAACCGGGTAACCCCGACGATATGCGCATGTCCTCTTTGTAGTGAAGCTGTGTGCCAAGTTTCATCGAAAGCCGGTCTATAGTTTCCAAGAAATAGCGCGGAAACGAATGTCGGACGGACGGATGGACGGACGGACGGACGGACGGACGGACATGGCAAAAACAATATCCCCCCCGAAAAATTTTTTCGGCGGGGGATAAAAATTGACCTAGCGTGATGAATAAATTTTGTCATTTGGATAACTTTAACCCTCATCCTACCAACTGGGGTCAATCTGACTCCACGAATCATTTTTTGTGTGTCATATTTTTACCGCATGCACTCTGGTGTCCAAATTTTAGGAGTTTGTTGGTCTACCACAACCTTCTTCATGTCACGCAACAATTTTAGATTTTAGCATAATTTGAGTTTGTAATATTGATTTGTTTGCCGAGGTCCGTTTGGACCCCACTATAATTACTCTTTATTATAACTATTTAAACTTATTTCAACATTTTTTTAAAACAAGAGCCGTCAGAGACGGACAATGCTCCCCGAATAAGGCATTGTCACAATCAATATATGCCATGCAGAGCTAATTTATAAAGCTAACAAATGTTAAGCCCCCTTTTTGCATGACATATTTTGTATACGCAAATTTTAAATAGTTTATTGTCAAGGGCATCTGATTTGCTACTCAAATATGAAATTTCATCAAATTCTGACCATTAGACTAGGAGAAATTAGAGAAAAACTGTATTTAACCTTAAGTCCCCTTTTCCCATGACGAGGCCTCAAATCCAAAAACCAGCAAAAGTACATCGGCATTTTGTCATAGGGAGTTCACATGGTAAGTTTCATTTGATTTGGCCCAAGGGTTATGGAGAAATCGCTTCGGACGGACGGACGGATGGACGGACGGACGGATGGAATGACGGACGGACAGGACGGACGGACGGACGGACGGACGGACAGACGGACAGACAAAGCGGCGACTATATGCTCTCCCTTCGGGGAGCATAAAAAATCTTTATCTAAAAAAACACTTGATGCATTTCAACCAAACTTCACAGGAATAACCCTTTGGTGACCCTATCTGAGATTCCGTCAAGGAATTTTGATTTGATAAAAAATACCCGAATTATCTCCCCTTGATTGTCCAAAATTGCGGTTGTGACTATTTTTTGACTATTTTTACTCTCACATAAAAAAAATTTGCCTGGTCAAAACAAAACGTTAACAGAATGTTGGTGACTAAGATATCTTGCCTGAGTGCAATTTTCATCTTTATCGAAATTTTAGATTATGAGTTATGTGCCCTTGAATTTTATGCAAAAAGTGCATAAGGTAGTAAAATATGTACAGGCCTATGGAGCAATTCAAGCCCTTTAGGGCCTTCTACTTTTTCATTTCCATATGTTTTTTGTTGTATAATGATTTGATAGTAGCCAATATAACATTTAAACAAAGAATATGTCTTTTGTGAAACTTATTTTTGTCATGAAATTCAAAATTATGTGTGGGGTCCGAATGGACCCCAGTTGGTAGGATGTGTATGTAAAATATGTTGGTAGGATGAGGGTTAATAGTTTAAACATGGAAAAAGAATCTCTCATTTACCCAAACTGATGTGGGTTTTTAGACACTGAAAGGGCATATAAATCAATGGATTTCCTGTTCTTATTCAAGCATGTAGCATAGCCTACGATCAGACAGCATTTATGTGCAGGCTGATCTTAGCCTTTGCTGCCTACCAAGGATAAAATATTCCACAATCAACAAGAGAAATATAGAATAAGTCGTAAAACTTACATAACAAGAGCCGTCAGAGACGGACAATGCTCCCCGAATAAGGCATTGTCACAATAAATGTATGCCATGCAGATCTAAGATTAAGCTAACAAACGTTAAGCCCCCTTTTTCCATGACATACTTTTTATACGCAAATTTAAAGTAGTTTATTGTCAAGGGCATCTGATTTGCTACTCAAATATGAAATTTCATCAAATTCTGACCATTAGACTATGAGAAATTAGAGAAAAAGTGTATTTGACCTTAAGTCCCCTTTTCCCATGACGAGGGCTCAAATCCAAAAACTGGGAAAAGTACATCAGCATTATGTCATAGGGAGTTCACATGGTAAGTTTTATTTGATTTGGCCCAAGGGTTATAGAGAAATCGCTTCGGACGGACGGACGGACGGACGGAAGGACGGACGGAATGACGGACGGACGGATGGACAGACGAAGCGGCGACTATATGCTCTCCCTTCGGGGAGCATAAAAATTTGTAAATAAAGCTAGTTTATCAGGTATATTTTTGGTGTTAAAGCAAAAACCTCATATCTAATATTTTGGAAGGTTTTCAAGTGGTAGAAACAAATACAATAACTTTTCTGAAACTGAAAGGTTTTACATGAAATTCGGACATATTAATTTGTCAATAATACTTATGAGTAACAATATCCCAAAACCTACAAGAATTGTTTTAACTAGACATACAAGGTTTAACTTTAGAGACCGCAAAAATCAACATAAAAGATTTTACATTGATATAGACAATATATAGTATAGTATATCAACTATATTCGTCCCCTGAATGCAAGAGGGTGCTAAGTGTATACGAGGGGTGATCCAAAAGTACGTAAAATGGATTAATAAAATTTTCGGAGTGTTGACTATCAAAACAAAAGTTATACAGTCATTAACTGTGACATCTGTACAATAAATGTGGAAATTTTGAATACTGTACATGTAATAGTTATTGTACGGTGACAAATTTTAGACAAACACTATGCGCGGGGCGGGGGAGTAAGAACGTCAAACGTGACGTCAACTTCACGCGGTCATAAAACCTTCTATTTAAAGTCCATATTTACTAACATACATTTCCATGCCCGAGGTATAAATGAGCTGAAAGTGTTATCATACAATTCTAGAATCGAAATGTTGAACAGTTCTCTACCTGTTTGTTTTAAGATCGATCTACTATCAAGGCGGAGCCTATGACTGTTTACTGCAATTCTGACGTCGTTAATTAGGCTGTGGCCGATTGCAAGAATATCTTGGCATCCATTATCCACTATTGACGTCCGAATATTGAATGTCACTTAAACAAAATTTCTCTACATCACTATATTTTTGTTTTCTTCATCATTTTAAATGTCTGCGTTTTTGTATGACCAAGATCGTGGCAGAATTTTATGACATACCGATATTTTAATTCTGGCGCCGACGTCATGTCGCTATTCAATTGATTTGTTCTATCTTATGAGAAAATGTACTGTCCTCATAAAAACTTTAACAACAACGTCTAAAACTTGCTGTCAAGACGTCATGATAGCGAAATATTAATTTGCGACAAAAAATCCACTCAAAAGTTTTAGAAAATTCAAATAATTTAACGACCATGCATCATTTTTTGACGCTCCCCCGCCTAGGCGAACCTACGTTACTATGGTAACGCAGTTTACTGCCGTAAGAACATTTTTGTAACTAGTTTAATTTTCATGCAGTCTGTGGATAAGGGAACTATAATATTACCAAAATATACGCTGATCAAGCTAGTACTACGGAAGCAATGGGCCCATTTTACGAATTTTTGGATCATCCCTCGTATATAATATATATACACTTAGCACCTTCTTGCATTCAGGGGACAAAATTATACTATAAGATTAGCGATGAAACTTACATAAAATTTTGTAAATAGAGCTAGTTTATCTGGTATATGTAGTATAGTATCTCTGCTATAAATAACATCAAATGATTCCGGTTGATATTCCCTCTTTGTGGCGTCTGCTACTTCAAACTGTACATCCTACAATATACATGTACACAATATTGACCTGTGGTGGATCCAGGATTCCTGTGAACATACAAGAAGGGAGGTTCGTTTTCCTAGTATTACACAATTTGACTGAATTTCTGCATGAAAGTAAAATAATCAGGCTACAGAAGGGGGTTAGTTTGAACCCCCTGGACCCCTCTGGATCTGCCAATAAAAGTAAAAAAGTAAAGGTGGTTTATAGTCTCAAATTTACGAACTGGGTCCATCTGTCAATGTTGAGGGTAGTGAAATAACAAGGTAAAACAAGATGTTTATCCATATGTGGTAAAGATGCTTCATTTTATTCAATTTCAAATTTGAAGACCTTTAGAAAATTGAAGCAAAATGCTGATAACCGGAACTCCAACTCTTCACTCATTGGTTATTCAAACATAATGGTTGTGGCTTTGAATAAGTAAAGAAGAATTCTCCATGACCAGGCGGACAAAAGGATGGACCTATGATAATTTTTGTTGCCATATCAAAAAATAAGCAACCCACCTCAGCACTAACACCCTCTTCTTCTGCTCTCTGTATTCCGATCTTGATCATGTTGGATGATAGATCAATGGCTACAACCTTTACACCAAACTCCTGGCAAGTAAATAGGTGTAAATTGGTATTTTTTTTAACCCTTTCCCAAACAACACTAGGTTTTGATGTCCTAATTAAAAGGCTTGGGCAAACATTGAGGCAAAAGAAGAAACTGCTGATAACCAGCAGTTTCTCCTTTTGCCTCAATTTTTCTGTGCTATATTGTACACAAATCAGTTCCATTTTAGCCTCAGTTTTGTTGTCTATAGCAGATTTTAAATAGGACTGTCCTAAAATTCTGTCATTTGGGAAAGGGTTGAAAGGTCTTGATCTTGAAAATAAAATGCAAAGCTTTTGTCGGAGCAAATGGACTTAAAATTCTAAAATTATGTTATAAACTTATTTGTGGTACTAGCCCTTTCAATAACACAGCATATATTGATACAGATGCGTTGATTGGTGGTTGAATTTGCAAAAATACTACATTAGTTCTAAACAGTAAGTACAAATAAACATCAAACAAATCAACCTAGAAAGAATAAGTCAGAGCTGCAGATAAGAGGGGAGAATGGCATAATTTCAAATCGCAATATTTCATTTATTGATAATCAAACCCTATGTTCTCCATACTCTTTGGAATTGTCTCTATGACACAATTCCAATGAGTACCTACAACATAGGGTTTGGAGTTGTTATTACAATTTTAACCCTTTCCCAAAAAATATCTGATTTTGACGTCCCTGCTAGAAATAGTTTTCGAAAACATTGAGAGAAAAGAAGAAATTGCTGATGATCAGCAATTTCTTCTTTTCTCTCAATATATTCTATGCTATAGCATACATATTTCCTACTTATGATATCATTACTTTTGTTGTCTGCAACAACTTTCAAATTGCACCACCCTATTTTTGCTGTTTAAAAAAGGGTTCACCCATTACCAAACGACAAAAATGTTAAACTGATTCAAATTCAAAGGTATTGCAGACGACCATTTCAAGTAAATGGATATTCAATTTTTTGTCTTTTAGGGTAGAAAACAATGTGGGAAATGAAGAAATTGCTTGTCGCAAGCAATTTCGTCATTTTCCACAATGTTTTCAAAAGCCAATATCTTTTAGGGGGTCAAAAAGAGTTATTGTGAGGTAATGGGTTAAAATGCCTTTACACCCTCTTATCTGTTGCTGTGATAAGCCTTACCTTGACCATATAGAAGGCACTACCTCCGATTCCACAACCCACATCTAGAACAACCTCATCTTTACGAAGCTTCAACCTTTCTACAAACTCCTGCAATACAGTATTTATGTGGTCATGAAAATATATAAATCTATTTTGACACAATCTTTTATAAACAAGAGCCGTCAGAGACGGCCAATGCTCCCCGAATAAGGCATTGTCACAATAAATATATGCCATGCAGAGCTAATATAAAGCTAACAAATGTTAAGCCCCCTTTTTCCATGACACATATTTTAAATAGTTTATTGTCAAGGGCATCTGATTTGCTACTCAAATATGAAATTTCATCAAATTCTGACCATTAGACTAGGAGAAATTGGAGAAAAAACGTATTTGACCTTAAGTCCCCTTTTTCCATGACGAGGCCTCAAATCCAAAAACCGGGAAAAGTATATCGGCATTATGTCATAGGGAGTTCACATGGTAAGTTTCATTTGATTTGGCCCAAGGGTTATGGAAAATCGCTTCGGACGGACGGACAGAATGACGGACGGATGGACAGACAGACAAAGCGGCAACTATATGCTCTCCCTTCGGGGAGCATAAAAACAAGATGTGTTTGTGAAACAATAATGCCCCTGAAATAGCCATTGTGTACTTTTTGGACAGATGGACAGAAAGACAGATTGACATGGGTAAAACAATATGCTCTCTATCTTTCGAAGCAGGAGAATAAACATCTTCTTTCATGTATGAGTAAGTTTCTAACTTGTAAACTCTTGTCACACTTTTGCAATAATCTCTTCTAATTTCTTCTATGCTAGCTAACAACGATAGCAAAATAATTATTCTTCAGGGAAGCTTTTAACCCTTTCCAAAACAAAACTCGGTTTTGACATCACTATTAGAAGATGCTTGGGAATATGTGGCAAATGAAGAAAAACTGATAATCAACATTTTGTTCTTTTGTCTTAATATGTTCTATGCTATATAGCTCACAAATTCAATGTATATCAAACACCTATTTTGTGGTCTGCAGCAGACTTTGAATAAGAACACCCTAGTAATTGCCTGTTTGTGAAAGGGATAAATAATTGAGTCGGGATCTGGAAAAATGTCCTTTATAGCACTTGGGACGGCCAGGTTTCAATATCAGGCTGTGCCTAAGTGCAGTCTAGCCAGCATGTTACTCTCAAATGGTTGCTACAGACCAGGAGGAAGCTATTGGAGAACAACATGGTTCCTGGTCAGCTTGCGTAAACACGCAGTCTGACCAGGAACCATGTTGTTCTCAAATGCTTTAAGGGACGTTTTTCCAGATCCTGGCTCAATGGCTCAATATTTTATATTTCTGCATGTGAATTTGTTCATGGATTCTACCCAGGGTTCAACATTAACCTTTTTAATTGCCAGACAGTTGATCTAGTTACTGCAACATGCTGCTGGTCCTGACCAAATATTTGTATCAGAAGGATAGTTATGGAAAAGATGTAAACAACAATAATCCTTGTATAAGCTTGCAGGCCAGCTTTGAATCACATATGAATGAAATTTTTAAGGTGGTCATTGGTGTGTCATATATAGTCGTTGTAAATGCAAAACCTCGTATCTCGTTTTTGGAAAATTTTAAAAGGGAGGGAAAAAAGTGTAATAACTTTTCCCAAACTTAAATGTTTAACTTGAAATTTGGACATATTGTTCATAAATAATGTATCATTGATGCTGATCGGTAAAATTGGACACACAAGTTTGTACTTTGAAAATCGCAAGAATCGACATACGAGGTTTTACATTTACACCGACGATATACTGAGTTTTCATTCTGGTAATTGTGACTGAAATTTGAAAATGGGGCTGACCAGTCAGTCCTTAACCTAGGGGGTCTATTAACCAGTCCTAACCAAGCAACAGGCAGGTACAAAATGTACTGTCTGTCGGACATAGGTTTTTTTTTAACTCTGCCACTTAACCTTTGTAGTATCGATTCCACCAGTGCTGACAAAAGTTCTGCCGAATATTTTCTCGTATCTCAGTATACCGTTGCTGGAATATTGCTGATTGTCGAGGAAATCTTGGAATGTTTTAAAGCCATGATTGTTGTCACAGCGACGGCGTGTTTTCTGCAGTAACCAAATCTGCTGATTCTTATTGTCCTTCATCTGAAAACATTAGATAGATAACCCTTTCCCAAACAAGACGTGGTTTCGACGTCCTTAAAAGAAAAGGTTTTAAAAAACATTGAGACAAAAGAAGAAACTGCTGATAACCAGCAGTTTCTTCTTTTGCCTCAGTATTTACTCTACCTTTTTCTACAAAAATCATGTCATAATCAACATACCTTTTGATGTCTGCAGCGGCTTTCAAATTGGACCATCAAAAAATTATGTTGTTTGGGAAAGGGTTAACCAATTACCAGAAGTCAATTTTCTAACTGTTCCAATTTGAAAGGTGTTGCAGACAACAATATCAACTCGGAACTTTAACAAGAGGACCATGATGGTCCTTGATCGCTCACCTGCACCTAGATAGAATGAAAGTCGTAAGGTTGTCAAGTTCAAGAGCACATAATTTAAGATGCGAGATGATTATCAAGCTGAAAACTGCTTTCATAATCTTGAATGATCAATATTTGTAGCTGTTACAGTAAAAACAAATTGGAAGAAAACAACAATTTTGTCACAGTCAACCTGGGCACATAACTCATGTCCAAGTTTTTTTATTGGTTAATATTTATTGCTGTTTGAGAGAAAACAAAGTCGAAAGTGGCAATTTTGTAGCCATCAAGGGCGCACAACTCTGGGTTTTTTTAGTCCGATCAATCGAACAAATTAAAACAATCAAGATCTTATGGTCACCAACATTGTGACCAAGTTGTGTCTTGATTGGTCCATATTTGTGTTTGCTAGAAAGAAAATAAAGTCGCAAACAGTAATTTTGTTAAATTCAAGGGCCAATAACTCTTGTTTTTCTAATCAAATCAATCTGAAAATTTAATTCATCAAGGACCTTATGGTCACCAACATTGTGGCCAAGTTTTGCCTTGATTAGTCAATAAATGTAGATGCTACAGTGTAAACAAAGTCGAAATCAGCAATTTTGTCAAATTCAAGGGCACATAATTCCAGACTTCCTGCTCCTATCACACTGAAAATCAAATTCATCCAAGATCTTATAGTTACCAACATTGTGGCAAAGTTTTGTCTTCATCGGTAAATATTTGTAGATGCTAGAGTGGTAACAAAGTCAAAACTAGCCATTTTTTATGTTCAAGGGCACATAACTCCGGACTTCCAAGTCCGATCTGACTCAAAATCAAACTCATACGAGAACTTATGGTCATACATGATTTGACCAAGTTTGGCTAATATTGGTCAATATTTGTAGATACTAGAGTGGTAACAAAGTCAAAACTAGCCTTTTTTGATGTTCAAGGGCACATAACTCCGGACTTCCAAGTCCGATCTGACTCAAAATCGAACTCATCCAAGAACTTATGGTCATACATGTTTTCACCAGGTTTGATTAAGATTGGTCAATATTTGTAGATACTAGAGTGGTAACAAAGTCAAAACTAGCCATTTTATGACGTTCAAGGGCACATAACTCCAGACTTCCTTGTCTGATCTGACTCAAAATCGAACTCATCCGAGAACTTATAGTCATACATGTTTTGACCAAGTTTGGTCAAGATTGGTCAATATTTGTAGATACTAGAGTGGTAACAAAGTCAAAACTAGCCATTTTTGACGTTCAAGGGCACATAACTCTGGACTTCCTGGTCCGATCTGACTCAAAATCGAACTCATCCGAGAACTTATAGTCATACATGTTTTGACTAAGTTTGGTCAAGATTGGTCAATATTTGTGGATGCTAGAGTGGTAACAACAAATTGTGGACAGACGGACGGACGGACGGACGGACAGACGGACGGACAGACGGACGACGGACAAAAAGCGACCACAATAGCTCACCTTGAGCACTTCGTGCTCAGGTGAGCTAACAAGAGGCCCAGAGGGCCTTATCGGTCACCTGAATCAAATGAGCAGAAATAGTTAAGGAAAATGTTAAAAGTTAACTAATAGCGCAACCCCCCAGCACCACCATTTCTTGTCTTTTTTTCTCTCAGGTACAAACTTATTTAAAAACTCAAATACCAAATGTGAATTCGATCCAACAATAGAACATTTCTTAATATGTACCCTATTTACCCCCTTTTGGCCCCTTTTGGGGCCCTAAAGATGTCCAATGGTTCTCAAAAAGAAGTAGAAAATGTTCAAAGTTAAGTAATAAAGCAAACCCCTCCCATCCCCCATCCCCAGCATGGCCATTTATTGACAGATTTTTTCTCTTGTACAAACTTTGTAGTCCTTGCCCTAAAGACTTTAAATTCCAAATGTGTATCCAATGCAACAGCCGGTTCATGAGTAGAAGACTTTTTAAGATGTACCCAATTTACCCCCTTTTTGGCCCTTTATGGGACCCCAAAGGGAGATAACTCCATGATTTGTACAAAACCTGAAGCGGCTTCCTAGGATCATCTTAGGATGCTTCCTGCCAAGTTTGGTTGAAATCCGTCCAATGGTTCTTAATTATAAGAAGTCGAAAATGTTAAGTTAACTAATAACGCGACCCCCCCTCCCATTCCCCCTCCCCAGCATGGCCATTTCTGGATGGATTTTTTTCTCTTGTACAAAATTTGTTGTCCTTGCCCTAAATACTCTTAATACCAAATGTGAATCCAATCATACAGCCGGTTCATGAGAAGAAGATTTTTTAAGATGTACCCTATTTAACCCCTTTTTGGCCCCTTATGGGGCCCCAAAGGGAGATAACTCCATGATTCGTAAAAATCTGAAGCGGCTTCCCATGGGGATGCTCCCTGCCAAGTTTGGTTGTAATCCATCCAATGGTTCTCAAGAAGAAGTCGAAAATGTCAAAAGTTAACGCATGGCGCACGACGACGGACGAAACACGGTCGCAATAGGTCACCATGACCTTCGGTCAGGTGACCTAAAAATCTTTGTATTTTTTGCTAGAATTTCTTCATTTTCCACAAATGTTTTCCCAAGCATTATTCTTAAGGGGCGTCAAAGCTGTATGAGAATGGGTTAATGATAAAAGGAGGTAAAGCATTCACAGCGTTAAATCTTTCCCCATGACACTATAATAGACTGGTCTTTATTCAAAGGAGTTGCAGACAACAAATGTGTTGTATGTAAGGAGATACGATAGAGTAGATCTCTATTTAAATAGCATAGATACTATTAAAAGAAGAGAAGAGAATGCCTGTTTACGAAGCCCTTTATTTACAGACTTATCAAAATCAAGTATTGTTTGAAAAAGGACTAAAAGAGGCGATATATAAATTGCCCAGAGGATGGCAACAAAACATAATCAAAAGACCCATTATGGACTTAACTTTCTCTTTTCTTGTGTTTTCTAATTGAATGTGACCATTTCGTTAAGATACCTTCCTCAAGAGAAGAAAACTTATTTCCAGCAATTTTTACTTAGATTTAGCCAAAAATCTTACCTATAGAGCATTAGCAAGGAAATTTTCATTCCATTGTGCTTCCCAATAACAATATCAAGGAAACTTAAAAGAATTTACCTTTACATAGGAATACCTGAGTTGAGAGAGCACTAGCTCAAATCCAATCTCCCCCTTCCCCTGGACCTACAGAATAGTGACTGTAGTAAATAAAGCTAGAGTTATGCCCCTGGCTTTTGTTTTAAATATAACTAGTTATGTCCCTTGATTAGTGTTGTAAATATATAGATAGACTTGTGTCCCTTGGTTAGTGTTATAAATATAGCTAGAATTATGGTCCTTGGTTAGTGTTGTAAATATAGCTCGAGAATCATGTCCCCTAACCCACCTTTATATAGGAGTATACAGGTCGAGACAGCACCAGTTCAAATCCGAACTCCTCCCCCTCAGTTTCTGTAGGGATAGTTACTGTTGTGAATATAGCTAGAATTATGGCCCTTGGTTACAGTTGTAAATATAGCTAGAATTATGTCCCCTAACCCACCTTTATATAGGAGTATACAGGTCGAGACAGCACCAGTTCAAATCCAAACTCCTCCCCCTCAGTTTCTGTAGGGATAGTTACTGTAGTAAATATAGCTAGATACAGCTCGGGATCTCTATACTTGGTGGGGTTCTCTCCCCTCTTTTTATTACCTGGAAATTTTGTGATAAAGAATAATATATTTCTATGAAAACGGTCACAGCATACCGGTACACTATGTCATTGCCATGCAAAAATGACTAAATTACTGAAAGATCTTTGCCCATATAAACTGACTGGCAATTTGCATGCACAATGTCACGAATCTTAGATTAACATTCAAACTACGTATACACTAAAAAGTTATCCATTTGAGCCATAAATTGAACAGAACATTGCAAGATAATAGTTAATGTACTGTCTCTTCTTTATATAGGATTCAACAAAGTTTGCTTGAAACTGTTTTACCCTATCTACATTTTTCTACTTTACAAATTAGGCAATCTGTACAATCTGCTTTATTTGTCTATGAAAAAAAGCTTCAACCCTTTCCCAAACAACAAAATTTTGTGTAATCATATTTGAAAGGTGCTGCAAACAACAAAATTTAAGTGCACAAAAATATGATTTGTGTATAATATAGCACAGAAAATATTGAAGCAAAAGGAGAAACTGCTGATTATCAGCAGTTTCTTCTTTTGTCTCAATGTTTTCCCAAGCTATTTCTATCGGGGACATCAAAACCAGGTCTTGGTAGGAAAAGGGTTAATATCTCTATTTCTTCTGTAAATAATATGTGGGCAGTACCTGATTGTTTCACACAAGACTACCTCGCAAACAAATAACCATCTTCTCCTATCCATGACAAATTTATCCCTTTCCAAAACAAGACCTGGTTTTGACGTCCCTAATAGAAAAGGCTTTGGAAAACATTGAAACAAAAGAAGAAACTGCTGATAATCAGCAGTTTCTCCTTTTGCCTCAATATTTTCTATGCTATATTTTACAGAAATATTACCTTTATCAACATTTAATTTGTTATCTGCAGCAGCTTTTAAATTGGACTATGTTAAAATATTGTCGTTTGGGAAAGCTTTAATATCTCTATTTTTTCTGTAAAAAATATGTGGGCAGTACCTGATTGTTTCACACAAGATTCCCTGGCAAACAAATACCCATCTTCTCGTATCCATGACAACTCTTTTTTCACCAGATTATGGACTTCGGCATCTTCCAGGTACATCATTAACCAGTTGGAGAACACTAAATCACAGCTGAAAAAAGACCACAATCATACCAGTTACAACAACCCATCACTAGAGAGTGCCACTTTATGACACCCATCAAGAAACATGCACAGGAAAACATTGTGGGAAATGAAGAAATTTCTTGTGACAAGCAATTCCTTCATCCTCCACAATGTTTTCTACCCTAAAAGACCCCCAAAAATATAAATTTCATTCACATGAAATTGTCGTCTGCAACATCTCTTTATTTTGACCAGCCTAAAATTTTGCTGTTTGGGAAAATACCAGATGGCAAAATTTTAGACTGGTCCAAATTCAAATTCAAAAATGCTGCAAAAGACAATATCAATTTAATGTTTCACATTTTTGGTCTTTCAGAGTAGAAAGCATTGTGGGAAATACAGAATTTGCTTGTCCTTATAATCCTTTCCTGGAAGGCAAAATCTTTCGGCTATCCAAATGGTAAGTGGCTGCAGATGACAAAATTGACATTGCGAGAGATAGAATTTTTGTACAAAATGAAACAGAAAATATTGAGGCAAAATGAGACAATGTTGTTAATCAGTATTTTCTTCTTTTGTCTCAATGTTTCCCTTAACTTTTTCTATTATGTACATCATAAACCAGTTAGAGAACACTAGATCACAGCTAGAGAAAGCAAGAAATACCAGGGGAATGATTTTTTAACCCTTTCCCAAACAAGACCTGGTTTTGATGTCCCTGATAGAAAAGGTTTGGGAAAACATTGAAACAAAAGAAGATACTGCTGATAACCAGCAGTTTCTCCTTTTGTCTCAATATTTTCAATGCCATATTTCACACAAATTACATCTTTATTAACTTTCATTTTGTCATTTGTGGCAGTTTTAGAAGTGGACCATCCTAAAATGATGTCGTTTGAAAGGGGATGGTCCAATTTGAAAGCTGCTACAGACGACAACACAAATGTTGGTAAAGATAGAATTTGTACAATTTGTGTATAAAGTAGCAAAGAAAAGATTGAGACAGAATAAATGTAGAAACTGCTGGTTGTCAGCAGTTTCTTCCTTTGTCTCAATGTTTTCCCAAGCCATTTCTATTAAGGTTTACAAACTGAGAATGAAATGCAGAGCCAGAGATGAAATTTGAAAAGTGCCAGTAATTCCTAATCTGTGTTACATTTCCCTTCCAAATACAAATATAAGCATTTTGTATGGATTAGAATTTTGAATTAATGCATACTTATGGAAATATTTGACCAAAATGTTCAAAATTACCTCCCTTGCATATGAAAATAGAGTAAAACAATATTTGTAAATTATTATCTTCTTGTAGCATAATCTTGAAATCCGGCCTGGTGAATCAACTTGTGTGAAGTGTATTTACATGTGTGTGAAATTTGATGCATTTCGTATGGCTAGAAAGTGGTGTTTTCATTCTCAGTTCGTAAACCTTAAGGATGTCAAAACCATGTCTTGTTTGGGTGGGGTTAAAATACAATTTATCACTAATTGTTCATCAGTCCTTATATTGTGTGTACTCGTTAAAATAGTCTCGTCAAGGTGATTCATATGAGTACACATAAAATGGGATTTGGGATTGAAAATTTTTTTTAGAATACTTTTTAATTACCCTATCTTATCTGTGTTGCTCTGACGGCAGTTTTAGCCATGATCAGAATCCAAATTTTTTACTGATCTAGGATCTCAAAAAGCAGTTGGTAAAAAAAGTGTTGAGCAAAAAAATAGCACAGGAAATACTGAGGTAAAAGGAGAAAATGTTGTTGAACCATTTTCTTCTTTTGCCTCAATGCTTTCAAAAGCCCCTCCTATTGGAGCCGTCAAACTGTGGAGTTTTCTTTCTTGTATATAACATGACAGATGAATGATGAGTAACATTAAAGAGCCAAATCCTAAAAATACATGTATTGATAAATATAAAAAAATATGATCAAAGTGATAAATATGTATCAATTTCACACATGATGACACATGTGTTAATATGATAGTTAATCCTTATCCTAAGACGATAATTCTAACTAGTGTCTCAAACAAAAATACAAGTTTCCAAATAATAAAATTTTACAAATATTACTAGAAATTCTAAATTCTCTAGGATAGAAAAATGAAACTGTCTTCCATCCACACACAACCTCTATATATACTCTAATCAAACACTTTTTTTTAAAATCCTTTACCATACAATGCATGGTTTTGAAATCCCTAAGATAGCAAGCTTTGGAAAGAAAAGGGGAGAAAAAGCTGATAATCAGAATTTTCTTTTTTCCACGCCTTAACACATTATTTTAAGCTGCTCAAATTTCAAAGATGCTGCAGACAACAATTTCAAGTGAATGCTATTTTACATTTTGTCTATCTGGGTAGATCTAGAAAACATTGTGGAGGATGAGAAAACTCAGGGCTTCCCCTGGCAATTTCAGACTTGGCGCCAGCAAAATCGCCAATTGAAATTTTTTGGGGCCAATTGGAGCCAGTCAGTGCCAGTAGAGGAGCCAATGGGAAAAGAAGAAAAACATATAGACCCCCCCCCCCCCCCCCCCCCCCCCGCTCCCGTGCAGAAATTACATGAGTTATTTAAGGTAAATCGGAGAATCTTAAAGTCAACCTTTTTTCGGCATGCCTTCCGACTAGAACTAGTACATTTTTCAGAACGAATACACGAGGACCTAAAATACGATGTAAATCATTAATTCGTGACGAAACTTAAAACTTTGGAACCTATTGCGGCGATCACTCGATCACAAGCTTTGATAGAATCTACAGATAAGATTTAAAGAAATCTGACTCGGAAAATTCCATGTGAAAACAAGAAATGAAAGTGAATCTTTTTTGATCACAAAAAATTCGATCTGCGATACGATGCTCGGACTCGTAGCCTGAATCGGATTCTGACAAAAGCTTTACCTCGTGTTTTATATCCATTGATTAAAAAGAAAATCTTTTCAAATGCGATAGAAACAAATTCCATTGTGTAATTGATTTGCGAAAGTTTACACGAAATACAAACCGTTTGGGGGTTAAAACATCGTAACGATACGGCGTTTTAGTCACTCGTTATTTATATGACGTCACTACCCCGAGATCAAATAAATGCCGCCGACACATCTGGCCCGTTTGTTCCAGTCTTGACAAAAATGTGTTGTCTTTATAAGGGAATATGTGTAAAGGATTTAGAATACAATTTGTCGGATTTAGGCCGAAATTAAGCTCCAGGTAAACGCACCGGAATAAATTTCCAGTGACTAAAGTTTTCTTCCTCGGCAAGCCACGTGACCAAGACATTTTCACGCACATTGAAACAGTTATTTAGAAGGTGTCATAATCATATGGACAAACTGCTATCTCGGATAATTGGTTACCGATTATCGATTTTTGTTAATCAATGACTGACCAGCACCGATACACGCGACTGTCATAGCTTTTGAGACTCAACCCTTTACCTGAAATCTTGTGTCA
This sequence comes from Fragum sueziense, assembly GCA_963680895.1. Lineage (NCBI taxonomy): Eukaryota > Metazoa > Mollusca > Bivalvia > Cardiida > Cardiidae > Fragum > Fragum sueziense. The sequence continues at coordinate 9,157,482 of OY804599.1, read as the reverse complement.
GAATACGGCGCAAATAAGTTGTCGCCAATAAAATCGCCAACTGGCAAATTTTGTCGCCAGAATTTTTATTTTGTCGCATTTGGCGCCAGTGGCGATCGACAGCGGGAGCCCTGAAAACTGCTTGTCACAAGCAATTTCTTCATTTGCCATGAAAGTATGTGGAAATGGTTTAAACATTTAGGAACATTAATTTTTATCAACTGCAACTAATTAGAATTTGTATGAGGCCAATATTTTCCTGTTTGGCAAAAGTGTATACAGATAACATTTTGTGCTATGAAACTAAAATCATTATCCCATTACTTGCTAGTTAGAAGATCAAGTTTGGTCACATCTTCACATTCAAATGTGACGTTCTGATGATATTCGTTGGTCTCCTTGATCTTATTATGAATTAAGTTGTCAGAGAATTTAAAACGAAACTCACGGACAGAAAACCAGAGGTGCATTCTTTTGAGCGAGATTTTTTGAGATTTCTTAAGGTGTTTTGAATAAAGTGTTTTTAAGACCGAGACTTTGATCGAGCTGTTCCGAATACTCCATATTTATACAAATGAAGTCATCATGACGTCATTTGTATAAAGTATGGAGCATTCGGAACACCATGGTTTATGAATTATGGAATGTTCCGAACAACTCGGTCAAATCTCTCTTATATTGTTTGTAAAGAGTTGATCGAGGGGTTCCGCACCAAGTATAGGGTAATGGCGCCTCCCATTGAGCGTCTTAAAAATCTTGCTCTCAACAACGCTTTATCCTAAAATATCTTAAGAAATCTCAAGATATCTCAAGAAATCTCGCTCTAAAGAACGCACCTCAGATATTGGCAGAAAAGGACATAAATATGATATAAGTGAGAGGAAATGTTTTCACATTACTTGCTAGGAAGAAGATCAAGTTTGGTAACATCTTCACATCTAAATGTGACGTTTTTATGATGTTGATTGGTCTCTTTATTCTTCTGTATAAAGGTGTCCATAAAATCTACTGCCAACACACTCTTCGCCTTCACTGCTAGTTCTCCAGTAAACCTCCTGGTGAAAAACAAAGTTATCCCAATATAATGTACCAAACCCCATTTTTTTTTGACTTAGCTAAATTCAAAGATGTTGCAGAGGCCAATTTTGTGTGATAAGAATTTTACATCATTAAATTTTGGTCTTTCTAGGAACAAAACATAGTCCACAATGATTTTCAAAGCCTTTTTCTTGTAGGGTGTCAGGAATGGTCATTATGTAAGAAAGGGCTTATCTTTTCCAAAACATTATGACAATTTTTTAACCCATCTAAGGATTCAGATTAATTTTTAATGATCCAAACCTACCCAATGCCAGCTCCCAGTTCGACCACATCTTTATTTTCCCATGTAAGGTAGATATGACAGTATCTCTGGAAGCTCTTGTTTTGTCAGCTCTTCTGTGTTAGTATCTAGCATCATCTCCTTGAGTGAGGCATCTTTGTTTGGTTGTTTTTATTTTCAGAGAGAATGAGAATCATTCAAGTTCTTTAAATCCTTTAGCAGGTCGCATAGACAAAGATCAGCCTGCACATAAGTGCAGTCTGATCTTGGTCTATGCTCCCTGCTTTACAATAATTGTTTTACAATATAAGACAAAATTAACATAGCATAATGATCAAAACCTACTCAATACCCGCTTCCAGCTCGACCACATTTAGCAGGCAACATAGACCAAGATCAGCCTGCACATAAGTGCAGTCTGATCTTGGTCTATGCTCCCTGCTTTACAGTGCTTGTTTTCAACAAGACAAAATTAAAGTAGCATAATGGTCAAAACCTACCCAATGCCAGCTCCCAGCTCGACCACATCTTTATTTTCCCATGTTGGTAGATATGAGAGTATCTCTGGCAGTTCTTGTTTTGTCAGCTTTTCTGCGTTTGTGTCAAGCATCATCTCCTCCAGTGACGCATCTTTGTTTGGTTGTTTTTATTTTCAGAGAGAACGAGAATATCATTCAAGTTCAGGCCACATAGACAATGATCAGCCTGCACATAAGTGCAGTCTGATCTTGGTCTATGCTCCCTGCTTTACAGTGATTGTTTTAAAATAACACAAAATTAAAATAGCATAAATGATCAAAACCTACCCAATGCCAGCTCCCAGCTCGACCACATCTTTATTTTCCCACGTGGGTAGATATGAGAGTATCTCCGGCAGTTCTTGTTTTGTCAGCTCTTCTGCGTTTGTATCTAACATCATCTCCTCAAGTGACGCATCTTTAGAGTGCTCGGACCAAAAACTAGTCATCGCATTCCGGACTCCTGCAAACCATTGTAAACAATTAGGTTATTTCATCGAAGACCCCCCACACACACAACAGCCTCCGAAAGTCGTCCTTGGACTTGGAGTCTTAAAACGCCACTCAAATGTTTAGTATTTGTTATTTTTAGTAACATACTCTCAATCCCAAAGCGTTTTGGTAACAATACTCTCGAACCCAAAGCGTTTTAATGTTGAATGCACATGCTCTTTATCGCTGTATATTGAATGCATGTGCGTCGTCATTGTTTTCTCCACATATTTAGGGAGCCTCGTTTTGATAATGTCAATTTGTGACTATTTTTAGTAATAATTTTCATGTATAAGATGTTGATTTCCCATAAACCCATTGTCTTTGCCTCCGGAAGTGTGTTCTGTGGGTACAGACTAAAACATAAGTGAAAGGACCTTATTAACCCATTTTCAGACTGCAAAATTTAGGCTTGTCCAAATTCAAAGATATTGCAGATGACAATTTCATGTGAATAAAATTTCACATATTTTAGACTTTCTTGGTAGAAAACATTGTGGGAAATGAAGAAAATTGTTTTTAAAGCAATTTCTTCATTTTTCAAATTGTTTTCCAAATCCCAATATCTTGTGGGGCATCAAAACTCCTCAATATGTGGGAATGGACTTTACGCTTTCAAAAACAAGATCTGGATTTGACTTCCCAAAAACTAAAGTACATACTCATGAGTACATGCTCAACTTCAATGGAATACTCTCCAACATTGAAGGGTATTTGATTGAAGTTCACATGCATTTTGTGCGATTTGAGTATGGTGCTCAGATTTGAGTCTGAGAATGTACTTCAGTTTTTTCGAGAAACCGGGGCCTGGTTTTAAAGTCCCTTACGAAATAGGTATGTGAAAACATGAAGGCAAAAGAAGAAAATATCAGCATTTCTTATCTTATCAACATCCATTCAGTTGTCTGCAGCATTTTAAAATGGCATCTCCCTAAATTTTTACTGTTGAAAAAGGGTTACCAAGAGACGTCAGAGGACAGCAGAGCTAGTCTAAACGCTGCAAATGTATGGTGAAAACAAGAAGTGTTTGCAAAACAGCAATGCCCCCAGAAATGGATATTTTTCTCAAATGTAAAGTTTTGTGTAAAGGATTGATAAAGGTTAACAGATGACCTTGAGGAAGGTCATATTGCATGGAACAGATAGATGTCATTGAAAGAAAGTTATGTACCAAATTTGAGCTTTGTATGTCAAATACTAGCCTAGGGGCTAATATTATAGACACAGAAGCATAAGCAATGTTTCAAAGCAATAACATCACAGAGCTTCAGATTGACGGTGCGCCCGCGCCAATCCCGCATATTTTCAAAATATGACGCATGAAATTATGTAGTGGTGCGCCAGCCGGGCGCATGAATTTCAGTAAAAGTATGATCATGAAATAGTAGATTTCAAACAATGTTGACCTTTGCATAATGCACCAGTAATCTGCTATACATGTAGGCCTACATCAAGCTAAGTGACCTACTCGATAAACCTATTTTTAGATTATTATAATGACCTTACTTGATCAACCAATCATATCCCAAATTCAAACAGTAAACAAGCAGTCAGCCAATCTCGGGCAATCTCCGTAACCTTCAACTTCGAATCGTTAACCTTCACCTTTGATTTGATACTATTTTTAGTATCTGAGTCCATGACGGTACCCGGCTTTGTGTTTCAAATCGGTAACCAGACAACTCGAATGAAAACATCCGGCTGTGTCAACTATCGTTTCGACAATGTCTCAAACAAGTTTAAAACGTTTTTTCCAACGAAAAGCTGAGGAAGATACGGGTAAAATCACATATAAAGAACATACGGCTGCATGTTTAAATCGAGCGGATAATTAGTCAATAATCGTCGAATTTTCGGCGGAATGATTTGACCTTAAAAATTTGGCAAGCAGAAGAATCTGAATTTGTGGCAAATCGTCACGGCCAAGCTACTCGCTCTTTGTATACCATTGTTTGTTAAACCATTTCATCTCCCCATTCATTCACACTGGAGTTAGGGGTTTTCGATTCCAGCAAATAGAATGATATTTATTTCCGATTTTATGTTAGCAACTCGCTGTCACTAATGGAGTTTTGGGACTTTTCTACCAGTACTACCACGCACTGATATTAAAAAATCGTGGACAACAATTGATAACATTATCTGCAATACATTTCAAATTGGACTAGATAGATCTAATATGAAAAATTTATTGTTAGGGAAAAGTTAATTCAAATCATTAACACACACAAAATAAGTAACTATAAATAAATGAAGTGAAATATTCTTAATTTTAACAATGTTTATATGCATCCACTCAAATAACAACAATACTGTAATGAATTCACAGCAAATAAGTCCCAAGTTTGGATGTGAACGCTTAACTGTGGCCCATTGTTTTGGAAAATGACCCCTCAAAATCCTGCATGGTGGGCCCTGTGACCCACAGGTCTCTGAAACAATCTGAAGCTCTGACATCAGTAAAAACAGGTATGACGCCTGCATGTAAGATCTGGGTGAATTCAAATAAAATGGCACCGAAAAATTATTTTTTTCCAATTTTTAAATTTCAATTGATCATTTTGGTCTATATGTTCTAATATTGTACATAGATCAAAGTTTAATAATCTAAAACAGCATTGAAAAATATTTGGACATAAAAAAGATTCAGATTTTTTAATTGAAGAAAATCAACAGAAAAACATGAAAATACATATATTTACAAAGTAGTTTACCCTCATATAATGATACGAAAAATAAATAAATTTTTCAATCCAAATTGTAATTTGTGAATCAATACGGAATTCTAAGCAAAAAACCTAGTTTTTCTTTCATAAATCTGGTGAAAATATGACTTTTTACACAAAATTACTAGTGATTTTTTCATACATGGGTCAAAAAGTTTTTATTATGATAAAGTTTGGCCTCATTTAGACTTTAGACCCAATTTTCTCAACAATATAATGAATTCAGAACATGTCTGCAAAAAAACTTGTACAATTGTCATGTTTAAACTAAAATCTAGACAATCCAAAACTTGCATCTTTTGTCACAAATGTGTTGCACTCCAGACATTATTAACCTATTCGGATAATTTATGATCCTCCTTGTACTTCTTTTTCAAGTAAAATGGTAAAAAAAATTCACAAGATTACTATAACAAACAATTTTATACTCTTCCATGTATTTCAAACAATGAGTACTTGTAATCATACAAAGATAGTTCAATTTTCTACGAAAATCTTTAATTTTATGAATATTTTTTTCTAAATATGCACTGGATAGGTATAAAAAATTACTTATATTATACCTTGACATGTAATAAGCGCTAACTAAGCAAGAACAATTAATTATCTTACATAGGTGTGCTATAAATGTTGAAAAATGAGAGTTCTTTTCTTTTAAATAATTTGTTGCACTCCAGACATATTCACATGTTGACAATATTGGCTTATTTATGATACAATTCGCACTTCTTTATCAAGTAAAATGGTACAAATAATTCATGTGATAACTATTACAAGCAATGTTACTCTTTTCCTTGTACGAGGGATGATCCAAAAGTAATATCACAAACGTTGTTGTTGGTTATTTTAAGAACGTATCGTCATGCAATTTTACATGCCGTTATATTAACATTTGTTTAATTCATACACAAATTTTCATAAAGTTCCGCTTTATATTACAAATATAAATTGCATTTTACATAGCGCTTCGGTGTCCTGCGCCGCACAACACACAACGTCATCGACGTCAAAATCTATTCCTTCTCAAAATATTGCCCTCCGTATTTAATGCAACGTTCATGGCGTTTGACCCACTTCATTAATGCATATGCAAACAACTCATTCAGCAATGTGTCTTGAATGCATTCCTTGAATAAAAAATTCAGTAGCAATTTTTTAAGGTCGACATGATTATTTCCTCTTAAATTCAGCTAAGGATGCGGAAATTGTAACGCAAACGCTGCTCCACACGTCTAACGGCTCATTTTTCATCTTCAAAGGACTCATCATCACTCCCAAAACGCTTGCACCAACGGTAGACGACACTCCTATTAACAATCCGTTCTTTTTGGTTGAATTTATTATTTCTGTTGCTCCAATCGGCTTTTTTCCAAGCCTTTAGCAAAAGTTCAGAATTGCGCAATGTGGGCCTTTATCCGATTCTGCAATTTTCCTGATTGCGAGTGATGAATTCAATGAGATTTATTTTGTATTTCAACGCACAGATTCTATTGAAACGTTCTAAAATGGCTTAGCAATATCACGACATTGTGTCATTTAAATATCAGCTTAATTGCAGCGGTATTTCTTTCAAAATAATAATAGAACATAAAGTAATAATAGTCTTCAAACGAATACTTTATGGCGTGCGGCGCACAAGCACGATGTGGATCTTTTTCAGCATTTTATTTTCTCGGATATATAAAAAATATTGAAGTAATTCAGAAAAGCATGTTTAGAATAGGATAAGCTTGAATTACAAGTCTTTATATGTACACGAATACGTCGAATAACCAAACTATAGGCACTGTGACATTACTTTTGGATCATCCCTCGTATTTCAAACAATGAGCAATTGTAAACATACCAAGATAGTTCAATTTTCTAAGATTTAAATTTCTAACCCCTAAAATGAAAACCAATCGCAAAGATGACACAAATTTGTGCCTAAATTGTTTAAATATATGCCCTCTTTCAAAAAAAAACAACAATATTTGATGATAACACTTTCTTTAGATCAGGTCTTTTTTAATTAAGCCAAAAAACTTGTTGCACTCCAGACAACATAAATACTGGTCTAAATCAAACACAAGTCTGTGTCTAAACTGGATTTCTGGTGTGAATAATCTTTGAGTCTATTAGGGATGAGCACCGGTACCTGAGAACCGGTTAGTCCCGGTTCCACGATGTCCCGGATACTCGGAATCGATTCATTTTGAAGGAACCGGTTCCTGGCATCCGATTCCTGACTGATTTAACTTTGTTTGTTTTGCTTAAAAATCAGTGTTAATTGCACCTTTTCCTCTTTGGGAAAACATTTGATGGATAACTTACGCTCTTTCTTATTTTACCACAACCATTTGGAGACAGACCTTGGTTAAGTCAGCAGTTAACAACAACGATACTCGATAGGATCCAAAAATCATAAAGCAATACTGTACACTTTACGCGCATCCAGAATGGAAAATTACTGAACAAAGAAGCATTCCGAATTTCTTTTAAAAATTCTATCACTTTTAAAATCCATTGTTTAGAACAAAATATCAGTCCAGTATTCACCCACTCAAATAATTCTTCGCGTGTCACAACTGAAAGAAATTGACTTGCACTACATCATTCTACGGAATCCTGTTTCCGCCATCCAATTGAGTTTGTGAAATGTAGAAATGTTGAAGTTTTGTTTGTGACAATTGTCAGAAGTTAGTGTGACTAACTTCAACTTTTCGACTTTTCACAAACTCAATTTTGATAGAAAAGTTGAAATTAGTGCGACTAACTTCCACTTTTCTACCAAAATTGAGTTTGTGAAAAGTCGAAAAGTTGAAGTTAGTCACACTAACTTCTGACAATTGTCACTAACTTCTGACTATTGTCACAAACAAAACTTCAACATTTCTACATTTCACAAACTCAATGTTGGTAGAAAAGTGGAAGTTAGTCGCACTAACTTCCACTTTTCTACCAAAATTGAGTTTGTGAAATGTAGAAATGTTGAAGTTAGTCACACTAACTTCTGACAATTGTCACTAACTTCTGACTATTGTCACAAACAAAACTTCAACATTTCTACATTTCACAAACTCAAATTTCCTCGAAAAGTCGAAATCAGTGTGACTAACTTCAACTTTTCTTCTTTCCTAGGTAACATTCTTGTGAAAAGTCGAAAAGTTGAAACTATTGAGACTAATTTCGGGGTAGGAAAAAAATCCGGAAAGAATCTTTCTTCTGCCGCGTGAACCGGTGTATGGTATAAAAATGGACCCTATAAAAATTACTATATCACCGGTCGATCACGACCCTCTAAAGTTTCGCCCCAGACAATGGCTTTGGAAGACGACATACGCGGGTATTTCATGCAGGGCTATACATACAGAGAAATACAGACACTTCTGAAATTGGAGAAGGATGTTACAATCAGGTTTGACATTTTCATGTCCACCATCTTTGTTTATTTTTTGTTCCCAATTCGGGATTAGCCTTTCCTCTCATGCTTTCGATAGGTTCCATGGTTTCGATAGCCTTGTGATTTTTATAAGTCAAGTGATTACAATCTTAGTACCATTCCCTGTGCATCTAAATACTCTTGCTACAAACAAACTCTTTGGTCAAAGAAATTTTGAGATAACTGATTTTTACACTGAAAAATCTTTTTTGCAAAACAAAACAGAAACTAGACTCTGGAATATCAAGGTCAGGGTAAAAATCATTCAACCTTATCCAAGCCTTTTTCAGTTCTAGAAAAGTTTTCAAGACGCTTGATTTTCCCCACGGTTGAGCGAGTCCCTATCTCAAAAATTGCAATAGCCTCGATAGCGCAGTGGTGAGAGCACTGCGCTTGTAACCTGGAGGATCCAGGTTCGAGTCCCGCTCGGGAGGTGTGTCCTTGGGCAAGACACTTAATTGTCAACGCCTCAGTCTACCTAGCTGTAAATGGGTAGCAGTGAATTAAAAACTCATTGCCTCTCTTCTCTCTGCAAAAAAAAATTGGTAAAACTATATATAATGGGAAAGTCACTGTAAATTTATATGTGTGATCGAGTTACATTGTGAGAAAGAGAACATTGATGGATGAAAGAGATCACAGTTGACGAGTAGCATATAGATAGCAAAGGAAGTGGCTAGGGATACGGGCCCGAATCTCTAGCCCATGGGGGCTGGAGATACGGGCCCGTATCCCTAGCAAAACCCCCTTGTTTTTGCTAGAGATACGGGCCTGTATCTCTAGCGAAACCATGGGGTTTTTGCTAGGGATACGCGTCAAACGACTTCCGGTCTAACATAACCTATCGTGTCATTTATGGAAAATCGATATTGATCCTTTCCCAAACAGCGAAATTCAGACTGTTCATTTTGAAAGGTTCCAGGAGATAAATAAAGTATTATTTATGTCTTGACTAGACAATACGGGCGATATTGCAGGGGAAATGTCGAGGGAATGGAGAAATTGCTGAAATTGTTTCTTCTTGTTTGATAAAGGGTTAAAATAGAAACCTGTAAGTTTTATATCATTGGTTTATTCCTGGAACATCGAGTCGCACCTTTTATAAAATGGGTGAAAAAGGGTTACCCACAGGGAGACACTTTTGAGAGGTCACATTTATGAGGAATATTATTGAATGAAAATAGGAGAAAACTTAATTATCTTGCATTGTAACATATTTTTTATTCGTGGTATATGTTGTGAAATACATACATGGGCATACTAACTACAGTTGGCGCCACATCTTATGGCACAATGTTTATATTGTATTCAAATATAATTGAACGTTAAACAAAACATAAACACGTGCCATACGATGTGGCGACAACTGTAGGCCTATTTATTTACGTTTTAACTCATTACCAGACGGCAAAATTTTAGCCGAGTACAATTCTATCTTTCTGGACAGAAAACGTCGTGAGAAATTAAGAAATTGCTTGTCACAAGCAGTGTCTTCAATCTTCATATTGTTTTCCGAACCCTTTATGTCATTTGGAGTCAAAAAGCGTCAGTTTGACAACCTTTGGGGTATTGATATCTTTTATTTTTTCAAACAGCTTATCATTTTGGCTTATGACAACAAGGTATTTTTATGCCCCCTTTCGAAGAAAATGGGGGTTTATTGTTTTGCAAGTGTCGGTCGGTTGGTCGGAAGTTCGGTCGGAAGGTCGGTCGGTCGGAAGGTCGGTCTGTCCGTAGACCAAACCTTGTCCGGAGCATAACTCGAAAAGTATTGAAGGTAGAATCATGAAACTTCATAGGTAGATAGATCTCATTATGGAGAGGTGCAGTGCACAACAACCGTAACTCTGCTGATCAATTCATTGCCCTTTGTTGATTTTATAACTTGATTCTTGTCCGGAGCATAACTCAAAAAGTATGTAAAGTACAATCATAAAACTTTACAGGTTGATAGATCTCATTATGGAGAGGTGCAGTGCACAAGAACCGTAACTCTGCCGATCAAATTTTTTGAGTTATTGCCCTTTGTTGATTTTCAAAGTTGATTCTTGTCCGGAGCATAACTCAAAAAGTATGTAAGGTAGAATCATGAAACTTTACAGGTGGATATATCTCATTATGGAGAGGTGCAGTACACAAGAACCGTAACTCTGCCGATCAAATTTTCTGAGTTATTGCCCTTTGTTGATTTTATAACTTGATTCTTGTCCGGAGCACAACTCAAAAAGTATGTAAGGTAGAATAATGAAACTTTACAGGTTAATAGATTTCATTATGGAGAGGTGCAGTGCACAAGAACCGTAACTCTGCCAATCAAATTATTGGAGTTATTGCCCTTTGTTGATTTTTACTCTTACTTCTTAACCTTGCCTATATCTCATGTCCTTTTACACATACAGCCTTGATATCTCACACATAGATACCTCCTATCAACATCGTTCACATTTAACCATGACCTTGGACCTTGTGACCTTGACCTTGGAGTTTGACCTACTTTACAAAAAATTAAACCTGGCATATATCTCATGACCTTTTACAAATACAGCCTTGAGATTTCACACATGGACATATCATACCAAGACCTTTCACAATTGACCATGACCTTGGACTTTGTGACCTTGACCTTGGAGTTTGACCTATTTTTAAAAAACTTTAACCTGGCCGATATATCATGTCCTTTTACACATACAGCCTTGATATTTGACACATGGAAACCTCCAACCAAGACCTATCACATACGACTATGACCTTGGACCATGTGGCCTTGACCTTGGAGTTTGACCTACTTTTGAAAAAATTAAACTGGGCCTATATCTTATGTGCTATTACACATACAGCCTTGGTATTTCACACATGGACACATCTTACCAAGACCTTTCACATTTGACCATGACCTTGGACCTTGTGACCTTGACCTTTGACTTTGACCTACTTTATTTTTTTTTTAACCTAGCCGATATATCAATTCCTTTTACACATACAGCCTTGATATTTGACACATGGACACCTACGACCAAGACCTTTTACATTTGACCATGACCTTGGACCTTGTGACCTTGGTGTTTGACCTACTTTAATAATACATTAACCTGGCCTATATTTCATGTCATTTTACATATACAGCCTTGATATTTCACACATGGTCACTTTCAACCAAGATGTTTCACTTTTGACCATGACCTTGGACCTTGACCTTGGAGTTTGACCTACTTTTAAAAAATTTAAACTAGGCCTATATCTAATGTCCTGTTACCTATACAGTCTCAATATATTACATATGAACACCTCCTACCAAGACCTTTCACATTTGACCATGACCTTGGCCTGTGTGACCTTGACCTTTGATTTTTACATACTTTTAGAAATCTTCAACCTAGCCTTTATCTTATGTCCTATTACACCTACAGCCTTGATATTTCACACATAGACACCTCCTACCAAGACCTTTCACATTTGATCATGACCTTGAATATTGCAACCTTGACCTTGGAGTTTGACCTACTTTTAAAAAGACTGAAACCAGGCATATACCGGTATATCATGTCCTTTTACACCTACAGCCTTGATATTTCACAGATGGGCACCTCCAACCAAGACCTTTCACATTTGACCATGACCTTGACCTTGGCATTTGGCCTACTTTTAAAAACTTTAATCTGGCCTATGTTTCATTTTACTTTTACATATACAGCTTTGATATTTCACACATAGACACCTCCTACAAAGACCTTTCATATTTGACCATGGCCTTGGACTTTGTTAACTTGACCTTGGACTTTGACCTACATCAAATGTAGGCCCTTGAGGGGGCATATATGTTTTACAAACATCTCTTGTCTAGCATTTGACAGACTAGAGAGAATTTCAATCAGTGCCCAAATCATTATTTTTGGTAAAAGGTTAATTTGTTAAATGTATTTTTTTATTTTTCAGGGAAGGAGAGTCCTGTAACCACATTGCAGCTGTATTTTTTTACGCCCTAGTCGATGTAACGGTGAAGAAGAAAGAAGGCCTTGATGCAGTTACCTCGAAAGAATGCCTATGGAATAAGCCCAGAGCCAGAAAATTAAGCCCTAAAAAGACAAGCCAGTTGGTATTTAAAAAGCAAAAGTTTGACTGTCAGGAGCAAGATCCACCCAAATCAAAACGTTCACTACTCTCTGACCCCCCTGTGACTCGCTTGGATATGGAATGCTTTAAGCAAAAACTCAAACAATGTAATCCACATGCAGCTTTGCTGCTTGGCTTCCAAGATACCGCTGCAGAGAAAATTAATTCTCTAAGTAAAGGTGAAAAAAATTGACATTACATAGTGTTCCGTTCATGTACCATGATAGGGTTGATGTGTATACTGAAAAATGTAAAGAACAATTCAATAACTATTTCAACAGCCTGTCTTGTTCTCAGCAACAGAGCGACCTTATTGAACTAAAGACAAGAGGACAACATAAAAACAAAAAGTGAGAAGTGGCCAGAAATGGAAGGATCTGTTCCTCAACATTTGGAGTAGTTTGTAAAAAAAAGGGAAGATACTAGGGCAGACTACATTGTGAGGTCAGTTCTGTACCCTAGTAGTTTGGATGTGCCGTCTGTTAAATGGGGAAGAACACACGAGCCAGCTGCTAGAAGATTTTATATCAAGTATATGAGAAACATGCATCCCAAATTGTCTGTGACAGAATGTGGCTTGACAGTGAATCCGAAATACCCTCATATAGGTGCTTGTCCTGACGGTTTTGTCATGTGTGACCATTGTCCAGTATCTGGTGGGTTATTAGAAATAAAGTGCCCATATAAGTACAGAAATGAAACACCAGTAGATGCTGCAAGGAATTCAGATTTTTGTTGTGATGTAGTAGATGGAAATTTGACATTGAAAGAAACCCATATTTATCACTATCAAATTCAAGGACAGATGGCAATTACAGGAAAATCATGGTGCGATTTGTATATTTGGACACTGAAGGGTTCATCGGTACAAAGGATTTTCTTCAACGAACATTTCTGGGAGAAGGCCCTCCAAAAAATCAACAATTTCTATTTATCTCATGTGATTCCAGAACTATTCACAAGTAGAATTGAACGGGGTATAGCTCCAATGTAGATATTAATCTGTATGTCACCAGTATGTGGCTGTTTGACCAACCTATGTGATGTTCTGATTTGATATTATCCCAATAACAGACTACAAATTTTAGACTGAATTAAAAAAAAAAATGCAGAAGACAATTTCAAGTGAATAGAATATCACATAATTATGTTGCCTAGAAAACATGGTGGGGAATGATGAAATTGCATGTTACAAGGAATTTCTTCATCTTCCACAATGTTTTCCAAAAATGTCACAAGCAATATTGTCATTTTCCACAATGTTTTCCAAAGCATTATTTTGAGCATAAGAGGAGTAAAAAAGAGTCTATGTGTGGGAATGGGTGGTTTTCCCAAATGAAAAAATTATAGGGTTGTCCAATTTGAAAGCTGCTAAAGTCGACAAAATGAGTGTTTATGATAATTAAAGTAAAATTTCAATTTCGTGCACATAATAGCACAGAGAATATTGAGACAAAGGAGAAAATGCTGATTATTAGCATTTTCTTCTTTTGTCTTGATGTTTTCCTATTCTCATTGGGACATCAAAAACAGGTCTTGTTTGGGAAAGGGTTAAGACCTGAGCCGCGTTCTTTAGAGCAAGATTTCTTGAGATATCTAGAGATTTCTTAAGATGTTTTTGGATAAAGCGCTCTTTTGATCAAGATTTTGAAGATGATCACTGCGAGCCGCTATTGCTCTATACTTCTTTCGGAACCCCTCGGTGAATTCTGTAGAATCTATATGAGAGAGAATTGACCGAGTTGTTCCGAATGCTCCATAAACCGCGGAGTTCCGAATGCTCCATACTCCATACAAATGACGCCATGATGACGTCATGTGTATGAAGTATGGAACATTCGGAACACCTTGCTCATAATCTCGGTCTCAAAGACGCTGTATCAAAAACATCTTAAGAAATCTTAAAAAATCTCTCTATTGAACGCGCCTCTGGTTTTGACAATTTTAGTGGATAAAGTGTAGGAAAACAAATGAGAAAAGAATAATATACTGATTATGATCATCAGCAAATTTCTTCCTTTCTTCATTATTTTCTGTCCTTGACAGTGACGTCCGACAGGCATCAGTGATAGTGACAACTCATTTAGCGCAAAGCCACATATATAACTAGATTTGATTGGTTTCGTTGAAATTGTGGATTTCGGACTTTCCAGCAGCATTTTCTTCTTTTGCCCCAAGCTTTTACATGGCTTTTCTGTGAATGACAAGGCAGTTTTCATCGAGATGGTGGCTTTGAATAAAATGTAGTATCACGTTTTGATGCACTAGTTGCTCAATTTGAATAACAGTAGAAGATATTGAGAGAAAAGAAGAAATTGTTTGTAATACACAATTCTTTCTTTTGTCACAATTTCTTCCATATGTACTTAATTTTGACTTCCTATTCAAAGAGGCGCGACAATAGAGAAGTTGGTATCACTGTGGCCTCTTACTTAAGATGTCGCGGGTTCAATCCTCGGTGACAATTATCCTTTTGGACAAAATAGTCTCCCACGAATGGGTTTAATATTGTAAACTTAGTGGCCAAGCAGCTGGAGGCTAGTAAGGATGTTCTGGCATTACTGGTTTGAGAAACAACAGAATCCATGGTTAGGTGCTCCAGCTGTCACAATATGATCATAGCAGTCGAAAAAGGTGGAAAACACCAACAAACTATTAATCCAATTGAAAGGCTTTTAATCCATTACCAGACGACACAATTTTGGGATGTTTAAACTTGAAAAGATTACACAGGCGACAATTTTAAGTGAATAAAATGTTACATATTTTGTGTAAAAAACATTGTGGGCAATGAAGAAATTGATTGTCACAAGCAATTTCTTTATTTTCCACATCGTTTTCACAAGCCTTTTCTTTTGAGGGAGTCAAAAGGCGTCACCATGTGGTAATGGGTTAAAGATTTGATGTGAAAATTGAGACAAAAACAGATAATAATGTCCAGTAGAATAGAAAACATTCATTAGCAAATGAGAAATTGCTTGTTTCTTCAATTTCTTTTTTTCTAACAATGTTTTCAATAGCTGTCTGAAGTTTATATGAGTATCTGTGGAGTAACCATAGAACATGATGACTGTGTTTTGGCCTTATTTCAAAATTTTA
Organism: Fragum sueziense; assembly: GCA_963680895.1. NCBI lineage: Eukaryota > Metazoa > Mollusca > Bivalvia > Cardiida > Cardiidae > Fragum > Fragum sueziense. Next base: position 9,141,816 of record OY804599.1, on the reverse strand, counting down.
GACTTCATGATGAAACACACATCAAGGGATAAAAACTAATGATAGCAATGCTGATTTAGCAATTTCTTTTATTTTATTTCAAGTTTATTATGCAATAGAATGAAAAATAAAATTATTTGAAATGATATTGGTTTTTTTCCTTTCCTTGGTCTTAAAAGTTTTAACCCATTACCACACCGTGATAAAGGCGTTCAAAAACAATGGAAAATAAAGAAATAGCGTATGAAAAGCAGTTTCTTCATTTCCCATAATGTTTTCTACACAACACAAAATAGACCTAAAGAATTATTGAAATTGTTATCTTAAACTCCATTGAATTGAGAAAATGTACAATTTTGCCACGGGTAACGGGTTAAGTCTTTCCCAAACAAGACATGCTTTTGATGTCTCCAAAACAAAATGAATAGAAAACATGAAGACAAAAGGAGAAAATGCAAATAGTCAGCATTTTCTCCTTTTGGTATATTTTCTTTGCTAGATCTACATTGTTCACAAAATCTTTTCCTGTCTGTCAACATTGACCTTCAAGCTTGTCATCTGCAGTAGCTTTCACTTGTGAACAGTCCGAACTGTAGCCATTTGTGAAAGATATAATACATTGCTGACTTTATCAACTTAACCTTTGGCTAAGAAAGACCTTGTTTTGCGCCCCTTATTGAAAATACTTGAGAAAACATTGAGACAAAAAGAGGACAATGCTAATAATCAGCATTTTCTCCCTAATGGAACTTACTGATTGAAAAAATATTATGGCAAAAGGAAGAAAAATTGATAAACAATGTTTGTTCTTTTTGCCTTAATGTTTTCTGTGCACTGCTTTATCAGCATCAGTTTTTATTTATTGAAAAGTTTGGGAAACTTTCAAACATTTAACTCTACCAAAGTACAACATAGATGGGCAGCGGCTTAACCATTTCTCAAACAGCAAAATTTTATGGTGATCCAATTTGAAAGCCGCTGCATAGGGCAGACAACAATTTCAAAAGACACTTTTTGACACCCAACAAGATGAAAACATTGAAAAATCAATGGAAGAAAATGCAGAAATTGCTTGTGACAAGCAATTCCATCATTGCCCACAATGTTTTATACGTAAAAAGATCAAAAATTATATATCATCATACACTCTTGAATTGTTCTTTGCAATATCTTTCAATTTGGACCACCCTCGTCTATTCATGGGTTAATATTAAATTTGTGAACAATTTAGCACAGAAAACAATGAGGCAGAAGGAGAAAAATGCTGATTATTCTCCTTTTGCTTCTGTTTTCCCAAGCCTTTTACCAGTCAAACTTTATCAGTCATCATTGACTAATGGTGGATGCAAATTTGAAAGGGCAATATATATCTTCCAATACTTATTTGCTTGTGGTGCTAATGAGATTGGTATGACACCCTGAAGAATTCTGAAGTTCTTAACACGTTCCACAGCTCTTTCTACGTCAATACGGAGATTTGATATCCTGCGCGTTTCCTCAACTTGTTGCTGTGTAAACCTTTTCATCTTCAATGGAGGAACGATAAGGTGTATACCCTTTGCTGTCGTCAAGTCCGCAATCAAAAAGCCTTTATCACCCATGATGGCATCACCCTTTTCACACATATCGAGCAAACCACTATTTTTTTGTAATTTGCTTATCACTGATGCTACCGGCCCACAAATCTGACGCAAATGTGATTATTCCTGAAGGACTTATTCCCAGCAATGCCTTGTAGGTCATGTGTGACTTGTACTGGGAATACATCAGTGATTTATTTATCAAGGATTGGGGTATCTCTGTATAAATTTCAGTGCAGTCTATTATTATTCTACCCGTGTCGCGTAGAAAGGACCATTGTTCTCTGGCTCAACAGTGGGCACAAATTCAACAGGGGTCACCTGAAATTTAAAAATAAGATATAAATATCAATAAAAATTGTATGCAATCTAGAGACCATTTTCGGCTTTATTTTGACTTTGTTTTCACTCTAGCAACAACTAATATACACCAATCAAGACATATCTAGGACAGAATGTTGGTGACCATAATATCTTGCTTGGCTTTAATTTTTAGCTTGATCTGAAATTTACATCGTGAGTTATTTGCCCTTAAAATTGGCGAAATTGACATTTTCGGCTTAAATTTTTTTTCGCTCTTACGACCATAAGTATTAACTTAACCAATCCATACAGAACTTCAACAGAATCTTACTGACCATAAGATCTTAAATGCTTGCAATTGTCTGATTGATCAGAATATTAAATCCAGAGTTATTTGCCCTTGAGATTTACAAAAGAGCTGTTTTCCACTTTGTTTTCACCCTCTTTACATCCACAAATAATGATCAATCATGTCGAAGCTTTATTAAAATGTTTGTGAAGTTAAGATCTTGATTTAGTGTCATTTTAAGCTTGATAGAAATGTAACATTAGGAGTTGTGTGCACTTTAATTTGACAAAATTGCCAATTGTGTCTTTGTTTTCACTCTCGCTCGAGTTTTCTAGCATGGGTCCCTTTAAATCGAGACTCAGTTAAATCATTGATGTAAAAGTAGTCATGCATTTGCTTGTTTGGGTAGCCTGTGGAAATTTGAAGGGCAGCCAACTGAGCAAATTTTATTCTGATTTTTCTGAAATTCAAATTAATCCAAGATCTTATCGTAATCTACATCATATCCAAATTATATCTTGATTGTTCATTACTTGTGGTTGTTACAGTCGAAACAGCAATTTTGTCAGATTCAAGCGCACATGACTGACAACTTTCTCAATTGATTGGAGCTAAATTCAAACCCATGCAAGGTCTTATAATCAGCAGTATAGTGTCCAAGTTTTGTCTTGGTTGATCAATTAATTGTAGATTCTAAAGTGTAAACAAGGTGAAAACAGCCGAAAACGGCAATTTTGTCAAATTCAAGAGATCAAATGTATCCGAGATCTTATGGTCCCCAAAAGTTTTGTCTTGAATGATCAATAATTGTACATTCTAGAGAGTTATTATAGTGTCAATATATGAACCTTTGCTATTCGTTTTGTACTTGTAATCGGCGTCGCTGTAAATGGTTCTTCATCTGCTGCATTACGCTGTATCCATGATCAAGAAGACTTTCCGTGATTTAGAAGAATGTCGTCCATTTCTACAAGAAAAAAAACTTTACAGTGTATAATTTATAATTAAAATAATATAGATCCATCCGTTTATTTTGGCTTAACCCATTACCACACAGTGACTCTTTTTGACTCCTTTCAAAATAATTGCTTTGGATTGGAAAACATCGTGGAAAATGAAGAACTTGCTTGTGACAAGCAATTTTCTCATTTCCCACAATGTTTTCTACCTCAAAAGACCATGAAATGTAAAATTTGATTTACTTGAAATTGTCGCCTGCAACATCTTTGAATTTGGGCCAGTTTAAAATTTAAACGGCTGGTTATGCGTTAAATACAAGAAAATCCACAAGCAGAAAGATCGCGAAAACACATGACAAACCGAAGTTAAGTTTTAAAAAATAAACATATGAAGCACGGAACAAATAGCAACAACCTCTATTCGAATACTAAAATATATAAAGATCGATCACGTTTACAATTCTTTATAAATACCTTTGTCTTTTGTTCAAAACGTTGTTGTCTGTCACTCCTTACTTTCGGTTCATCCTCTGATGAGTGACGTCATCACAAGGGAGGTAATTTGAATGCTCTCCTAAATGAAGGCGTCTATTAGGTGCCCGGATAATGACGTGACGGTGGAGAATTAAAAAAGGCGGTTAATATTCCCGCGGAAAATTAGTCCTACGGTCGTCAATTAAATCCTACTGCGAAATTAGTGTGACAATTGTCAACTTTTCGACTTTTCACAAAATTGAGTTTGTGAAAAGTCGAAAAGTGGAAGTTAGTCGCACTAACTTCCACTTTTCTACCAAAATTGAGTTTGTGAAAAGTCGAAAAGTTGAAGTTAGTCACACTAATTTCTGACAATTGTCACTAACTTCTGACAATTGTCACAAACAAAACTTCAACTTTTCGACTTTTCACAAACTCATTTTTGGTAGAAAAGTGGAAGTTAGTCGCACTAACTTCCACTTTTCTACCAAAATTGAGTTTGTGAAAAGTCGAAAAGTTGAAGTTAGTCACACTAATTTCTGACAATTGTCACTAACTTCTGACAATTGTCACAAACAAAACGTCAACTTTTCGACTTTTCACAAACTCAATTTTGGTAGAAAAGTGGAAGTTAGTCGCACTAACTTCCACTTTTCTACCAAAATTGAGTTTGTGAAAAGTCGAAAAGTTGAAGTTAGTCACACTAACTTCTGACAATTGTCACAGACAAAACTTCAAGTTTTCTACATTTCAAGGTCAAATTTTGGTAGAAAAGTAGAAGTTAGTCGCCTTAATTTCGACTTTTCGACTTTTCACAAACTCAATTTTCTTAGAAAAGTGGATGGCGGTAACAGGATTCCGTATCATTCTCCTTTTTTCTTACACATAAATATCCTTGTAACATTTTCCCTTTTTATACAGGTAACACATTCAGTCAAGAAAAAAAAATAAAAAAATCCTATATCAAACAGAGTAATATGCTTCAGATCTAAATTCTCGAATTTCTATTGATGCAGAAACTCACGCTTTTCATTTTGTCTATTTTCTTCAGCTTTGAAAATTAAGAGAAATAAAAACGTAAAATTCAATTTACCAACTTCTATTGCAGTATTGGGTAAAGGTTGAAAATACTTCGCTATTTATAGCACTGTAACTGGGGCTCAATCAGCTGTTTACATGGCAACTAGTGTGACGTCACTGCTAGTGTGTGACATCACTGCTGATGTCACACACTGAGGTCTGCTTTCTCTGAGATCAAAGGGAACCTTTTTTTCACTTTTCACACCAACAAAATTACAGTAGTGAGTGTGCACAATATTGGATATTTCTTTGATGTGATTTAACTGGATTTTTTTTATGATGGGTTAGGTTTGGTGTACAAAGAAGGTATTTAACACATGTATTTCTATGCCAAATTTTAAATCAAAAAGTTGAACAGATCACCTTTTTACTTCCAAAGTTGTTTTTCTAAACATTTGCCAAACTACAAAATTTTGGACTTGATCTAGTCCAATGAAAGCTCAAATCTTTATGTCTAAAATCTTGTGTTTCGGTAATTTCCGATGTACCCTCAGTTGAAGCGCTTGTTTTTTTAACCCTTTCTCAAAGACGAAAATAAAGATAAGTCTGGTCCTAATTGAATGAAAAATGCAGATAGCGTAATTAAAACCCAGAACAGAATCATCCATTTTTAATAAAATTGAAGGGAAAGGAAAACATTCTTGCAATGGATATTTTCCTAATTGCTCTTTGTTTTCTAAAGCAATGATTGATATCGATATCACAATAAAGTCTTGTTTGGGAAAGGAAACAAGAGACTTGTGGCATACTTACATGAGCATGTTGTCACTTGTTCGCTGCTTTGACAAACAGCCAGATTCGGTATTAAATACTGTAACAGTTTTAAAAAAAAATTTTCTTATTATTTTCAATATGTATGTGATCAAATCACTAGCATATTTAACAATACAAAACAATAAAATATTTTATTGGCGCTGACTCAGTTACAATTAATGGCTTGGGACCAATCAAGTTCAACAGAATAATTACATAACATGTATACATGTGCGTATATCTAAAATGTGCATAATCTGAAACATGTATAGAATAAGTTTGAAATGTGAATGAATGTCTTAGTATTCATCAGATGACAACCAAGTCAATACAAATTGCACAAAACTTTAGATTCAGCAACATGAGAATAATACCCATCTTATATATTAACCCCTTAAAAGTTTTCTTGGTAACATTTATGATATTTTTCCGTCAAAATAAATGTTTTGTTTGTTGTTGGTTTTTTTTTTTTCAAACAAATAATCTGTTATGTTTACATAGTAAAATTATGTTAGCATGCTATCTATTTGCAGAAACTTAACTTGGCCATATGTGTATGTTTAAATAAGGACCATAATGTTTTAAAACATTTAACAAGCGGGTAATGATAAACCTACAATAATCCTTAATGAATAGTAATCAGAATCGTTAGGAATCGGATTCGATTAAAAAGAATCGAGTAGGAATCGGAATTGGTTAAATTCTAACGGTGCTCATCCCTAGAGTCTATGTTATCTGAAAAAGAGAACAATTGTTCATTAAAAAGTAATATAATTATAGTGAAAGAGGGGTTGTTAAACTTCAAATGTTACACTCCAGACAAACATGGGTGAGTTTCTTTAAGGAACAGTCAGGAGTTTTTGTCCTTATATAGGTATTCAAAATCATATTTGTTAAAGGCTATAAACATTTTTGTACATGGATTATCATAAAAACTTGACTTTTCAGTCATAGAATTCCCACAATATTCAATTATTTCGAGTTTCTCGATATTTGCCGTTGCACTCCAGACAGCGCACAAATTTTGTTCTTGTGTGAACCTCAGTGAACCCTTTGCACACAAACACTAACCACATACAAAATTCAAAACTCAAGATGTTTAACTTAATGTAAAAAGTTTTAATTTTACACACATATTGTTATTCTTTTATTGTTATGTATTTAGAAAAAAAGAAAGTTTTTTTCTGTTTACAAAAAAGCGTTTCACTCCAGACATTTTTTGCATGTTTTTTGGGCATAACTTTAAAACCGTTAAAGATATTTCAATAAAATTTTGCATGAACAGACAATACATTAATTAACATCACATGGTCCTTGCAATTTGATCAAATATTATATTCTTTTTAGTCTAGATGAAAAAATATGCTTGGTGCCATTTATTTTGAATTCACCCATCTTAAGATTTTGGCATTTCACAGACGCCAACCTCAACACCAAGGTGACTGGAATAGTCCCACCATTCCTCAATTAATCACACTAAAAAATATCAAGAAATATGAATATAAGATCCAACCTGGTGCAAAGTGTAAAATTTCAATGTTTTTCAACATTTTTATATACTGCAAAGGATAAATTTATATGACCATGACACACTTAGTAAGATGACTTTGTTATTTAATCTGAGTCTATTGAAGCAGAGAGATCAGGCTATAAAAATATCTTCACCAATATGATTATATCAAAGAGACATTTTAAATGATGTATACCTTATTACAAGAACATTTACTAGATTCCTAAAATTTCTAAAAATTAAGGTCTTTTATAATTTTTTTGATTATCAAGAATTCTGCTTGAATTGCTTGAATGTTTCCTATGAAGTTAAAGTGCGGCGTTGGAAATTAAAACTAGGTCTTGTTTGGGAAAGGCTTTTAAAATGAGATGACATTACTTGTCGATTACAGTCCGCTGTTTAGTTACCCCATTCACATTATAGACAATGTTTTAAAGCAAGTCCATTGCTATCACATATTACGGCCAGTCCCAAAAACATTTTGTACAAAATCGAAATGCAGCCTGATTATCGATATTTGTGAATTGACCCAATTGAAAATGAAATACATGTACTTACGGCAGTCAAAGAAATCGAAATCCAACAAGTCATCTGTTTGGCACAAAGTTTAACTATTTGACACAACATGTACAGTTCTGAAGGAATCATCACTTGAAACAATAATATCCAGACCATTTATATACAGATCGCTTATAATCCAAACTTTCATTCCTGAGATCTCAATAAAATCCACACGTGCTGTTGGGAAACTAATTATAAACCCGACCTAGTTTGGCTAGACTAACCACGTGACAGAATTTATCACATGATCTATCAGCTGACCTATAGTCTTTTTCTTTTCTCCTTTCCCTTATGTAGACTGGATGACTTGGCTGGAACCCGTTAATCATAGAAGGGTTGGCGGATTGCAGCCGACTCATACAGTAAAATAAAACTATTAAGAAATCAAAAAAGAATAAAACAAAGAAAACAGTGTCTACCCTGCTCGATCCTCTCCTCAAGGCATATTATGATCAATTTTTGAATTCACTTGTTATTAATGTTCATGTATTTACTAGTTGTAAATTTGAACAAATAAAAGATATTGTCTGTCTGTCTGTCTGTCTGACAAGTCACATTTTGGATTGAACGATTGAAAGATTTAGAGAAAACAAACAGGCACAAGAAGAAGATGCTGATGACCAGCATTTTCTCCTTTTACCTCAATATTTTCTGTGCTTTAATTTTCTGAAAGACTATCCAGGAGAGCTAGAAGTGCAAACATCTATTTTGTTGTTTGAACAAGCTTTTAAAATGAACCAGTCTAAAATTGCTTTGTTTGGGAAAGAGAGAAAGCTTGCACAAAGCCTTATAGTGGTTTACCTGAAAATCTTAAAAGTCTTTGAAAGGGCTACATTTTGGTTGTTTAGAAACAGATTAAGGGGGAATGCTCCAGTTTTTCGGAACACTCGGTCTTTTCTGTAGTAAATTAAGTGTTTCGTACCAATATGTTTCGCTACCATATTTTCAATAATATAACACATCATTACAATTTACCATTTTCGAAGGTAAAAGTGTATTTATTATGCGAAACTGATTTCTTCAAGTTGGAAATCGATTATTTAGAGCAAGACAGTCGTATGTGTGTATGCAGTTACCACTGTTTTGCGTCATTTTGTTCATGCGTACCTGATAAAAAATGCTCTAATTCACGATTAAGTGCGCTGACCTATACATTTTCTTTTTGAATTATTACCAGGACATGTTGCTTAATACAATGGGGGAGTTTTATCAAATTCTATTATGTAGAACTTGAAATATTTCCAAAAATATGCAAATTTTGACATAAAACACTCCAGCTTCGTTAATCTAACCGAACACGTGAGCATGCTGTTTTATACATTTACGCGTTTAAAGTAGCACATATTTTGGGTTTTCTGATCTTATTAAATGTAAGACGTTACTTCAAATCCGTTTTTGGGACTGAACGATGAATATACAACTTTTTATTAGCATTTTAGTGACCTTGGACAGGTGCAAGAAATTGCGCATTTTTTCGATGTAGGGGTATGTGATACGAATGCCTATAAAATTCAAACAAGATCGCTGACCCTCCATTTTTATTTTATTTTTCAATTGGTAATAACATGTAATTTCAACATACAAAATATAAATAAATTCTATTATTGGGAAAGAAATTAGGAAACTGGAGCATTCCCCCTTAAGTATGAACAATGACCCATTCTTCTATTCCTAAATATTGTAGATCAGCATCAGGCTTTATTTACTGGAAATAAAGATCAATATCAAGCCATTATGTCTATACAGCATGCCAAAGCAGACATACCCGGTACCTAGACCCATTACTAAGCAAACTAATAGCCCCTAACATATTCCACAATGTTTTCCCATGCCATTATCTTGTGAGGAGTCAACAAGAGTCAGTATGTGGAAATGGTTTAACCAAGTTCATTTTGTGACCTTGACCTTTAACATATTTGACCCCAAAACAATAATTATGGCACCTCCTATGGCCAAGGGCAACAATTCAGTAAAATTGTGTTTTAAAAGTACAAAGCTTTTATAAACATTTTATTATACTAATAATACTAATAAAGCCTTTATTTGATAAGGTCACAAAGTAAGGATTTTAACCCTTTCCTTAACAAGACCTGGCTTTGATAAATATACCTGATTTAGAGAGTTATGGAAAAAACTATGAGGCAAAAGAAGAAAATTCTGATTGTCAGCATTTTCTCCTTAAGTTGCCTTCGATATTTTCTGTGTCATTAAGAACACAAAACATTTCTTTCTTTTCTAATAATGTGTTTTGTTGTCTCAAACAATGTTGGACCATTCAAATTGGGACCAGTCTTAGTCAAGTATTTTATTGTTTGGTAAAAGATTAAAACCGAAGCTTCCATGCTACCATAGATACAATTACAAGCACAACTACATTTATACATCCCAACATCACAGCATGGAATCATGTGACACAACTATAACAAAAGATCTTAATTGGCATAGGTTTCAGGCAGATAAGGTGTAAAAAGAATTTAGTGACAACTGAACAAAATATTGAATGGTTGTTGACTAAACAAAATTTTGTTTTGTTGTCAATAACATTTTTATAAGGTGCTGTTTAAAAGATCTACCACATAATTGCAAATCCTTGGTGTTTTCCCCTTTCTCTGCTTCAAACCTTTATCAAATCGGTCACACATCAACAGAATTATTGAAAATAGACAGAAATTTTATGTCACATGATTCTCTACCATGAAAAAGAAATAAACAAAAATCAAACGAATGGGTGGGATCTTGTCAGCCAGGTCAGCCAATACACATGTGCCACCCAATAACTAATGTTTGATCAGGACCCATGTTACTGACTCTCTTACAGTTGCTACAGGTCAAGAGGAAGCTATATAATAAATTTAAACAAGATGTGTTTGTGAAACATATATGCCCCCACAATAGCCTACCTTTTACAATTTTAGCAATCGAACAGTTCACTGCACTTCTCCATATTAATGAGATCTATCTACCTATGAAGTTTCATGAACCTACCAGTCCATGCATTCTTTTTGAGTTATACTCCAGACAAAAATTTAACAAAAGGCAATAACCCCAACAATATGAGCGGCAGAGTAATGGTTCTTGTGCGCTGCACTTCTCCATAATGAGATCTATCCAAACATGAAGTATCATGATTCTAGACTACCACACATAATTATTGAGTTATGGTCCAGACAAAAAAGCATTCCCCCTTAAGATTTAAACTCTGTTCGGAGTTGTGCACAAGAAATTGTTAACAGACTGACAGACAGACAGATGGACAGACAGACAACAAATACCACAAAATAAGGTACATGTACAAAAGAAAAATAAACCAGTGAAAGAAAATTTATGTATACATTACAAGGGTGCAAAAATTAAACAATTAATGCAAGAAAATTAAATGACAGAAATAAGAATCACAACAAAGTCCACAAGCAAAGGCGGTGAAATTATTTTACCTTTATTCACGCTGCACCATAACGCCATATTGCTTCATTCTATCCAACCTTTAAAGAACCTTTAAAACAATAAAACAGACCTTGTGGAATTCGAAACAATTCAGCTTGAACTTTGGTATGTCAAAACAAATTATGCCTAGTGCCCCAGATGGAATGCATAATACCAAATCTGATAATAATTCTTTTATCTATAACTTTTCCTATATCTTGTATAACTGTATGGTACTATAACCCTTTTCCTAATAAAAGTCAATAGTCTTGGCAAGTAGATCTGATTAGAAAGCTTTGGAAAACATGGAAGGAAAAGAAAGAAATTGCAGATGATCTGTATTTTTTACCTTTTCTTTTATGTTTTCTGCCTTTCAGCCTTACTATTTCAACTATAATATGAAATTGAACTAACCCTAAACAGACAAAATTTAGACTTCCAGCTGCAGATGACAAAATGGTTGTAATTTTAAGTATAATAATTAAACTTGTGTACATCATAGAAAAGAAAGTATTCAGGGAAGAGGAGAAAATGCTGATTGAATCATCAGATTATCAACAATTTCTTCCATTGAGTTTCCTTCAATGTTTTCTAAACCTCTCTCCCCAGTCTTGATTACCGTAATAAGGAAACAAGAGCCGTCACAGACGGATTATGCTCCCCGAATAAGTGTTTGTCACAAAATAAAAACTATCATACATTAAGCCCACTTTTCCCATGACAGCTTTTTTGTACACACATTATTTATAGAATATGGTCTAGAACATCCTATTTATTACATGAGCACAAAATTCCATTAAATTCTGCCCATTAGATGAAGAGAAATAAGAGAAAAACTAATTTTTACACTAAGGCCCCTTTTTCCATGACGCAGCCTTAAATTTACAAACGGAGAAAAAGGTCGCTAGGTATTGACCAAGGGAGTTTACATGTGAAGTTTCATTGAATTTGGTGCAAGGGTTGCTGAGATATGGCTGTGGACTGACGGACGGACACACGGACGCACAGACGGACGAACAGACGTACGGACGGACAGCGTGGCGACTATATGCTCCCCCGAAATTTTTTCGGGGAGCATAAAAAACTCTTTTAATACAGGACTGAGAGAAAACTTGAAAATATATTTTAAAGTGACATTTCCCATATAATTTTCATAAATTTTACTTTTATTTGTATCTGAAAGAGCATATTTTCTTTTGAAATTTCCAAAAATTTCAAACCAAAATATTAAACTTTTTATGAGAAATATGTATTTTTGTGCTAAAATTAAACAAATTGTTGTGGACAACAGTTCAGATTTATATGGAATTTGTCATTTCTGTTTGAACTTTAAAGGCCTATTTTTCGCTTAATATGTGTGTACAGTGTTATGTGTTCACAAAATGTTCAGAAGAAAACCCAAAAATTTCCCAAAAATGAACAGGCTAAGGCCACTTCACAAATCTTCACATCCTCTTCCTTTGTACTTTTTATGCCTTAATGATATTTAAAATGGCCTCTCTTTGAAATGGGGTGTCTTGGCAGCTAAGTTTTAAAACAAACTGGCCAGCGTTTTTTCTCCTTCTTTGGACGGGTCCGTAAAAAGGACCCGTTCCCAATGCCAAATAGGGTAATTTTTTCCCAAAATATGGAAAGAAATTCCCAATGCAAAAGTTATTCCTTCTTTTTGAATGAAATTTCAATCATTCCCTTTCATATGCTGAGAAAAAAGTATCCAGAGACAAACTTGAAGTCCCTTCAGTTGATTTCACATAGTAAACTATGCACGGGACTCAATTTTTGTTGTAGTCTGTGATGAAACTATTTTCCCAATTTTTGACAAAACAACGCATTTTTCCCAATTTTCCTGGTTTTGGACCCGTTCCCAAAACTATGAGAAAAAACGCTGCTGGCAGTTGAAGAATGAGATAAGACTGCTCATATGTATGCTAACTGATCCTGTTCTTTGCTGTACGGAGTTGGAAAATGCCAGATGATCCACCTCATATGGGTTAAAATTGTTTTTAGTAGGATACACATGTGTATATTTTATCTAAACATTACTTAAAAGTCTTTCAAATAGATTTTAAAACATCAAACTTAAAGCCTTTATTTAGAATAATATTTGGCCTGTACCCAACAGTAAAAAAAATTCTGACCCCCCCCCCCCCCCCCCCAAAAAAAAAAATGCCCAATGAGGGAATGTGCAGGGGGGTTAAACAAAATATCAACATATTATGGGAATCAGTTTATCCTATCCCCAAATAAGGACTGATTTTGAAGTCCTTGACATGAAGGTTTGAGAAAATATTGAGAGAACAGAGGAAAAATGCTGAACATCATCATTTTCTTCTTTTACTTCCATATTGTTTCCCCTTAAAGTATGAAATAGGTGTGCTTAGACCATGATTAGGTGACTTGATCTGCTTAAACCTTACCCAAAAAAGATCTGGTTGTGATGCTGCATGTAGAAAATACTTTGGTAAACAATTCATTTTGAGACAAAAGAGAAAATGCCAGCTGACCAGTCAGCATTTTCTACTCTTCGCCACAGTTTCTGTTCTCTATACTTAAACAGATCCAACCTTAACCAAGATCCATTTTGTTGTCTACATCAGATTTCAAATCTGATTCTTACAAAGTTTTGCAATTTGGAAAAGGGTTAAAGCTAGTCAGATTCCGGGGTCGATCGTGCTTGGGAACGAACTGTCGGCGAGTGAAACAATGAACGAATTTGGCTCATCTGGCCTATAAACCAACTTTAATTCTGTAATTAATCAAGCATATGCAAGATTACATTTAGAACTTGACCCTACTTACAAAGATTGTGTATTAATTCAATGAATCAGAGAAGAGTTGAAATCAGCTGTCTGCATCAGCAGCAATGACAACAGACCGTACTCCATTGATAACATTTAGCGCAAATAATTTGTTGTTCGATTAAAAACTACACAGTACAGTGCCCAGATTGCAGGAATTGGCTTCTTAGAATTCATTTTTTTTTTGGGGGGGGGGGGGGGGCGGCATGCACCCAGACCCACAGGCGCCTGTGCCCAGACCCCCTAGCAACGATACGCTCGGTCGGGTTCCATTCAGTTAAATATTTGCCCCCCCTCCCCCCCCCCCCCCCCAATATTATAAACCTTCAAGTACGCTTGTGCTACATCAAGCAATCAATCAATCAATGAATTGATCGATCGAGTGGTCAATTAATTAATCAATCAGTCAACCAATCAATCAATCAACTTTTTTCGGCAGACTTATAAGAATATCATGTCAATTAGATCCATAAACGATTCAAAATATTTTACTAATGAGGGGCTAGACCGATATCCCTAAATTATATATGGAAATCACGTAGACATGTAGGCCTAATTATTTTTAAGGTGACCATCCATGTGTTTAGGCTGTTTCTATAAATATTTTTTCAAAACACCTATCCTACCTAAAATAAACCAAAACAACTGTAACCAGGGGTCTTGCTAACAATTTTTGCTTGGGGCCAGGGGCAAGTGAAATTGGGAAAATAGCGACGTTTTTACCTAAATTGGGAAAAAACTAAAACAAGTTTGTATTCATAGGCCTACTGTCACTCAGTTTCAGCTGCAAATTAGACTGTAGTGATGTAAAATGCATTTGTACATAGTCTTGTTAAAGAATCTACTCTAAAACTGTCTTCAAAATGTTTGTAAATGAAGATGAGGTCTTTAAAACATATGGGGCATTCTGGGTCCTCATTGGGAATTTTCACCAGAGAATTGGGAAAAAAGATACTCTTTGCCATTGGGAATGGGGCCCAATAACGGCCCCAAATTTTGGTAAACGAGACCCCTGGTAACGATTCTCGTTTAATGTTGAATTGATAATAGATCTACGTAAATATGGTAACATCTCAATTGGTCTACTCCCATTTCGTCTACTGTATGTTAAGTGCATTGAGTCCCAATTCGTCTACTGTCCCAACTCGTCTACTTTCGCGTCAAATCTAGTCTGGCCCAGACCCTAGTATTAAGATTATAGTATAAAAGCAAAGACCCTTTTTAAATGACATCCTAGTCTAGAATACTAGTTTCTGTCAGCAATAAAACATTGAAATATGGATTAGAGAGGCAAGTCTTGAAAACAATAATGCTCCCCTTTACAAATAACGCAAACAGAAACGACTAGGGCTAGTCTACGTCAAATCATCAATAAACAACATTATTTTTGTTATAAGAAAAAAAAATTAAGTCAATATATTCACAGATGAATTAAAAATGCAAACATTTTGATAAAAATCATATAATTATAATATTGATAGGCCTATACAAAATATGGAATAGTAGACGAAATGGGACTTACAAATGCTCAAAATAGTAGACGAATTGGGAGTAGACGAATTGGGAATAGACGAAATGGGATTAAACCGTACATATAGGCTACCCAATGTTAACTACCGTACTAAGTTTTTAAGAGAAAGGGGCGCGAAATCATAAGGACTTCATCCTCATCTAATCTAAACACATGCAGTAACACGTAGACACGTGTATTCACATGCATTTATGCATACATATAGCGACCTAGTATTAGAGGATGTCGTGTGTGCTCAAATGGAATAGTCTTGACCAACAGGCCATTCTACAATATAGTTTATTAACCCATTACCACACATTAATTCTGTTTGACTCCCTACAAGAAAATGGCTTTGGAAAACATTGTGGAAAATGAAGAAATTGCTTGTGACAAGCAATTTCTTCATTTCCACAATGTATTCTACTCAAAAAGGCAATAAAAGTTTAAATTTCATTCACTTGAAATTGTCATCTGCAATTTCTTTGAATTTTGACCAGTCTAAAATATTGTCGTTTGGTATAATCCATTTTTATTCACCTCACAGGGTGGGGCTAAGCGAAGAGGTTATTCGACGAGTTTACTTCTCGATATCTTGGTTGATATAAGAGAAAAACGTGCGGCACGAGCATGGACACATTTCGAAATTGAAAGAACGTTCCATTGTAAAATGAGTTGTTATAAAACCTCGTAACTACAGCCTGATTCACGCTGTAGTTATAATGTTTGGCAATAATACCGCCGATGTACCGCTAAGCGAGAAGGCTGTTTCTCCTCAAGCTTTTATGTAATGAACCGTTTACTAGGCTCCGCCCTGTCTCCCGAAAAAAATCAGAATATAATGGGTTAAAAGTCAACAGTACGGGCGGATCAAAGTGGCGGTGGGGTGGAGGTATGGATCAAAAGACCTCACTTCGATCCCCTTTTCCCTTTGTTGTTAAATGTAATTAGCAATTAGGCTATGTTTTTATTGATATGGCATTTAAGTAGACCCCCTCCCCTTTTGAAAAAAAAAAAAACAAATCTGAACCATTCTGACGCCGCCCCTGCTACAAAATGTAGGCTTATGATTTTACGAGCAAAAAATAATGTTTGGGAAAAAAGGCGACATTTAGATCCAGATCTGAATGCGCTTAAAACGCGTCTTTGTCTGTATACATGCGCCAACAAGTACATATGAGCCGGGATCTGGAAAAAGGTCCCTTAAAGCATTTTGATTATTTGAGTTTCAAGATCAGCCTGTTCTCAAATACAGTTCAATATGCATCCATGCTGCTCTCTTTAAGTTACTACAGGTCACAAAGCAGCTATTAGAGCACAGCATGGATCCTGATCAGACTGTGCATATGCGCAGGCTGATCTGGATCTATGTTTGGCTCAAAAGACGTTTTTCCAGATCCTGGCCCAATCATGAAATTGGAAATCATTAAAGATTTGGTCCATATTGGTCTCAAATTCTCAAATTTGGCATTTTACCTAGGCCTACACGATTTCACAAAACGTCAAAATTTTAAGGCGCCCCAATTTGAAAGCTGCTACTGGCGACAAATGGAAATTGATTATGTAAAAGATTTATGTAGGGCATAATATTTAGCACAGAAAATATATATCATTGAGGCAAAAAGGAGAAAATGTTGATTATCAACATTTTCTTCTTTTGCATCAATGTTCTCAATCATTTGCTAATGGGTATGTCAGAAACATTGTATGGTCGGTTTTTACACGTCTTTTTTTTATTAGAGACGTCAAAGCCATGTCTGAATTGGGAAAGGGTTAAAATATTAAAGATCATCAGATAATCTTGAGCATTTTCCGTGTCGCTACTTTTTCTTCCTAAAACAAATTGACCAAACTCTGATTGATAGATCGCTCCGCCCAATGTAGAATCTATTTTCAATCTAAGACAAACAATGGGGGACATTGCCATGTCGATTGTTTCGATTGTAAGTCGATAGATCGATACAATATCACGTGCAACGAAGAATTCAAGACAAACAATGGGGGTGCTACATTTTTCTGATCGCCCATTGGCTTAGCGATGGTTTTGATTGACAGCCGGCGTTTGGTCAATTGTATGCCTGGTTATCACAGTGGAGAATCACGTGACATAACAATTTCAGAAAATCGTCAATAATTATCAATCTCTTGATATTTCATTTCGGTTTGAAACAGCGAATGTGGAAAACGTCAGGAAATTAAAGGGAGTAGTAGATCTCTTTAAATCTTCTGATAAAGAAGTTAATATTGACAAAGTAAAAATTTAACTTCGTCGTCACTAACTTTTTCATCATCTCACTTTAAAGTGACATTTCAGAATTTTTTGTCTTACGTTTTACTTTTATTTTTATCTGAAAGAGCATATTTCCTTATGAAAATTCTGAAAATTTCAAGCCAATATATTGAACCGTTTATGAGAAATACATATTTTTGTGCTAAAATTAAACAAATTGTTGTGGACAACAGTTCAGAATTACATGGAATTGGTCGATTCTGTCTCGACTTTAAATGCGTGTTTCTCGCTTATCAGCAACAACTTCAAAAAACTTATAGAATTTATTCTCATTAGAATAACCAATCTTTGCATCACATAGGCGTAGGAAGAGGGGGGGGGGGGGGCAGGGGGGCGTGCCCCCCCCCTAATAATTTGAAAAAGGGGTCTGCCCCCCCCTATGGCCCCCCATAAAACAACCATTTTTCCATTTACTAGAACGTTTGGCCCCCCAATATTACAAACCTTCCTACGCCACTGATCAAGACATAGCCTACTTTAAAAAATGAAATGGGGATGAAATGTCCCTTTAAAAGATTTTTCACATATGGGCCTATTTTTGTTTCTTTGCTTCAAGCCACTTTAAAGTCACCTATTAACCCTTACCCAAACAAGACCTGGTTTTGACGTCCCTAATAGAACAGGCTTGAGAAAACATTGAAACAAAAGAAGAAACTGCTGATAACCAGCAGTTTCTCCTTTTGTCTCAATGTTTTCTGTGCCATATTTTACACAAATCCTATCTTTGATAAAATTCATTTTGTCATTTGTGGCAGTTTTTGAAGTGGATCATCCTAAAATTATGTTGTTTGGTAATGGGTTAACGGAATTATTGAACATTTTCTGCAGTTGTCGTCTCAAATGATTCTCCGCTATCTTCTAAAGAAAAGCGCCGATATAGTAGGCCTACTAAGCGGTTTATGGAACATATTTTCCAAAATTTATACTCTTCAGGGGATCCATACTCCCGAAAGCAGGGATATTAATCCTTTCCCAAACAACAATCTTATAAGATGATCCAATTCAAAAGCTGCTACAGACGACAAAAGGGGTGTTGTTAGAGATATAATTCGTGTATAAAATGGCACAGAAAATATTGAGACAAAGGTAGAAACTGCTGGTCATCAGCAGTTTCTTCTTCAATGTTTTCCCAAGCCTCGTCTATTGGGGACGCCAAAACCAGGTCTTGTTTGGGAAAGGGTTAAAAAGAGAATACTCAAAACCATCTCCAAAATGTATTTCAGGGGGATTAGTCCCAATTAAAAGGATTAATGTCTGGTCGTGGATAATCACTTCTACACGCTTTTTGACATCCCGCAACATAAAGGATTGGAAAAACGTAGTGAAAGGCGAAGAAATTGCCATTTTTCCTTCATTTCCAACAATGTTTTCTACACAGAAACATGAACATAATTAAAGTTTAAAGTTAAATTCCACTCAATTGAAATTATCGTAATCAACAGCATTGAATTCGGACCAGTCTAAAATTTTGCCGCCTGATAATGGGTTAAGAAAATGTCACTCACTCTCGCCTTGCTCCATATTATTATTACCATTTCCATTAATGTAGCCGTTCGTCTCCATTTTTATCTTACATGTGCTTGCTCTATGTACTTAATGTACGACTTTAACCCCATCGGTACATAGTTAACTCATTATCAGACGGCAAATTATTGCACTGTCCAAATTCAAAGATGTTGCAGACGACAATTTCAAGTTGATGTAAGTTTAAAATTCTTTCCATTTTTGTGTTAGAAAACATTGTGGGAAATAAAGAAATTGCTTATGACAAGCAATTTCTTCATTTTCCACAATGTTTTCCTTGTCTACATTTTGTGGATCATCCAAAAGTGTCAATGTGTGGCAATGAGTTTATCCTTTATCAAACTACTTTACCATGCAGGCCCAAAATACTCGTTAAGCCTACATGTCCAAGTAAAAGGGATCGACATTTTTATCACGATATATCCGGAATTCGACTCTCGCGACTTTGATCTGTATTGATATTTAATTGTTTATGGCTTATTGTTGCTGACAGAGTACATTCATAAATGGAGTATAGAAGAAATAGGAAATAAATTCCTCCGTTTCTCTCCCTTTCCAACTACACGTATATTAGTCTAGGAGCCAGGTCCTGGTATTGAACTTTTCTTGCAACCGGTGCCCTATAAAAATTGGAGTGGTATTTTTCAATACATTAGGGTCCCACGCTTTGGTTAAGGGTGGATGACATGCTTAAAAGTGGTAGGATTTTTTCAAAATCAAGGTCAAAGGTCATTCGGTGCACTTTTCATACATACCTCCTAAAATACCCCATAACTTACTAATTTATTAAGCTAAAACAATTATTTTGGTATCAAAATAAAGCTGATAAATTGTACTTTGACTTACATGAATAATAAACAGCTTTTTGATTTTGTATTTTTGTGAATATTCATAAATATAGCAAAAATTGGCGAAAAATCACCAAAATAAGTTTTGTCTACAAGTGAAAAAAAAGTTTTTAAAATACAAAAGGTATGTTTGTGTGGTTGAAGTCATACTTAAAAATTGCCCAGAAACCTGTTCTTGAGTTATATGTTTTTCTTCACAGATCCAGGTATTTTTCCCAGGGGGGGTCTTCCGATCCGACGCCCTTTTCCGCCAAATTCCAGGGGGAGTCAGGCCCCCTGACCCCCCTGGATCCATGCAGATACATGTCATACCGTGAAGGACTAAATATAACAACGGTTTGTCGTGGCACACAGGGACGAATGACGCAGCTTATATGGGACATAACCAGTAATCTTTTTGATAACCCCTTTTTTTGCCAAATTCCAGGAGGGGTCATGACCCCTGACCACCCCTCTGGATCCGCGCATGACTGTACACTTGTATACAAACACTAAAAACCAAATACATAGTTTTAACATTTACCAAACCATTTATCGTGAGCTGTACGAGAGAATTAATGTCCTAACTCGTTTATTCCCAAAAGAGGAAGGGTTTGTTTGGGGCCATTTGTAAACAAAAAGAAGTTAAGTGTTTGTATATAATAGATTCACCATTAAACGAGAATAGTTTTAGTTGTTTTGATAGACCACTTCAACTGTAATCATTCTCGTTTAATAGTGAATCGATTATACAATAGTCCCAGCCGAAAAAGACAATGACGTAGGCTGATGTTTACTGCTGCAAAACCAATCAATTCGTCTGATTTGCACCGTTACAAATACGAATAGAGTTGATTGGTTGTCAAGTAGTAAACATTAGCCCACGTCACTGTCATTTTCGGCCGGTACTATTGTATAGTGCTCCCACGATATTCTGAATCCCGCCAAACAATAAAACATATATCAAAATATCAATCATAGGTTATAAAGATCAAAATGAAACCATATTGATGATAATCAGTATTTTGATGTAATATTGACGAGACGATTTGCACGTGCGTCTCTACCATAACATGTTTTTATAGGTTAAAGGTTTGTTTGTAAACATCACAAAAACGTGGGAGCACTATACAAGTGTACATTTAAACCCGATGAGTTATATTAATCGTTCAAATTAACCCGAGATATTTGCATATTCGGGTCGTATTGGGTCACGATTGTATTGAAATGAATATTTATTTAGCGTTAAATATAAGTCTTTCTTCATGCAAAGTCTGTGGTGTAATGGTAAGTATCTCTGACTTCAGACCTGACGGTCAAGGATCGAATCTCCGAAGGTGACTATTTTTTTATCATTAATAAATATTTTTTTTTCTACTTTTGCCTCAATATTTTCCTTGATCTAAGGTACAACTTCAATTCACAAATAAAGTCATTTTGTCGTCTGCAACTACTCTCAAGGGGAATCAGTCCTAAATTTTGCAGTTTGGGAAACCAGCTCCCATTATCATAAATATCACAGGATCAGACACGGAAGATACCGACACAGCAGACGAGTACCCTACGGACACCAGTGCTACTGTCACTGCTGACGAGATGTAACTTGGATTTTGAAATGCTATGTTTGAAATGAAATAATTTAATAAAATAATGAAATATACAACTGAAATGAATAGAAATTTTAAATAAATATAAAAATGAAAATAAACACAAAGAAAGTATATCAATTGTAAAATTAAAAGATGCAAAGCACATATAGTAAAAAGAAGAAATAAAAGATTCTGGTTCGTTTCGAACCTGGATCTTCCATGTCATGAGCCCAACGCGATATCCAATACGCCACATAGCCAATTTAGAAATTATGCGAAAATAGAATCTATATTTCAAAGGTATCTTATCATTTAAATCGATAATACATGAAGCGTGAAATCAGTATGCAAATATCTCAAGTTAAAATGAACAAGCAATATCTATCATTGATATATTCTGATTTTTTTTCGGGAGACAGGGCGGAGCCTAGTAAACGGTTCATTACATTTAAGCTTGAGGAGAAACAGCCTTCTCGCTTAACGGTGCATCGTCGGTATTATTGCAAAACATAACTACAGCGTGAATCAGGCTGTAGTTACGAGGTTTTATAACAACTCATTTTACAATCGAACGTTCTTTCAATTTCGAAATGTGTTCATGCTCGTGCCGCACGTTTTTCTCTTATATCAACCAAGATATCGAGAAGTAAACTCGTCGAATAACCTCTTCGCTTAGCCACACCCTGTAAGGTGAATAAAAATGGATTTTACATAGTTAATCGGGTTAATTACGGTATAATTTATGAAAACAAAATGTAAACATCTGCCACTTACGATAGAGGAACTATATTTCATTTAAGTACTGTCTTTGTCAGTCAACCAAAATCTTTGTTTGTCTCGATGTGATTGTTTTGATGATTTCATTCGGGCTAAATGGGTCGATTTATTGACCGTAAGAGTTCGTCGTATTGCGGAAAGAAACCATGGGATATCTCAAACTTGTAAAATTTAATGTAGTGACTATAGGATAATCGATGGAAAAATACTCAAATATATCTTACTGTGTAAAAATGTTTTTGGGTAATTTGATTTCCGACCTGGTCGAAAGGATACAGTTCGGTCAATCAATTCGGTGCCGAACCACCAATTCGTCTTGTTTGAACTTGATTGGTTCGAATTTTGTGTTACTTTCAATAACTCAAAATACGACTATAGGCTCAGTCACATAATCAGTGCCCCCAGTGCAATACGCATGTAGGGAGCACAATGCTAGGGCTCTGACTGCCTTGTCCTAAGCCCGCGAAGTCTGGATAGCACTATCGGCAACATCGGAGTCTACCAAACCGGGGATATCGCGGCGTGTAGGCTCGATTCTCGGCTTTGCAGCTATATATTCAAGATTTCTAAAACACATGTACATGTGGTTTATCCTTCGTGAATGGATTAATCATCTACCTGAGATGAGCACCTGGTGATTCCGATTTTATGTTGTATTTGCATGTAGGCTACTGGTATTAGAAAGGGGGTGTCTCAAATCTGCCCACGCATGAATTTTCTTTTAATTCTGCATGGTGATAGAGGACCATATACAAGCTATGAAAATGCATTTAGTTTCTTAGATAATCCAAACTGGAATCCAAAAAGCCACCTTGACTTATTCCCACTATGGCATGAAACATGGCCCCTTTTTCATGTGTCGCAAAACTTAAGTTTTGTGTATTTTCAAGATCTGTCAATTGAATTTGATCCGAGACACATAAGGCATTACATTCATACCAGAAAAGGTAGTTGAGGAAATTATTATGAATGTTTTTTATTGTATTAATCATGAAAAAATGCATATTTTTTCAGCAAAATTTTGGAAAAGAGTAAAATTGAATTCCAAAGTTAAGTATGTTGGAGTCTTTGTCAAGATTCCATATCATCACAAAAACATGCTAGGCTACATATTTCTTCTTACTTTGAGCCAAATTATATAGAAATCCAAAACCGGTAACACTGTCATATAATACATATTATTGATGAAGGTGATGTTTTGGTCCAAAACTTGTATTCAGTAAAAATTTGATTGTGCTCCTAAAAACATTTTTATATTCAGTAAAATCAACTGTAGCATACAGTGCAAACCTACAGCAATATTCATGCCCAAAAAACTCATTGGAAAAAACATAGAATTAATATAAATACATGTATTACTTATATTTACAAAATTACATGTATGGAAGCCAAGATAGGCATACATATACACATTGCAAGTTTTCTTTACTATTTGGTCACATTGTCTATGCACCATTTTTAGTGAGACTATGACATGCAATAAATGTCAATCCAAATGTTATGAAATTGAAAAGACGCTTAGAACTGGTACGGTAAAGCATCAATTTAAGGTGCCCTTCCGGGTAACCAATACATAACCAAATATTTTTGCTCTAAGCGCCCCTAATGAACTAACATGATATGGAAGGCCCCCTTGGTAAAAGACTATTACAGCATTATATCTTTTCATTTACACAGTTGAAAATGTGCTTTTTTACATCAAAACGTGGCCCTATCAAATTGGGATAAAACAGGGTGCAATTATTTCCTCAAATTATTTTTCTGACCATAGCTTAACCTGTATTGATACACAATTTATACACATTTCAATGATGTCATATGATTAACGTGTTGTTTAGCCATCAATAGCCCTTAATAGTCACATGGGAGCTGGATTATCTGTTTCTTATGCATCACAACAATATTTTCACATTTGCACGATTGTCAAATGCCATCAGAGAAATCGGTGCTTTTTCTTATTTGCTTTTTCATGTTTCAAATGATCTATAAATAACTCTTGCTGTTAGCTTTCATGAAACACGGCTGACTTGAATAATCTAAAATGATTTTTTAGACAATTTCCTCTCTTTTTTGTAAAGTAGGTACACCTGGGACAATATCTAATGGGACCCTGGACAAAAATATTGTAACCAACTTTGAAGTCTACCCCTAAGCAAAATTACATACAAATTTTAAAACCTCATGGCTGTGTAAAGCTTTACAAAAAGAGCTTATTTTTATTATATGAAATGTTTCCCCTTTTATGCTTCCACAGCAACAAAAGTTTATGACAAAAAGAAATTCTAATACACAGAGTTGTACTCATTTAACCCGAGGATACTTTTTATCAAGTTTCAAAAAGATTTACATATCAGATTGGGAGAAAAAAGATTTTTTAAGAAAATGCCAACAGACAGACAGACACACGGACAGATGACAGGAAATAACCGAAAGAACGCGTTGCATCTTGATTTATCCTCAGGTGAACTGAAATAACCAAAAAAGTAAACAAAACATTTGAAAAAAGTCATTTTTAAAAAATCTTAATTTTGTCCATTCTTGGAAATGTGCACTATTCAGGGGGAAATTCCGAAAGCAACATTTTACCGGTTTTAATTTTTCTCGATATTTCACGATAATCATCAGTATATTTGTGCGCAACTTTTACATAATTTTCAAATCTTGACAAAAACTGGAACAAAGAAAATTTTTGAACAGAATTTGCTTAAAATATTTAAAAACAATGAATTTTTGGGTTACCCCCTTACACCAGTTGACATAAAACAATTTTTTGTACATGATTATATTTTTGTTTCATACAGGATCACGTACTACTGGGCATTATTTTTAGAATAAACTACGCGATAAAACCAACAACCAGAACGCTTGCACACTGTTTTAATCAGGGTACCCTCTTTTTTCATGGTGAAAACTTAAAATTCCGAGAAAATTGTTTTCTGGAATGTTCGATTTGAAACATTTCATGAATATGAACCGTTATCTAGTGTACTAACTTCACGCCAAATTTCATTAAATTCCGAGCGTGGGCAGACTCCCATGTTATTTCTCCTATTCGTGAGACACCCCCTTTCAGGAACACATTGCTTGATACATCAATTTCTGAACATAATTGTTACAAATAAATAAAATAAAACGATATAGGCCTACACGGTGTTAAAAATTTCGGTCACTTTAACCCATCGCTATATAATCTACCAAGGTTAACTCATGCTCATGATTGCGGCACTAACCCAACAAAGTTTGATAACGTATCAGTAGTACAAGGTCAAGCCGCATTTATGAGCATAAATAGCAAATAATTTTGTGCTAAAATAGACTATGTTTGACAGCCGGAGTGGCGCAGTGGTTAGAGCACTCGACTCGTAGCCCGGTGGTTACGAGTTCGAGCCCCACTCGCGTAAGGTGTGTCTTTGGGCAAGACACTTAATTGTCAGCCCCAGTCTACCCAGCTGTATTGAGTGGGTAGCAGTAAGGTAAAACTTGCTGCCTCTTCTCTAAAAAAAAAAGAAATAAAGGGCCTATAGAAGCTTGAATTAGCTTATGTACATAGTACATCTGGTCTCGAATACTGTATGAACTGTATGAACTGTATGAGGCAAAATGAGAAAATGCTGGTTATCAGCAGTTTCTTCTTTTGGTCCAATGTTTTCTCAGACAAATTCTAAAAATGTCTTGTTTGGGAATTTTCTTCTTTTGCCCCAATGTTTTCTCAGACCTATGCAAAAATGGCTTGTTTGGGAAAAGATTAAAAGTATGATTTCGTGGGGTTAAAATTAATGTTCTGTTAAAAATAGTCGAAATTGTGAAGCCTGATTGACCTTACCCCGTGTTCTTGGTATTTTTCGAACCAGTTCGAACACAATGATTAAAGAGACATCACATTCCCATTCCATTTCTTAAAAGCATGCATCTTGATGCCAAGATTGGCATAATGAAAATGAGTGCCTTAATTGTTGCCTACTTAATCAATGCTCTGTTGCATTGCTTTTAACGTATACAACCCATCATTAGCACCAAAGAGACAGAGGCGAAATTTGAAATGTGCCAGTAAATCCTAAATTGTGCTATATTTCCATTCCAAATACAAACATAAGCATTTTGAACGGTTTAGAATTTTGAATGAATGCATAATTATGGAAATATTATTTTGACAAAAATGTTATAAATTACCTCCCTTGCATATAAATATAGAGTAAAAAGATATTTGTAAATTATTTTCTTCTTGAAGCATAATCTTGAAATCCGGCACGGTGAATCAACTTATTTGAAGTGTATTTACAATTGCTTGTAATTTGATGCATGCATGTCCCATTGCTAGAAAGTGGGGTTTTTAATGATGGGTCTTATACCTTAATTTGAATAAACCTGAATAATACAGTCAAAGTAACCAAATTAGAAAAGGGCATCTGAGAACATCAAAGACCATATCACTTTTGCCTTAGTGCATTTTGATCAAATCCATAGCACACAGACCTACATAATAATTATTATAGGCATAAATGTAGCCTATTCGCCAGTCGCCACCCTGCTTATTTTAGTATACTTTACTCGTAATTTTAAACTAATGATAAATGTGCTGCAGACACATGCTTTCGATGCAACTTAGGAAAATTAGTGAATAGTGTTTTGAAAAATCAGATTGGAGTCGGTAAATTACAAACCAAACATTTGGAACATTGTACCAGGTAAAAGAGATTCTGTATTAATCAGTAACCAAACATGTCTAATTTTTAAGCAGACTACGTCAAATCCTGAGCCAGTTCGCGGAAGAGAAAACTGTCGAAAAATCGAAGTGATCTGCGATTCTGGCCATTCTATGAAATGTAAAATAACCATATTTTCCACAAGATTATCAAATCCAAGTTTTTATAATGTACAATGATGGAGCGCGGATGTGTGTGTGTGTGTGTGTGTGGGGGGGGGGGGGGGGGGGGTGGGGTATTGAATTTTATGATGTAGTCTGTTCTTATATAAAATCAAAATGGAGGAAAACAAACGAGGTTCCCATTCTCGACCTATTGATTTGATTTCTAGGTAGTAAATTATACATAAACACAAATAAGTCAGTAGCCAGGTGCCAGATAGTTGTCTAGACCATAGGATAGATAATGAATTTCGTACCTCAAGATTGTATGGACCGCTAAATAGCGAAGTTAACTTCGTTTTTACCCCCCTTTCAAGAATCGTTTGAGAAACGATCTAAAAATTCTTCAGTTCAGACTTCACGAACGTTCAGATAAAGTGTCAGTCATTTGGTCCGACAGGGTCTGAAAATCTGCCGTCTAAAAGGAAATCTGACTGGGGCGAAAATAGATGAATGACACTAAATGAACAGACTTCACGAAAGGTCAGAAAAGTGTTGGTCATTTGCCTGATTTGGCCTGACAGGTTCTGAAAATCTGTCAATCCGATAGAAAATCTGTCAATCCGAAAAGAGATATTATGATAATTGACCAAACGCCAATCGACAGATCGCTCCGCCCAACATAGAATTTAAGACAAACAATGGGGATGTGATCGTTAATAGGGAACGATTTTATCCAGATAATTGTGACGTAAATTCGGACAACCAAAATAGTATTTCGTAGGTGTTGTTATAAAATCAACACCAGTAAACGTCCACTTTGTTCCATTCGCATGGTAACAGGTGGAGGTAGAATCCTTGGCTTGCGAAGATGCCCTCGTGATATTATCAATTGAAATAATTACACTGTAGTCAGGAGATTTCCCAAACAGTCAAATTTTGGAATTCTCCAATAGAAACGCTGCCCTAGACGCAAAAAATGGAAAGTTATTTAGAATAAATTTGCGTGAAATATAGTATGGACAATATTGAGGCAAAATGAGAAAATGCTGGTTATCAGCAGTTTCTTCTTTTGGTCCAATGTTTTCTCAGACAAATTCTAAAAATGTCTTGTTTGGGAATTTTCTTCTTTTGCCCCAATGTTTTCTCAGACCTATGCAAAAAATGTCTTGTTTGGGAAAAGATTAAAAGTATGATTTCGTGGGGTTAAAATTAATGTTCTGTTCTGTAAAAGTGTACAAGAAATTGATTACCATACTAATGGCATAGTGGGTGACTTACCCCACCCACTTTGATTTACTATATCTTCCAAACCAAGGCTCCCTTCAAGTTGATACTCTGCCTACAAAAGGTCAATATGTTAGTGGTTATGTGTGGCGAAAATGAAGAAAATCGGGTTGGGTCACGGAAAGGGCCTTATTGACACTCATCCTTTCCCAGAGGACTCATGAAATTTTGGACTCATGAAATTTTGGGGTAGCGAGTCCCAGGACTCACTATTACAGTTTTGTTAAATAATCACTAATAGGGCTGTGGATCGTTGGGTAAGTGCCGATCCGATCTGATCCATGATTCATGAGCAATGATTCATAAATGATCGATCCATGAATCTCTACAGCTGCAAAAGTGGTCAGAAGTCTTGTTGCAGAAGACAAATTTAGTGTCAGTTATTCACATTAGAGAGGTTTCGATTTCAAACTTGTACGTGTACGTGTACGTGTACTTGTAACTACACGTACACGTACACGTTTCTATCTAGGGAAGGTTTCGATTTCCAACTTGTACGCGTACGTGTACTTGTAGCAGGTGATTTGGGAAAGGGTTAAAAGGGTTAAAAAACTGTACCCGTTTCAAAACTAGAAGTGGTTTTGGAAAGCACCAGCGGAAAAGAAGAAAATTCCAGCATTTTCCCCCCAATTCCAGATCTACCCTTATTGAAAAACTTCAGCAAAAATATTAAAAATGGTCAGAATTTCCTTCGGAAACTTATCTGAAAATGACAGTAGATCAATAAATTTCAGTTTAATAAACTTGATCTAGATCTACTAAGTTTGAAAAGGCGTCAACTGCATAAATCCTATGCAGGGTTAGTGGGTAAATACTTGCGGTACTGACTCTATGTACTGGCATAAATTGGGTTAGGAAAGGTCGTTGATACGACCTGTATTAAACACGCTGTAACTTTCAAACTATTCTTGTTAGGATACCACTCACAAGTATATTCTCATTAAAAATGCATGAATTACCTCATGCATTCATTTAAACACCTAGAAACTGTACCAATTAAGAATAAAAAGCTACAAGTTTTTACTTACGTGTAAACCGGCCTCTACAAGTTTTCGACGTGTAGCGAGAGTGATAAATAATCACAAAGTGATGACGTCATAGTGACGTTTCGCACAAAAATTACTCGTACACGTAGAAGTAGGCGTACAAGTTCGGAATCGAAACCTCTCTATTTTCTACATTTCTCCCAAAGGAGTTCTCCTCTGCAGGGGAAGCGCTTGAGCCATTGGCAACAATTTAGAAAATGTGGCTAAAAAAATCAAATGTGG
Organism: Fragum sueziense; assembly: GCA_963680895.1. Classification (NCBI taxonomy): domain Eukaryota; kingdom Metazoa; phylum Mollusca; class Bivalvia; order Cardiida; family Cardiidae; genus Fragum; species Fragum sueziense. Next base: position 9,112,231 of record OY804599.1, on the reverse strand, counting down.
CTCAAAGGCTTGACTCCAACTTTTTTGCCGTAAACCAATCACCAATTAACAAGGGTGTCAACACTTACTTATTGTTTAACATGAACAATCGATAATCCATGATTGACATCGTCTAAAGGGTCAAGTAGGCACGCGAGTTACAAATTCCTTTGTGCAATCACCCGTCGGAAAGAGGGGACGCATCAGTGTGAAAACCATGTCAACAAAATACCCGCAACTGCAGGTTGTTTTAAGCTGCAGTTACGATGTTTTGGTTGTAAAACAGCGATATCAAATTGACAATGCTTTCATTACGTCATCCTTTTTTCCCGCGCTTACTAGCACGCGCATTTTTTGTCAACAAATCGTAGTAAACAAATAAACATAGCCATATTTGGATGACCTGTACCTGCTTGAAAAAGTCATGTGATTATATTGAGACTGGAATTTTCCGCTGTTAGGAGAGTATTTTCAATACAATTTCTACCGACTACGCCATCAAATGACAACTGTGTTGGCAGCGTTTCCTTTGATTTCGGCATGAAAAATGCAATGATGTATCTTTTTTATTTTGATAATCGTAGATTAATGTGATATTAGAAATATAGAATTGTAAAAACGTGTATTAGAAAGTCATCTAGTGACACGAAGAATGTTCCACTATCAGTTACATTCATATTTTTAATTGGATACTAGCTCTACCTTACATCATTTGTTTACTTACATTTAGCCATTTGACAGTTAAAGGGGCTCATTCTATGTTTTTATGCTTCCGAACTGTTCGGGAACTCATATTTGTGCATGGAAAAACAGTTAGCAATGCATAAAAACCTCAATCTCGGCGAAAAAACATCTTTCCTTTGCTATAGATCAATCCTTTACAAGCGTGTTTACACATTCTAATTTTACTTCAAAACAAGACAAGGTCAAGGTCAAAGAGACACACCTCCGCGTTATTAACACACCTTACAACCGGCTGTGTCGATGACTGTGACATTATTTGCGAGGAATACATGAAAAGGTTTATTTTGTACAAGCACTGAACATTTATACGCGTATTCAGGGCTCTCGGAAACGACAGTACTGTCGTCTGAGACGACAAGTTTTCTCAGCGGACGACAAAAAATCCTATCAAAGGATTCCACGGGACGACAACTTTTTTTAAGGCACGCGTCCGTGACCCGTTACCTATCAGCAGTATACAACAAGTACAAGTCATTGTCTATGATAATAAGCTGTCAATTAACTACTTCCTAAGCTTCAATCAGCCACAATTAATAACTCGCATTCATGAAAAATCGATAATGACCATATCTAAGTGATACCTAAGTCGGGTAGACAGCAGTGGTAGGCGTGGCGTTAATTACCGCTAACAGCCAATCAGAATCAAATATCGGTAGACGTTGTAAGTGGAGTCTGAGTCTCAATGAATGTTAATTAGTCCTTGCCTGACGATATTATTAGACGATTGCGAAAGCAGTAACTTTTGATTTAAACAGTTGATTGACAAATCAATTCATCTCTCGGTAATTAAATTAAATTGTTTACCTAAATAGCGATTTATTTTCCCGATTGATATCCTGAGCAACTGACCTGCTCAATCATTTGTTTTCTTCTTTTTTAATTGAGTTTCATACTTTTATTAACCAGTTGATTTATCGTAAATTTGAATGAGGTTACATGTATGACCGGTCTTACTTGGTAAAGAAAATCCAATGATCAACTTTTTAAGTATCCATTTAAACTTTCCATAACATCACGTAGGCTTATATGTCTTTTGTGTTAAATTTGTCAGCATATGAGTATTGATTTTTCTTGGGACACTGCTATCGGGGTAGACTAACCTTTTTCGGTACAGTGACCCTTTACCTTGTAAGCTTCTATCCTTTTAGAACAATTTAGTGGGGAAGCTCTTTCTGTATTTTTTTCATCATAGAGAATCTAGATCTAGTTTTCTTTTATCTTCTTTTATCAATTGCAATTTTCAAAGCTTGAAATTTTTTGGGAAATCACATTGAAAGCAGCATTTAGAAAAGAATATTCAATTCAACCAAAACCTGCATTTTCCCTTATCAACCCATCACCAGATGACGAAATTTTATAATATTCCAAATTGAAAGTGGATGCAGAAAACTAAATAGATGTTGATAAAGATGGACTTGTACAATATTCTAGCATGGAAAATATTGAGGCAAAAAGACGAAATGCTGCTTATCTTCTTTTGTCACGATGCTTTTGCAAAACTTTATCTTCTTTGGCTTCAAAAGCTTCAATTTCAGGGAATGGGTTAAGAGAAAAATATCACCCTTGGCTTTGTAGGCCTAATCTAAAATCCTTGTAAATACTGTCTGTAAAAGTTTGTCATTTTGTGAAAACATTTGACTTCAGAGCGGTAAAGAATCCACTTTCATAATGATGGAATCCAAATTTCCTGTGTGGAATCCAACTTTTTGTAAAGTTGGATTCCTGGAATCCTACTTTCAAAATCCTACTGAGAGCTCTGGTATTTATCAAGTATAGAATACCAAAGATCCTTTCGTTTATTTATAAAAGTAAATTCATTTGACCTACCATGCACATGACATCAGATGCCGAATCTGTCTTCGCTGACTTTCTACGCAGCCGGTTGTACGGCGTGTTAAATCTCACTGAGCACAGATGACGTATCTCTGACGTAATTGATTTTTGAAGGTTGGGCATATGTAGCCGTTACAAAACAAAAACAAGGATGACCAGCATGTTATTAATTGACTTGGATTTTAAAACTTAATAAAGCTTAGTGAGTGCTAAGAATGGAGATAAGTGATCTACCCCTTCAGGTTGGTAATTTCATACGTTATTTCTGGTCTGTAATTATTGTGCCATTTGCATTTTCGACAGCCTAGCTCGTCCCCCTTTAAAGTTCGGGTAAATTAAAATAAAACACCTTACTGTTGATCTTTTTGTTATGTTTTAAATGTTGAACATGTTTGTTTACTTTAATGTAAAAGATCGCGATCCAGCGATCTCTAAGTTGACGATTAATCATACTCGAATCTTTGATTAGATTCGTGAATATCCGAGTACTCGGATACTCGCAGCAGCCATAATAACTAATAATGTGAGAGAGCAGCTGGAGGCTTGGTTTGGATATTGTGGTGGTACTGGTGAGAGAAATAACAGGAACCCAAGGTTAGGTGCTCCAGCCGCAGCAATATAACCATAGCAGTTGAAAATGGCATAAAACCAGCATGCCCACTGGGTTTTCATTTTGGGGGTACATGTACCCTCTAACTTTAAAATTGGGGGTACAAAGAAAAATCTGGGGGTACAGTGAACCATTTACTGTCAAAGTTAAGGGTACACCACATAATTATAAATCTTATTAAATCTTAAATACTACTAATTTGTGCAAAACTGATTTAAGTGGCTATGCCTAAAGATTTACAACTGTTTTGCTGGCTGCAAAAAGCATCTTAACTGGGTTCAATAATGCATAACTATTCAAAAAGTGCTCTTAGAAGTAAATGCACCTGCTACATAACTTGCTATTAACAACTACTCTGGTCACAATTGTTACACCCTGCAATTCTTGTAAGTTATTATAAAATTCAAGAAATTAGTTTCTTTACATTTAAAACCAAGTAGCTTTCAGAACCTTCAAGAGCTGAAACCAGTTAAAAAATTAAATATCAATTCATATAAATAACAGGAGCCACTGAAGAATCTTTAGAATTCTTTTGATAACACTCAGACATAATTGATTAGAGTTTCATGGCTGTCAATGTTTACAACCCCAGAATTACCTGTTGATAAGCCACAAAGTTTAATCAATGGATAAAATAAATGACTGTGACCACTTAATTATAGGACTCGCTACTAATAATCAGGCATGCAAACCAGATACTCTTTCATTCCAAACATTCATGTAATGGTCATTATCTTTTTACGTTCACCCATTATTCTATACGTGCTTGCACGGCTGGCCTATAAATCTGTACGTGAATTAATTTATTTCTATGTGAATTTCTTACTGTAGTACGTGAATATGCATGCTGTTAAAACCCCAATAAAATAAAACCAATTAGAGCTTGATAAATTCCCACTATCAAATGACAGGCAACTCAAGCTCTGATTTGAGATTTGATATCAATTGTGAGCTATGTGAGCAAGTTGGTTTGTAGGAGAGACATAGAGAAATGACAAAAGAGCATTTTAGGGATGTATGGTCATTAAATCCTAATTTTAAAATGACGTGCTGATGATTGCTCAACAGACATGTCCATGAATCTGCGTGGATTAACCCTATCCCAAACAAGACCTGGTTTTGACGTCCCTAATAGAAAAGGCTTGGGAAAACATTGAAACAAAAGAAGAAACTGCTGATAAACAGCAGTTTCTCCATTTGTCTCAATGTTTTCTATGCTATATCATACATAAATTTGATCATAATCAACATCCATTTTGCTGTCTTAAGCAGCTTTTGAATTGGACCACCCTAAAAATTTGTCGTTCGGGAAAGGGTTAAAACACTACATATAGTACAGCCATCTAACTGCAATGTGAATGAATGATGCATTCTTCTAAATAACCTCCCTTGACATCTGATGATGCGCGGGAACATTAACATAGCGGGATTACGGAGAATGTGACATCGACATCATATCCGCAGTTAGACAAAACGGAATGGCTGAAATAGTTTACAAAATAATTATGTACTACAATTAAGTTTTTCAAACTCTTGAAAAAGACAAATGTTGCCGAAATATTGAATCAAGTATTTATCATATTGCATCATCTATTTTTTACATGTTTTAATCCTTTCCCAAACAAGACCTGGTTTTGACGCCCCTTATAGGATAGGCTTGGGAAAACATTGAAACAAAAGAAGAAACTGCTGATAACCAGCAGTTTCTCCTTTTGTCTCAATTTTTTATATGCCATATTTTTACACGAATTCTATTTCTAATACCTCCCATTTTGTCATTTGTGGCAGTTTTTGAATTTGACCACCCTAAAATTTTGCCGCTTGGGAACAGGATTAGGCCTATTTTTCCACAATCTGGCTCATGTTTTTCAGTGACAGTGATGATGACGTCCCATCAGACTCTAAAGGACGTTCAGACAGAAAGGAGAAGAAAAAACACAAACGTAAACATAAACACAAAAACAAACATGGTAAACACACGGACGACAGACATTCCAGCTCTAAACACAAACAAAAGCGAAAGAAACACAAAGATGGGAGATCTGACGGAGAGGGTAGCAGAAAGAGACAAAGAGTTGAGGAGCCTACTCCTGACTATATTGAAGGTATTAATGAATCAGATTTACAGAGGCTTGAGGAAGCTAGGGCGGCGCTGCGGGCTGAACTGGATGAAGTCCCTGATGAAAAATATGATCCAGTGTTAGAGGAACAGTATAATGCACTTTCAGCTCAAATTGACTTGTATGCTGCTCAGTTTCCCAGAGAAAGTAATCAAAATGTGGAATACTCAAATGATATAAGTTATGATAGTTACAATAATGCAGTGGGTGAGGATCATTTTAGACCTGAGATTGGTCTGGCCATAACAATACCTGGTAGTAAGGATGATGAAAGTAGACAAGTGCAATCAGAGCCTAGAGGCCGAGTGTTCAGGGAGGAAGGGCATATAGACTATACAAACAGTAGATCTCAGCCTCAAAGAAATCAAAATGATCTCATTGCTTATCCAAATTCTATGAACTTGATAGCTGAAGGTTATGGTTCCGATGTGAATACAGATTCTGAAGAAGAAGGTGAGGTGGATAGGGAGGAGAGGAAGGAAGATTTTGATGATGAGCTGCTAGAGTATGCCATGAACGAAGAAGAGGATGGTGAGAGAGTGGCGACAAGTGTGAAACAGAGATCTGGTGATGTCCTCAAAAGTTTTGAACAAGAATATGCTGAAATTAGGCGCAGGAGAGAAAAGGAGAAGGAGAGAAAGAAGGAAAAAGAGAGGAAGAAGGAAAAGGAAAGAAGAGAAAAGGAGAAAAGAAAGGAGAAAGAAAAGAGGGAAGCAAGACAAAGGGAGAGAGAAGAGGAATTAGCTATCAAGAGGAGAGAACAGAAGCGATCCTCAGAGAGGGGTTCTGAACAAAGTAGAGACAAACAAAGATCAAGGTAAAATATATATTTTTGTAAACAGTCTCATGTAATAATGACTTTATTCCTAACAAAATTTATATTCTACATTTCCATGTGAATAGTATTGCTCTTCGTCCATGCTCTTTGCATAATTTCTTGATCAATACATTACACTTTTAAGTTGAAATGTCACGGTCATAGGTGTATAAATTTTCAAAAAGTTAATATCAACATTTTAAATGAAATGTTCGTGTAAACAATCACATGCTTTAATGACTTTATTCCTTAAAAATTAAGAAATTTTAATAGCAGTAATGGTCTTTGTACATATCGTCATTGTAAATGCTAAACCTCGTATCTCGTTTTTGAAAAATTTTAAAGGGGAGAGAAAAAAAGAGTAATAACTTTTCCCAAACTGAAATGTTTTACTTGAAATTTGGACATATTGTTCATGAATAATGTATCATCGATGCTGATCGGTAAAAAATATCTCAAAACCTTAGAGAATTGTCTAAACTGGACACACAAGTTCATACTTTGAAAATCGCAAGAATCGACATACAAGGTTTTGCATTTACAACGACGATATATGGAATCAATGGGAAAGTCAGATATCTCTAAATTTAGAAGTTTGATAATTCCATTGCAGACTGTGGTAGTTCAAAATGGAACATACTATAATTGTTGTCTTGTAAGTTGTAAAACTTTCATATTGATAACCAAATTGTAGATCGAAATCCAAAACAACAGATAACCGTGGTGAGGGTCGAGATGAGAGACGGAGGGATGACTTGGGTCGAGGTCGAGGGTTTGATAGACAGAGGGATGATGACAGATCGAGGCCGTATGATCGAGACAGGAGAGACGATACAGACAGATCGAGACCGGGCAGAGATGATCGTGATAGAGACAGAGAAGTGGGCCGGGGGAGAGGAGGCGCCATACTTCGGGAAGATAGAAGGTAGGAGAATAAAGTCTTGCCAAAACAACAAATAGAAGGACTTTGTCAAATTTTAATAGCAATGAATTTTGTGCTAAAACAGACTGGGTTTACCTATATGTTTCGATCAACAGTCGGTGTTCTTATAAAATCTCGTAACTACAGCTTCAATCAAGCTGTAGTTGTGGTGTTTAAGAATAGCACTGACTAAATACTATTGTTTGCCTGTTAAAAGCTGAAGTAGAAAAAAGAATGAATGTGAACATCACTTGAAAGTTATATTTATGGCATACAAATATTGTAGAAAAGGAAAAAAAACTGCTGTTTGAATGTGTGTTTTCATTTCAGTTTCATTTGATAGTATCCATTGACCATTTATACCAAAAACCTAAGTTGTACTTATTTGACATGAATGTGATTAACCCATTACCAAATGGCAAACTTTTAGACTAGTCCAAATTCAAAGATGATGCAGATGGCAATTTTAAGTGCAAGAAATTTAAGATGTTTTAGTCTTTTTGGGTAGAAAACATCGTGGGAAATGAAGAAATTGCTTGTCACAAGCAATTTTTTCATTTTCCACAATGTTTTTCCATCTTGTGATTAGTCAAAAAGAGTCATTGTGTGGTAATGGGTTAACAAAGATTCAACAATTTTAGCCATAGATTTATTGAGGCAGACTTAGATATAAGTTCTAATACGAGTCCTAGCATTTATTCTACTGTCATGTTTGCAGATGCAGATTTATGTCTCAAGAACATATATAATATATATACATATAATTTGTATGTTTTGAACATTATTGTTACAAGTCATGTTTCAAAAATTGACACTTTTCCTTCAACTTTTCTTTTAACCCTTTCCCAAACGACGATATTTAGGGTAATCCAATTTGATTATCAGCATTTTCTTCTTTTGCTTCAATGTTTTCCCAAGTCTCTTCTATAAAGGACGTCAAAACAAGGTCTTGTTTGGGAAAGGGTTAAAGGGCAAAATATTTTAGAATACATATCAATATGTTAAGTTCGTTTTTCACCAACTTTTCCAGAAGTCCTTTCAGACGAGACTTTCGTAGATCTCCGTCCTTTGACAGAAGAAGACGTCGGTCACGGGAGAGACGATCTCGCGACAGAAGAAGTAGGTCAAGAGGGAGACGAAGTGGTTCAGGGGACAGGAAGAAAAAGGAAAATGAGGACAAGTTTAAGGGCAGTTTGTCGGAGGGATTGTTTGTGAAGAAGGAAGAGTCGTCAGATGAAGATATTCACTTGTAAGTAATGAGGTTGTTCACAGTAATGTTGTTGGTATTGTGTTGCAGGGTTTTTTCATGAATTTGTTCTTTCCAATATTGTTGTAAAATGTAGTAATAGGGCTTTTTCACCCAAGTAAGGCCCTATTCCCCAAAAAGACCCCTATTTTTAGCTTAATTCAAACAGAAATTCCAAACCAACAGCCAGAAGATCTCCTAAGGCCCACTCAATATTGTACTTGAACTCTGTAAACATTTAGATAAACAAGAAAACTTCACATTTGTGACTTTGATATGTGGTAGTTGTTATGAATGATAGAAAAGTTGTAAACCAGTTATACATTATTTTATAATGTTTGAAATTTAGCTTTCTATTGATAATTTTCCCCCCAACTTACCCAAAATACCTGGAAAAAGCCCAGAGCCTTAAATTATATAACAATTGAATACCTTTAAAATAGTAGTGTAGAATAAGATAAGACTGCACATATATGATTTTGTTTACAGATCTGATATAGAAGTAGATGATGATGAAGATGCTCTAATTGAGAAGAGAAGAAAGGAAAGAGAGGCACTCATGCAGGTTTGTTGTCCGAATTATTCTCCTTCTTTTGACTTTTTTCCAAACGACAAAATGTTAGAGTGATCCACTTCTGAAACTACCACAAATGACAAAATGGAAGTTATTAAAGATAAAATTTGTTTAAAATATGTCTTAAAAAATATTGAGACAAAAGGAGAAACTGCTGGTTATCAGCAGTTTCTTCTTTTGTCGCAATGTTTTCCCAAGTCTATTCTATTAAGGACGTCAAAACCAGGTCTTGTTTGGGAGAGGGTTAACCCTTTCCCAAACGACTAAACTTTGGGCTGTTTCAAATGCAAAGACGTTGGCGACAAAAATTCTAATTGTATGAATTTTACATAGTTTCGTCTTTCTTTGTAGAAAACATTGTGGGAAATGGAGAAATTGCTTGTCACAAGCCATTTCTTCATTTACCATAATGTTTTCCGAAGCCTTCATCTTTTGGGAAGTAAAAAAGAGTCTATGGCCGACTTCGATTGGCAATGGCTCGCGCCATCGTCGGACCATTGCCCCAATCGAACACCAATAGTGCGAGCTATTGATGTCATTTCCTTAGCTATAGCTCCAATCGAACAGCAATGGCCCGAGCTATAGTCCGACCACCGGAAAAAGTGTGGTCCGGCCATCCGAGCTATTACGTCATTCGGAACACCTCGGATAACAGCGAACCAATCAGTGTCGAGGTAAACAAAGATTTTGATTGGCTGACTCAGAACGGGGAGGAATTCAATAGAAAGAACAGCACTGGTTCCCAATGATGGTTCCCGATCGCACAAGCCATAGTGCCAATCAAAGTCGGCCTATATGTGGGAATGGGTTATGGGCCTAAAAAACAGACTAGTTCTCTGACTCATTACCAAAAAAAATTTTTCCCTAAATCAAGTAGAATAATTCCCAAAACTTTTAAAATTTAAGATTTTGGCTATTAGTTTGCATTTTCTATATAATGCTACAGGGTTCTCCGCAGAAAAAATTTAAGGTATCCAACCCCTCAAAAGCACCAAAGAACCAGAGGAGGAATTTGAAAAGTGCAAATAACTCCTAAACTGTGTGACATTTCCATTCCAAATACAAAAATAAGCATTTTGCACGGTTTAGAATTTTGAATTCATACATACTTATGGAAATATTTGACAAAAATGTTTCAAATTACCTCCCTTGTATTTGAATATAGAGTAAAATAACGTTTGTAAATTATTTTCTTCTTGAAGCATAATCTTGAAATCCAGCAGGGTGAATCAACTTATGTGAAGTGTATTTACAAGTGTGTGTAATTTGATGCATTTCGTATGGCTAGAAAGTGTAGATTTTTTCAGGGTCTGTAAACCTTAAGCCATAGTGGCATTGGTAAACCCTAAAATGCATTGTGTTCATGCAAATAATTGTGAATAAAAACATAATGGAAAAAGAGGAAATTGCTCAATTTGAGCAATTTCTTCTTTTCCCATAATGCTTTTTTACAGAATTATTACATTTTAATTTTTATCCTGTCACTAGTTAAATATTCTGCCCGATAACAGGGGGTATGATAAACTTAGCTTTATCATACCCCCTGATCACGTGACATGCTTTATTGTCGAGCCCGCTTGCGGTGAGCTCGACATAGTTGTCACAATGGCGGTTCGGTGTATGTGCGTTAGTGCGTGCGTGCGTGCGTTAGTGCGTGCGTCCGTCCGGATGGAGCTTGTCCGGGCCATAACTTCACCATGGATGGAGGGATTCAGAAATAACTTGGCACAAATGTCAAGCTCAGTAAGGCGGAGTGTCGCGTGCAAGAACCAGATTCCAAGCTCAAAGGTCAAGGTCAAACTTGGAGGTCAAATGTCAAAAATGAGAAGATTTTTGCTTGTCCGGGCCATAACTTCACCATGGATGGAGGGATTCAGAAATAACTTGGCACAAATGTCAAGCTCAGTAAGGCAGAGTGTCGCGTGCAAGAACCAGATTCCAAGCTCAAAGGTCAAGGTCAAACTTGGAGGTCAAATGTCAAAAATGAGATGATTTTTGCTTGTCCGGGCCATAACTTCACCATGGATGGAGGGATTCAGAAATAACTTGGCACAAATGTCAAGCTCAGTAAGGCAGAGTGTCGCGTGCAAGAACCAGATTCCAAGCTCAAAGGTCAAGGTCAAACTTGGAGGTCAAATGTCAAAAATGAGATGATTTTTATTGTCGAGCCCGCTTGCGGTGAGCTCGACATAGTTGTCACAATGGCGGTTCGGTGTATGTGCGTTAGTGCGTTAGTGCGTGCGTGCGTTAGTGCGTGCGTGCGTTAGTGCGTGCGTCCGTCCGGATGGAGCTTGTCCGGGCCATAACTTCACCATGGATGGAGGGATTCAAAAATAACTTGGCACAAATGTCAAGCTCAGTAAGGCGGAGTGTCGCGTGCAAGAACCAGATTCCAAGCTCAAAGGTCAAGGTCAAACTTGGAGGTCAAATGTCAAAAATGAGAAGATTTTTGCTTGTCCGGGCCATAACTTCACCATGGATGGAGGGATTCAGAAATAACTTGGCACAAATGTCAAGCTCAGTAAGGCAGAGTGTCGCGTGCAAGAACCAGATTCCAAGCTCAAAGGTCAAGGTCAAACTTGGAGGTCAAATGTCAAAAATGAGATGATTTTTGCTTGTCCGGGCCATAACTTCACCATGGATGGAGGGATTCAGAAATAACTTGGCACAAATGTCAAGCTCAGTAAGGCAGAGTGTCGCGTGCAAGAACCAGATTCCAAGCTCAAAGGTCAAGGTCAAACTTGGAGGTCAAATGTCAAAAATGAGATGATTTTTGCTTGTCCGGGCCATAACTTCACCATGGATGGAGGGATTCAGAAATAACTTGGCACAAATGTCAAGCTCAGTAAGGCGGAGTATCGCGTGCAAAAACCAGATTCCAAGCTCAAAGGTCAAGGTCAAACTTGGAGGTCAAATGTCAAAAATGAGATGATTTTTGCTTGTCCGGGCCATAACTTCACCATGGATGGAGGGATTCAGAAATAACTTAACGGGTCACATATGTATACTCAAATTAATCCATTCTGGTATCTCGTTATAAATACATAGACATGTAATATTTTGTGAACAATAAACTGTCTCACCATGATCCCCATCATTCCAACTTATTTTGTCCCCACTTTTACAACGCCATTGTAATGACAGCTGTAGACATAGGTATGGTCTTCTTTCTTCAAAATGAGCGGGCTCGACATGTTGCCCTTCGGCATCTAGTTATGCTACATGATCACGTGATCTGCCGAAACTGCTTTTAATTCTAACCGAAGGTTGGGGCGGGGTCGTTCTCGAAATCCCCGTTTTTATGACAAAATTACACAGAATGTTCTCAAAGTGGCCTGTTTTGAATAGCAAAAGTCATCTCAATCAAATAATTCTGCGTATTTGATTAATTTTCTTGCGCGGAAATTACAAAAAAAGCCAAGACTTAGTGTTAGTTTACACAAAATTCTGAGGCTAGTGGTCTACAGAAAACGAGAAATGAAAAGCACAAATGAAACTTTTCTATTCTCATGTCTAAATAATGAACTAAATGCCCCACTAACAGAATCCGCCACTGGATTATTGACCTAAATCTTAAAAATCGATGACGTAAATTAAAGTTTGGATGAAGTAATACACACCCGTGGTTTTCTGGGAATCGGAGCAATGTTTGTTTACAACAGGACAGTGCAGAAAAAACAATGAATTGTTTGGATTTACAGGAGGAGGGTAGAGATCTCTGGTGTGTTATCGTATTTCAAAGCATCTGTAGTACCTGTTTTTACATGTCAGGCTATTGTTATTAGCTCACCTGAGCACGAAGTGCTCAAGGTGAGCTATTGTGGTCGCTTTTTGTCCGTCGCCCGTCTGTCTGTCCGTCCGTCCATCCATCTGTCCGTCTGTCCACAATTTGTTGTTACCACTCTAGTATCTACAAATATTTACCAATCTTAATCAAACCTGGTGAAAACATGTATGACCATAAGTTCTTGGATGAGTTCGATTTTGAGTCAGATCGGACTTGGAAGTGCGGAGTTATGTGCCCTTGAACGTCAAAAAAGGCTAGTTTTGACATTGTTACCACTCTAGTATCTACAAATATTGACCAATATTAGCCAAACTTGGTCAAATCATGTATGACCATAAGTTCTCGTATGAGTTCGATTTTGAGTCAGATCGGACTTGGAAGTCCGGAGTTATGTGCCCTTGAACATAAAAAATGGCTAGTTTTGACTTTGTTACCACTCTAGCATCTACAAATATTTACCGATGAAGACAAAACTTTGCCACAATGTTGGTAACTATAAGATCTTGGATGAATTTGATTTTCAGTGTGATAGGAGCAGGAAGTCTGGAATTATGTGCCCTTGAATTTGACAAAATTGCTGTTTTCGACTTTGTTTACACTGTAGCATCTACATTTATTGACTAATCAAGGCAAAACTTGGCCACAATGTTGGTGACCATAAGGTCCTTGATGAATTAAATTTTCAGCTTGATTTGATTAGAAAAACAAGAGTTATTGGCCCTTGAATTTAACAAAATTACTGTTTTCGACTTTATTTTTAGCTCACCTGAGCACGAAGTGCTCAAGGTGAGCTATTGTGGTCGCTTTTTGTCCGTCGGCATCCGTCCGTCCGTCCGTCCGTCCGTCTGTCCGTCTGTCTGTTCACAGTTTGTTGTTAACACTCTAGCATCCACAAATATTGACCAATCTTAACCAAACTTGAACAAAACATGTATGACCATAAGTTCTCGGATGAGTTCGATTTTGGGTCAGATCGGACCAGGAAGTCAGGAGTTATGTGCCCTTGAACGTCAAAAATAGCTACTTTTTAACTTGTTAACACTCTAACGTCTACAAATATTGATCAATCAAGACAAAACTTGGACATAATGTTTAAGACTATAAGTTCTCGGATGAGTTCGATTTTGGGTCAGATCGGACCAGGAAGTCAGGAGTTATGTGCCCTTGAACGTCAAAAAATAGCTACTTTTTAATTTAACACTCTAGCGTCTACAAATATTGATCAATCAAGACAAAACTTGGACATAATGTTTTAGACCATAAGATCTCGGATGAGTTCGATTTTCAGTGTGATCTGATCAGAAAGACAAGAATTATGTGCCCTTGAATTTAAAAAAATTGCCATTTTAGGCTGTTTTTGACCTTGTTTACCCTCTAGAATCTACAATTATAAATCAATCAAGACAAAACTTAGACACAATGTTTGGGACCCTAAGATCTTTGATGAGTTCGTTTTTCAGTCTGATCTTTTTCAGAAAGTTGAGAGTTATGTGCCCTTGAATTTGACAAAATTGTCATTTTCGGCTGTTTTTGACCTCGTTTACACTCTAGAATGTACAAATATGAATCAATCAAGACAAAACTTTGTCACAATGTTGGGGATTATAAGATCTTTGATCATTTGGATTTTCAGTCTGATCTGATCAGAAAATCGAAAGTTACTTGCCCTTGAATTTGACAAAATTGCCTTTTTTGACTGTTTTCGACCTTGTTCACACTCTAAAATTTACAATTATTAATCAATCAAGACAAAACTTGGACACAATGTTGGACACCAGAAGATCTCGGATGAGTTCGATTTTCACAACGTTATTGACCATAAGTTCGTTTTCAGTCTTAAAGTCGTAAATATTAATTGAATTGAACAAAATTGTGGCTCATATCCTTTTGGTTCAGGTGAGCGATATATAGGACCATCATGGTCCTCTTGTCTTTCTAGCAAACACAAATATGGACCAATCAAGACACAACTTGGTCACAATGTCGGTGACCATAAGATCTTGATTGTTTTAATTTGTTCGATTGATCGGACTAAAAAAAACCCAGAGTTGTGCGCCCTTGATGGCTACAAAATTGCCACTTTCGACTTTGTTTTCTCTCAAACAGCAATAAATATTAACCATTAAAAAAACTTGGACATGAGTTATGTGCCCTTGACTGTGACAAAATTGTTGTTTTCTTCCACTTTGTTTTTACTATAACAGCTACAAATATTGATCATTCAAGATTATGAAAGCAGTTTTCAGCTTGATAAACATCTCGCATCTTAAATTATGTGCTCTTGAACTTGACAACCTTATGACTTTCATTCTATCTAGGTGCAGGTGAGCGATCAAGGACCATCATGGTCCTCTTGTTTTGAAATAATGTCTTCATTGCCACACACAACACAAGTTTGTTTCGTTGGAGACTGTCTAAAAATGGACGACATCGGAGAAAATGCAGAACACGGTAGATTTTACACCTCTAAATCCAGGACTGAGGAAATTAAAGTTGGGACGAATAGTGAACTGAGCTGTGGGGTTCTTTGGAAGCTGTAGGGGCATTACACTGATTTACATGAAGCTGTAGTTGGGCCGATACAGCTTAATGGGTAGGGGAGAACACTGTGCTATAAATAAAACACATGGCAATGGTTGTTCACTTCTGCTAGAAATAAATACTCAGGAAATAAGGCTAAAGTCATGACGAAATGACTTCCGAATAGGTGAATATTTTAGCCAGGAAAATTGTCCTTTAAGGCTTTTGAACCTAACATGGTTCCAGATCAGCCTGCATATACACACAGTCTGATCAGGACCCATGCTATTCTCCAATAGCTTCGTCATGGTCTGTATCAACCACATGAGAGTAACATGGGTCCAGGTCAGACTGCAACAAGGTGCATGCTGATCTTGAAACATGGCTGTCTCAAATGCTATAGGTGACATTTTTCCAGCTCCCTGCTCATTTATATTTGTGACTCGTCACGCTAAAAGGGACCTTATCCGAACTCCAAAAATCCAAATTTTGACAAACTTGTCAGATTCAGCACAGGTCAAACAGATCATGTATGCGACAAATGAAGGTATAGTAAGATAGGGAAAACATTCTGGATTTAGAATATTACATAAAAGTGAAAAGTTTCGGCCCTAGTCTGGCTGCGCGGACTGCGCAGACTGACTAGGATCGATATTTTTCACAATTCCTATAAGGTCCCTTTTAGCGTGACGGGTCACATTTTGTTTTATAACAGCAATTAAAGCAGACAGATGAGACTAGCCAGGATGCCACAGAGGAAGTTAAACCAGAGACACAAGAGGCTTTAGTTAGTCAGACTGAGATTCCAGAACTTAGGCCTGCTCCAGAAGTAGATATATTTATACATTGTATTTGTTTTATAACAGCAATTAAAGCAAACAGATGAGACTAGCCAGGATGCCACAGAGGAAGTTAAACCAGAGATACAAGAGGCCCCTGTTAGTCAGACTGAGATTACAGAACTTAGGCCTGTTCGAGAAGTAGATATATTTATACATTGTATTTGTTTTATAACAGCAATTAAAGCAGACAGATGAGACTAGCCAGGATGCCACAGAGGAAGTTAAACCAGAGACACAAGAGGCTTTAGTTAGTCAGACTGAGATTACAGAACTTAGGCCTGCTCCAGAAGTAGATATATTTATACATTGTATTTTGTTTTATAACAGCAATTAAAGCAGACAGATGAGACTAGCCAGGATGTCACAGAGGAAGTTAAACCAGAGATACAAGAGGCTCTAGTTGGTCAGACTGAGATTCCAGAACTTAGGCCTGTTCGAGAAGTAGATATATTTATACATTGTATTTTGTTTTATAACAGCAATTAAAGCAGACAGATGAGACTAGGCAGGATGTCACAGAGGAAGTTAAACCAGAGATACAAGAGGCTCCTGTTAGTCAGACTGAGATTACAGAACTTAGGCCTGAACGAGATGAAGACATAAGTGAAACAGGTAGGGGAACTCTGGTTAACCCTTTCCCAAACGACAAAATTGAGGGTGGTCCAATTTGAAAGCTGCTACAGACGACAAAATAAATCATCACAAATGGCTAAAATAATTGTTTTATAGCCAGAAAATATTTAGGCAAAGGGAGAAACTGCTGGTTATCAGCAGTTTCTTCTTTTGCCTCAATGTTTTCCCAAGCCAATTCTGATAGGGACGTCAAAACCAGGTCTTGTTTGGGAAAGGGTTAACCATTAGCTGAAGGCAAAATTTTAAATGCCCTGTTCTAAATTCAAGGATTCTGCAAATGACTATTTTAAAATGAATGGATTGTACGTTTAAGTCTTTTTGGTTAGAAAATTTGGTAAATAAAGAAATTGTACTGATGCAAGAAATGCCAGAAACACATGGTTACACCACAAGCAGATCGTCGGTGTAAATGCAAAACCTCATATGTCGATTGTTGCGATTTTCAAAGTACAAACTTGTGTGCCCAGTTAAAGACTATTCTTGCAGAAGTTGCAGGTTTTGAGATTTTTTTACTAATCAGTATTAATGACAAATAATTTATGAACAATGTGTCCAAACTTCAAGAAAAACATTTTAGTTTGGGAAGTTATTCCACTTTTTTCTCTCATCTTTAAAATTTTCCAAAAACGAGATACGAGGTTTTGCATTTACAACGACGAGATGCAATATAACTTAAAGATTTAGGAATACTTTTCAAACCCTATTCTATCTGTTTATTATCAAACTTTATATTTAATGTTCTTACCAGTTGAAACAAGTCATTGTCTTAAAAAACTTTTCTTTGGTTGTGTTAAAAAATACCAATAGCTACAGCTAGAATAGGCTGTTGTTTCAGGTCCAAATAATTGACCTGGCAGAACATCTCTAGCCAGAGATGCTCTGCCAGGTCATTTATCGGGACCTATACAGCATTTTTGTATTTACCCAACAAAATGTTTTGCATTTTGACAGATTGAACTCGAAGGCTACTTTTGTTAAATTTCAGATAAAGATGTTGAGAGGGTTAGAAAGAGAAGCAGCCCTCCACCGAGCAGCAGTGACAGTAGTAGTGATAGTGACACTTCATCAGGGAGTGACAGTGACGAGGACAGGCATTCTAATACAAATAGACAGAAACATAGGGACAAACATGGCTCAGACAGTGACAGGGGCCGATCTAGGGACAGTGACAGGAGTCAATCTAGGGACATTGATAGGGGCCGATCTAGAGATAGTGACAAAGAGAATTCGGATAGAGAGACACAATCACGGAAAGAGAAAAATGGTAGTGGTAAACGTTCAGATAGGAGCAGTA
Source organism: Fragum sueziense (assembly GCA_963680895.1). Classification (NCBI taxonomy): domain Eukaryota; kingdom Metazoa; phylum Mollusca; class Bivalvia; order Cardiida; family Cardiidae; genus Fragum; species Fragum sueziense. Next base: position 9,094,310 of record OY804599.1, on the reverse strand, counting down.
GTGAGGAACTGGAAAGAAAATATAAACAGATAGAGAGAAAAAATAGGAAGAAGGAGAGTAGTTATAGTAGTGATAGTAATAGAAAACAGAAAAATAAGAAATATGAGTCAGACTCCAGTGAGAGTGAGAGTGAAACAGACAGGAAGAAATATGATAAATATGGGAAAAATGACGATAAATATGGGAAAAATGACGATAAATATGGGAAAAATGATGACAAATATGGGAAAAATAATGATAAATATGGGAAAAAGGATGACAAATATGGGAAAAATGATGATAAATATGGGAAAAACAATGATAAGTATGATAAATACAGTAAAAGTAAGGATAGATATGACAGCCAGGATGAGGGGAAGGACAGACGGAGGAAGAATGATAGACATTCTAGTGTCAGTAGTGACGAGGAATATTATAGAAAGAGGAGTGACAGAAGGGGTGACAGGAGGGACAAAGACCACAGTGACAGAAGGGGCAGTGATGATCGGAGGGATAAAGATAGGAGAGACAGAAGGAGTGACAGTGAATCTGAATCTAGGGACAGATATAGAAAGGATGAGAGGTCCAGGAAGGGTGACGATGATAGGGATAAATCGGTGAAGGAAGGGGAGAAGAAAGCTGTCCGTAAGAGACGTTGGGATAGTGAGAATGAGGGTAAACAGCAGGAGTCGGCGAAGGATATGAAGATTTATGATAATATAGAGGATAGTGTTGACTTTGAGGAGATTGTTAAGCAGAAGAGACTGTCTATGGATGAACCTCAAGGTATGGTCTTATTCATTCAGAGCTCTTAAACCTTTCCCAAATGGCAACAATTTAAGGTTCACTAGTTTAACCCATTACCAAACGACAAAATTTTAGGGCGGTCCAAGTTGAAAGATCCTGCAGACGACAATTTCATGTGAATGGATTTTTTAATTTTTATGTCGTTTTAGTGAGCCGGACTTTATGTCAGGGGAGCTAATGTCACAGCCCTAGTGTCCGCGTCGCGTCCCGTCCCGTCTTCACTTGAAAAACTTTAACCTGGCCTATATCTCAGGCACTATTAGAGATACAGCCTTGATATTTCATACATTGATACATCTCGACAAGACCTTTCATTTGGGACCATGACCTTTGACCTAGTGATCTTGACCTTGGAGTTTGACCTACTTTTGAAAAACTTTAACCTGGCCTATATCTCAGGCACTATTAGAGATACAGCCTTGATATTTCATACATGGGCACATCTCGACAAGACCTTTCATTTGGGACCATGACCTTTGACCTAGTGACCTTGACCTTGGAGTTTGACCTACTTTTGAAAAACTTTAACCTGGCCTATATCTCAGGCACTATTAGATACAGCCTTGATATTTCATACATGGGTACATCTCGACAAGACCTTTCATTTGGGACCATGACCTTTGACCTAGTGACCTTGACCTTGGAGTTTGACCTACTTTTGTACTGACAAAAATGTCACCCATCAGTGGTTTGATATCGTGAACCTATGTGGGGGAGCAGCTGGGGGCTCGGTAAGGGTGTTGTGGTAGTACTGGTATGAGAAACGCCAGGAATCCATGGTTAGGTGCTCCAGCCGCCGCGATATGACCCTGGTAGTTGAAAACGGCGTAAAACCCCAATAAACTTGACCTACTTTTGAAAAACTTTAACCTGGCCTATATCTCAGGCACTATTAGAGATACAGCCTTGATAGTTCATACATGGATACATCTCGACAAGACCTTTCATTTGCGACCATGACCTTTGACCTAGTGACCTTGACCTTGGAGTTTGACCTACTTTTAAGAAATAAGCTGTTTTTGTGACAAGCCCCCGTATAGGCGAGCTATGTTGTCCGCGGACAACTCTTGTTGGATAGAAAACATTGTGTAGAATGAAGAAATTGCATGTCATAAACAATTTCTTCATTTTCATCGATGTTTTCCATGGTCATTATCTTGTGGGGATTCAAAAAGAGTCGTTTTGTGGTAATGGATTAAGAGCAATTGCAGAACGAAATGCATTGGAATTCATGTCCATTAGAACGCAGAAAATATTGAATCAAAGGAGAAAATGCTGATTATCAGCATTTTGTTATTTTGGATCAAAGATTTCTTAAATCTATTCTTGCAAGGACTTCAAAGCCAGGTCTTGCTCAAAGGGTTAATTAGAGAGAGTAATCCCAATGTTTAACCAATTCCAGGTTTAAATGTTTCAAACTTCTAAAATTTGCTCATACATGTACATTTCGGATAAAGGAAAATTATGAGGAATTTATTCGACCTCAGATTTTCTGATTTTATGAAATTTATGCAATAATTAGCCCTTTCTCAATTTCAGACGCAAAGAAAACATTACATTAACAATTACGCCTTCCCTCAATACTTTCCAATTGACCTGATAGCCTATTGTATACAAATTTCATACATTTAACCCTTTCCCAAACAAGACCTGGTTTTGACCTACTTAATGAAAAAGGCTTGGGAAAACATTGAAACAAAAGAAGAAACTGCTGATAACCAGCAGTTTCTCCTTTTGTCTCAATATTTTCTGTGCCATATTTTACCCAAATTCTATCGTTAATAACATCCATTTTGTCATTTGTGGAAGTTTTTGAAGTTGATCACCCTGAAATTTTGTCGTTTGGGAAAGGGTTAATTAGAATCCATAGAAGTTCAACCAGCCTAAAATCTAACATTTTATACCGTGTGTTTCAGACACTGAGAGTAAAGATGGCACCAAAGAAGAGACGTCAGATTCTACCTCGAAGGGGAAAAAGGAAGTGGACATGTTCTCGGAGGATGCTGACATGTTTGCAGAGCATTATAGTGTAAGTGGAACCCTAATTTGGGACAACATTTAGGCAAAAGAAGATAATGCTGAAAACCAGCATTTTCTCCTTTTTCCTCAATATTTTCTAATATATATATTGTACACAAATCCTTTAATTATTGACATCTATAGTTTAATCAGCAACAGTGTTACTCATAAATCCTAACATATGTAGTTTTTATGTACAAATCAACTATTCTAATCAGCTGATTTATGAACATATTTTGCAATTTGAGGGAATTCTGTATATCTTCATACATAAATTTTCCCATGACACCCTTTAACATATGTGCAAATAACCAATGCTGTTCGTTTGCAACAAAAAAGTTAATTATATCTCCAATATCATCTTCGCTAGTCAAGGTTGAACCCACCTACGTTTGTATTCACCCTTGGCGGATTTAGTCTGATTTTCTTGAAATCACGAAGCGCCGCCTAGCGGTTGTTCTGCTGGTTGTTTACGTCCATTATTGATGACGTCATTAACGCGCGTAGTCTTTCGCGTCATACGTCATGCAGATTATGTAAAAGTTAGCTGCTTTTTTGGTCGAATTGTCGAAAGTAAAATAATTCGTCGATTAAAGTTAGGAAATTCCTGTCTATCGCAGTGAATTTCTTAGGAAAAATCGCCCATTTTCACGTTTTTGAGTTGCAAATGCAATACTTTTTCCCGCCTGTTGTCATGATTTGGTTACTCATAACAAATGTATCAGTCGACAATCTGATTGGTTCCAGCGAGACCTCGCTGGAACCAATGAAAACGCTTTCCAGGAGACCAAGAAAATGGGACTAAATCCGCCAAGGGTGAATACAGAAACGACGTTACGTCGTAGATGTCACCCTTGGCTTGCGAAGATGCTCCAATATGAATGAATATTAATATTTCCAGGATCATGGGCTGATACATGGTAATAATATCATGACTTTCCTATATATTTACAGAGCCCAAACCTGTCTGGTTTCAAGATTGGTAAAAAGGAGAATCCAGCGCTACTGGATAACTGGGATGATGCAGAAGGATATTATAGTAAGTAATTCAGAGCTGCAAATAACAGGGAAATGAAAGCATTTCAAAATGAAATGTTTCATTTAATGTTCATCTAACCCTATGTTGTGGGTACTCATTTGAATCGTCTCCATTGAGACGATTCCAATGAGTACCCACAACATAGTGTTTGGATTGAAATACCAAATTTACAATGAAGTTATTCCTTCTTATCTGTTACCACGGTGTATAATCATGTGACTCAGAATTTCCGATAATCGTCAATATTGTTTTAATACTTGACCAATTTGAATTCGGTTTGAAGCAGAGAATGTGGGAAAATGCCAGGAATAAGCTGGACGTGTTGGATTTTGAAATATCGACTGATAAAAACGTTATTGAAGATAAACCAAAATTTTGTTTTTTCTTCAATAACTTTTTTATGAGTTGATTTTTCAAAAATCCAACACGTCCATGTAATGCGAGACGTCTGTCCACATTCTCTGCTTTAAACCGAATTCAAATCGGTCCAGTATTTACAAAGTTATTGAAGATTTTCTGAAAATATTGCATCATATGATTATCCACTGTGGTTACTGTGGTGAATTATATCTTATTGTTCTTTACCTCCATACCACAACTTCAAATATATGTCTCATGTCTGTCTCTCCGCCTTTTCTCTCCATGCTGATTTTGAAATATTTTGGATCGAGCAGGCAGGCTACTTCAGCGTAGATCAACAAGCACTTACACTACTTGCCTGTCTAGATTCAGGGGTATTTCTGTATTTCAAATTCATAGTCATCCATGACATACTGCTTGAAGGTGTTGTTTTAATGAATAAATAGATTTTAGAGTAAAATTATAGCAGAGTTTAGTTTAACCAATCACATTAATTTTGATTGTGCTGTTGACAATAGCAGAGTTTAGCCCAGCCATTGTTTATGATTGTGCCTTTGACATTTTATATACTAGGGCGAAAAAGAAACGCCGGGTACATAAAATATCCAACACACATTTTATTGCTTGGCCTAGAATAATGAAAATCGGCCAGATTTATGTGTTGTTCGCTGTCGAATGCTACACCCGTTTAAAACTAAACAATACCTTGCCTCTTCGCACCATGAGGGGCATGTGCTCAAATGCAAAAATCCCATGCAGGGGAAGGTCATTGAGTTTGCTTAAGGAAATGTTCAGTCTATTTGATACTGTTCAAGTATTCAGACCGATTTTTCAATGATTACTTCAATTTGAGCAATGTGCAACAATGCCGCGATTGTCGGAAGTTAAGCGGGGACAAGCTATAGCAATGCTTGTGCAGGGTCAAGGCCAACAGCAGGTTGCTGTACATTTTAGTGTGCATATTCGAACTATTGAAAGCAGGGTTGGCGCTGCCAATCGCCATTGTCGCCAAATGCGACAAAAGATTAAAAGTGGTGCAAGATTTTTTCATTTGGCGAAAATGCCTGGTGCCAACAAAATTCAAGTGGCCCCAAAAATTATCAAATGGCCCTAAATACACGATCAGCAAATGCCAACAAGAATATACATAACAAGACTGCAAAATATCAACAGCTATCGAGCGCCGTCGCATTTGCCATTATAATCAAGCACCTTTATATCAGTGGTTTCGCTAAAAAATGCCGTAACTACAGCTTATTCAAGTTAGTTCAAACTGTAGTTACAGCTTTATCGAACATTACTTACGATTCGGCACGCGACACGACAAATAGCGCTAACTGTTAAATTACCTTTAATTGCCATAGATATCCAAACACATTATGACATAACAAAGCGATGGGAAAAATCAATAAATACACAGTAGACAAGATTCGGGTAGTTTACTAGTGCCGTGTGCAATAGAACATAACACATTACATATAGTGGGCGTGTACTTCCGATAATGTTTTAACTTGATTGACAGGTCGAGTTTCTTCAGTTAATTCTTTACTTTACGAAAATTTCACTCGACATGGAGTTGTTCAAAGCCAAACTTGTAGCAATCAATTGTTAAGATCGCCGTAGTTACGGCGGTCGTTGAAGTATGATGTTTCAGGTAAGTTAATTTGCGTAAATTAATATGTGGAATTAACTAGACTTTTGTTTTTCGTGATTTTTATCACGAGAATACGGATCCCGGTGAAGTTAATTATTGGAAGACAATAAAAGCTAGTGAGTAATGTCATGATTCCTAATTCCTATTTAAATCAAAATTTAATCGGTACCCGGATAATCTTCTTTTCTCCTTTTCCAAACTGGTTAGACTGTCTTTTGACATTGAATATGATTTTCCGGCGTCAGTGTGGGGGGGGGGGGGGTGAGTGTGTGTGTGTGTGTGGGGGGGGGGGGATGTGGCCCCTACTATCATTGATTTGGCCCCAACTTTTGGAATTTGGCAAAAGTGATGGCGACAACTTTTTTAGAGCCAGGTTGAACCCTGATTGAAAGTCTTGTTCAAAGTCTGCGAGTGATGGGGAGGTTCAACGACCGACCACGAAGTGGACGTCCGCGCGTCACGATGCCATGTCAGGATATAGGATTATGAAACTTTCTCACTTAAACGTAATCGCCATCTCACAGCTAGCGAAACTGCAAATAACACTATGAGCAGTCATTATCGCCATAATCATTCCGATACGGTTCGAAACCGCTTACACGACAATTGTCTAAGAACCCGACGTCCCGATGTCGGTCTGCCGCTAACTTCTGTGCGTCGCCAACGGGGGTATTTTTTCACATAATCAGCATCGGAAATCGATTGAAACTTCAACAGCTGGTTTCATACAGATGACATTTCTAACAAAAATGAATATAATATTCGAATAATACAATTTATTCCTTTAAACAATCATTCTAGGTAACCCGGCGTTTCTTTTTCGTCCTAGTATATAACAGAATGTTGAAAAAGATATTTAATGAAATATCAACTTTCTTATGTTATTACATGTATTATCCATTATCCACATAACTGCATTATAGGAGTACATATAGGAGAGATACTGGACAAGCGATATACAGTGTACGGTTATACAGGTCAGGGAGTGTTCAGTAATGTTGTAAGAGCCAGAGATCAGGCCAGGGGAAATACTGAAGCGGCCATCAAGATTATACGAAACAACGAACTCATGTAAGTTTGTAGTATAGCTGATTGATGTATGTTCATGGTGCTAAAATATTTGTAATTGTTGTACAAAAATGTTTATTTGAATGCCCCCCCCCCCACCAATAACGAAAGATTTAGGGGTGAGTGGCATATTGTTTTACTTGTGTCTGTCTTTCTGTCTGTCTCAAAACTGAACTTTTGCCTTTTCTCCAAAAGTATGCCATTTCGGGGGGCATTAGTGTTTCACAAACACATCTTGTTTTAATTTATGATAATTCACTTTATTGATATCATTTTCATATCTAAACATCCATTTTATATTTTGATAAATACAATATATCTAATGAATATTTGATGCTTTAGTAATCGATGTATTTAAAATCAAAATCTTTCTTATTTTATTGAATCATAGAAGACTGAAGTTGAACTTTTCCAGTCAAATTGGTGTAGGTGTCCATGTCCACAGTCAGGTCAAGACTCGAATAAGTCACTGTTTGGGAATGGTTTAAACCAATTACCACAATCTGATGCCTTTTGACACCCCACAAGATAAAGGCTTTGGAAATGAAGAAATTGCTTGTCACAAGCAATTTCTTAATTTCCCACAATGTTTTCTACCCAAAAGGGCCAAAGAAATGTAAACTTCCAATCACATGTAATTTTTGATGGCAACACTTTTGAATTTGGACAAGTCTAAAATTTTGTCATCTGATGATGGGTAATTGTAAATTTTCACTTCAATGACAAAAATGTGAACATTAAGTAACTAATGGGTTACATATCGCTGCTTTTCAACTAAAACCTCACAACTGCAGCTTGTTTTAAGCTGCAGTTGTGAGGTTTTCATTGAAAAGCGACAATGTTCATTTTCTCCCTTCAGGCACAAGACAGGTTTGAAGGAGCTGGAATTCCTGAGAAAGTTAAACGACGCTGACCCAGAAGACAAGTTTCACTGTCTACGTCTACACAGACATTTCTTTCATAAAAACCATCTCTGTCTAGTGTTTGAATCATTAAGGTAAGTCTGTGGATACATCGATATCTGAGAAAACTCTGTATGTCACTGAATTTTATACTAAATAATTTATTGATGTTATTGAAAAACCTCATACCTACAGATTGATTCAAGCTATCTACATTTTGGCTCAAGCTGTGAATATGAAGTTTAGGAATAACACTGACAAATTATGATTTTTACATACTTTCATTTTTCTTTAACAATTTTTAGTGTTACTTAGTAGAATAGTGGAGCTATTCTGGAAACTGGGGTGTCCTTGTCGACGTAATTTCTTTGTTAAGTTTTTTCGTGCGATTGTTATACCTCTGATTCTATAAATGCTATTACTCTGAAATTTTGTAAATGCTTCTGTGACCATAATATCAACCTCTAGGCAAAGATTCATTACTGTGACAGTTAATATAGTGAAATTTTTACCCTTTACGGACTTCAGCAATTGATAGTTACTCTTTGCTGTCCTGAGGCAGCTGTTGTTTGTCTTCTTCTTGGAGATTGGACCAGTCTTTGACAGGTGTTTATTGTTTGGGATAGGTTTAAGTAATTTTGCATATTTTTGATAAAAAAAGCAGTTAGAACATTCCGTTCACATTAAGTTTAGTAATACTAAATAGCAAATTCTTCTTGTTGAGGTTGTTAGTCTGTATTTGCCGTTGTCAAAGTTAAGCTTCTTGTAGGTTATGTTATCTATTTCAGTATGAATTTACGTGAAGTATTAAAGAAGTATGGTAAAAACATCGGCCTCCATATAAAAGCTGTGAGAAGCTACAGTCAGCAGTTATTGATGGCTCTAAAACTACTGAAGAAATGTAGTCTCCTACATTCTGATATCAAACCAGATAATATTCTTGTAAGTATGGATCATCATCCGCCCGCCGGCGCAGCTCCAGATAACAGGAGGTGATGACTTTTCAAAATGAAATATTTCACTAAAATTTTATCAAACCCTATTTTGTGGGTACTCATTAGAATCGTCTCGCTGAGACGATTCAAATGAGTACCCACAACATAGGGTTTGGTTTCGAAATAAAAAAGTTAGAAAGTCTTCGCCCCCTTTTGTCTGATGCTCTGCATGAACCCCCTCATCCTCACATAATGATGTGTTTTGATGCCCCTGATATTGTCGTTGTAAATGCAAATCCTCGAATCTCGTTTTTGAAAAATTTTAAAGGGGAGGGAGAAAAGTGTGATAACTTTTCCCAAACTGAAATGTTTTACTTGAAATTTGGACATATTGTTCACAAATAATGTGTCATTATTAGTGATCAGTAAAATTTCTCAAAACCTGCGAGAATTGTCTAAACTGGCCAGAGAAGTTTGTACTTTGAAACTCGCAAGAATCGACATACAAGGTTTTGCATTTACACCATCGATATATAAAATATAGTGATAAATGAAGACATTGCTTGTGACAAGCAATTTCTTCATTTTCCACAAACTATTCTATCCAGATATACCAAAATTAGTAAAATTTGATTTTCTTTTGAATTGTGGTCCGCAGCATCTTCAGATCATCCTGATATTTTGTCATAAATTGGGAAACAGCAGAATTATCATTGCCCTAAATTGATCTACAAAAATTAGCTATAGTGAGAAAGGTTTTGCCTGCTTCAAAATAGCTTACTAGTATCTGAAAGAATTGCCGACTAAAAGTCATTCAACATATCTATTTCAGGTTAATGAATTTCATTTAAGATCATAAGTCACTTAAATATTGTGTTCCAGTAGGTCAATATCTCAGTGGAAGACCAAATTTGTGACATTTGAAAATAGATGCTTTTATTTCTGTCACATTGTTTTAGAATGAAAGCCAACATGCGGTTGATTTTCATCATTTACCCATTCTATTGAAGGACGCCTTTTGATGCATCTTTGGGAATGAAGTTTTGGAAAATATAGATAGAAAGGAAGTAAATTCTAGTTTCCAGCTTTTTCATCCTTTTCTTCAGTATTTTCTGTTTTATCAAAGAGTGTTCATTCAAACAGTCAGATTTATGTTGTCATTTACACCTTTTAAATTGGACCAGTAAGAATTTTGCTGTTTGGTAAAGGAATAATTCTTGTTACTGTAGGTAAATGAGTCCAAGTTGTTACTAAAGCTGTGTGATTTTGGATCTGCCTCACATGTGTCAGAAAATGACATCACACCATATCTAGTCAGTAGATTTTACAGGGCTCCAGAAATAGGTCAGTACATTGTTTTGTATTATTGATGATTTAAAGAACATTGAAATCTGAGCCATGTTAGATTCTCAAGAAGCTCTTGCATTAAATGGAAAAGAAAACTTCACAGATCCTTAAACATTCAGAAGTATTGTCATGAAGAATCGAAGCTTGTATTACAAACGAATCTGATGGTTATTATTAATCACACACTTGGCTAAGTTGCCACATGTCAGGGAAAAGTCAGAGAAATTTAAATTTTTTTAAGGTCAGTGAATCGTCAGGGAACTTAGTGAACTGTCAGGGAAAATTGAAAATATGTGGCAAATGTCAGGGAATTTTGAGAAAATAAGAGGCAGCGCCATATGAAAAATTATGCTAACGTCACCTTTTGAATTTGTCTCGAAATATTGCGAGTTATTGTGAAATTACTGCCGCCAAACATGTCAGAATTTTCCAATTTTGTCAGGGAAATGTCAGGGAATTGTTAGGGAATTTTATTTCTTCTGACTAGTAGCAACCCTACTTGGAATTTGATATGATCAAAATATCAAAAATTAATTTCAGAATGGGTTGATTATGATATTGTTGATACTCTCTCTCAAACAAAGACGGGGTTGAGTTTTGCTGTGGTAACACATTTGGCTTGTAGCAAAGGTGTTGCTGATGCAATCCTCCACCTTGCTGTCTCCAACATACTGGTCTTTCTGATGAGACTTTATACCAAGGTTTCAACTTCTCATGGTCATTAAGTTATTAAGTTATTCTGAAATTATCTACATTATTTCATTTTCAGTGATCGGTATAGGCTATGACCATGCTATAGACTTGTGGTCAGTAGGTTGTACGATATATGAGTTATACACAGGTAAAATCTTGTTTCCCGGCACCTCGAACAACGAGATGCTCAAGTTTATGATGGACCTGAAGGGGAAAATTCCAAATAAGGTGATACGGAAAGGAATGTTCCGAGATCAACATTTTGATGGCAACAATAACTTTCTGTACCATGAGGTAGATAAAGTCACACACAGGGTAAGTATGGTTAATATTTACTTTATTATTTAATCAAGGCCATGTTTCAGTTGGTAGCTCATCAGACTCACTCGTGAGGTCCCAGGTTTGATCCTTGGTTGCGACAAATCTTCTTTTAGACAAAATTGTCTAACACCAAAGTCGTGTTGACCTATGTGGTCAAGTAGCTGGAGACACGGTTCAGATGTTGTGGTAGTAATGGTGAGAGAAACGACAGGAATTGATATGTGACCCGTCACGCTAAAAGGGACCTTAAAGGAAGTGTGAAAAATATCGATCCTAGTCAGTCTGCGCAGTCCGTGCAGCCAGACTAGGGCCGACACTTTTCACTTGTATGTAATTTTCTTAAACTGGAATGTTTTCCCTATCTTACTCTATATTAATTTCTCGCATACGGGATCTGGTTGACCTGTGCTGAGTCTGACAAGCTTTTGGATTTTTAGTGTTCGGATAAGGTCCCTTTTAGCGTGACGGTTCACATATTAAGCAGGGTCAGACACTAACTTTTTAAGCAGGTGTCCCAAATGCATAATTTAGCAAAATCAGGGACACTTCACTCTGTAAAATGCAGAATTTCAGGGGTCCCTCCTTAAATTTTGGTGTCCTCGGGATCCCAGGACACTGTTAGTGTCGACCCCTGTTAAGTGCTCCAGCCACTGTGATATGACCATAGGAGTTGAAATGGGTGTTAAACTCAAATGAACCAATCAATATTTAGCATTTAACCCTTTCCCAAACTACAAAATATTAGGGTGATCCACTTCAAAAACTGTAGTAAATGAAAAAAAGGATGTTATTAAAGGTAGGATTTGTGTAAAATATCACTTAGAAAATATTGAGACAAAAGGAGAAACTGCTGGTTATCAGCAGTTTCTTCTTTTGTTTCAATGTTTTCCCTAGCCTTTTCTATTAGGGACGTCAAAACCAGGTCTTGTTTGGGAAAGGGTTAAAACTGTTACATTATTTAAAAGTTTTGATGGTGTTTAAGGACAGATCCTCCATTTATTTCCTACGGTAAGATTTTTTTTATTTTTTCTGTACTGATATTTAAATATATGAGAAGTAAAAAAATGACTTAAAAACTATAGGTCACCAAGCGAATTAAAAAGTTATTGGATTTCAAGGGTGACTACTCTTGTCTAAAATTGCAAAAATGAGGTGTCACTTAAATACCCACAAAAAAGGTGTTTGAAATGACTAGGGTTACATGAATAAGTCTTTATTGTGTTCAATATATTTTATTCTGTCTAGATGAGTATCAATTTGGGAAAATTTAGTGATAATTTTGAAGTTTTTAGTAAAACATTCTTTCAAAAGTGGCTGAAATTGCTCTTTTTTCGCAACGTTTCTGATAATAAAAAATATTCCAGCGGTAAGAATTTTTTTCTTTTTTGGTATAGACATAGTGCTTGATCATACCTACAAAAACAAAAAAAGAAAAATATATCAAACCAAGCGTTTTTCTTAGTTATAAGTAAAATTTGGTTTACTTTTTGCAGCTCTGTCCGAATTTTTTTCACTATTTTTATCCATTTTCTCCCTTAATGCCAGCTTTAGATAATAAAAAGTGTCATCTGTTGTGTCCATCTGAAGCGGACTAGCTCATAAAGATACCACTTTGCTTTTGTTGATCCGTTTCCTATCGCTAACGCCACATGTTGAACGCGTAAAAGAAAGCGAAATGTACCATCCAAGTACTATTACACTTTAATTGACCAAACAGAGAAAATTGAAATAACCGAAAAGGGTCTTGTCATTTATCAACCAAACATTAACTAAATGTAGAAAATACATTTGCTAAAAAGGCCAATTACTGAGACAGCTTTATTTCGTTATTTAGGATATGCGCAGTAAGTTGCGCAGTAACAACTGGAGGATCTGTCCTTAAATGAACCAATAAATATTTAGCATTTAAAACTGTTACATTATTTAAAAGCTTTGAATTTTGATGGTGTATAAAACTTTTGAAACATTGTCTCAATTAAAAAAGGGCTTTCATTTGTTCTTACATAATTGTGATCAATGTCATCTGTCAAATTCATTTTCAAACATCAAGTTCTTATTTCCTATTTGCTTTTTAGCGAGCTGGGACTTTATGTCCGGAGAGCTAATGTCACAGCCCTAGTGTCGGCGTCCCGTCCCGTCTTCACTAAAAAACTTTAACCTGGTCTATATCTCAGGCACTATTAGAGATACAGCTTTGATATTTCACACATAGGTACTTCTCGACAAAGCCTTTCATTTGGGACCATGACCTTTGACCTAGTGACCTTGACCTTGGAGTTTGACCTACTTTTAAAAAACTTTAACCTGGCCTATATCTTATGCACTATTATAGATAGAGCCTTGATATTTCACACATGGATACCTCCTGCCAAGACCTTTCATTTGTGACCATGACCCTTGACCTTGTGACCTTGACCTTGGAGTTTTACCTTCTTTTGAAAAATTAGCTGTTTTTGCGACAAGCTCTCGTATAGGCGAGCTACGTTGTCCGCGGACAACTCTTGTTGGAAATCTCTTTCTTGAAAATTGCTCCCCCCACAGATAGAGGGCATCTAAGTTTTGCCCTCTGATTAGGCCTATCTAAAAAAAAACATTTTGCCCTTTTCCAAACAAAGAAATTTTTGGCCATCCAATAGGAAAGCTGCTGTAAACGACAAAATGGATATTGATAAAGATAAGATTTGTGTACAATAAAGCAAAGAAAATATTGAGACAATAGGAGAAAAATTGCTGATCACCAGCATTTTCTCCTTTTATCTCAATGCTTTCCATGATATATTGTTAACGAGTATTACCATAACTAACATCCATTTTATGCCTACAGTAGCTTTCAAATAAGACCAACCTAAAATTTTGCCATTTGGGAAAGAACTTATTGCTACATAATGACGCCTTTTGGCACTCTACATGGCAAAGGCTTTGAAAACATTGTGGAAAATGAAGAAATTGCTTGTGACAAGCAATTTCTTCATTTCCCACAATGTTTTCTATCAAGAAAGACTAGAAGATTTTAATGTTGATTCACTTTAGATTGTCGTCTGCAGCATCTTTTAATTTGAAACAGTCTAGAATTGGCTATCTGGTAATGGGTTAATTTGCTGGGTCTCACATCAATATTTTGTTGTAGGAGAAGACAACAGTACTAAGCAGTATATCAAGCTCTCGGGATCTACTGACGGAACTTGTGGGATTTCAGCGACTGCCGGAAGATCAGATGCGGAAAGTGAAACAGCTGAAAGACTTCCTGGAAAACGTGCTCATGTTAGATCCGGCTAAACGGATGTCTATAAACGCAGCTTTGGCTCACCCCTTCATACAAGAGAAAATATAAGGGTAAATGAGACTAGACAGTTTGTGATTCTATCATCTATGAATGTTATGTTGTATGAAAATGGAGTAGATGTCAGCTGTATCATTGAAACAATTTTGGGGGTCAACGCAAAACTGATGTAATTATATACACTTACAATAGTTTGGTACCTACTCCTCAACTGGTCTGAACCATTTCCCAAACAGGACCTGGTCCCTAACAGAGATGTCTTTCTATGACCTGCAATATAAAGCCTTTGGAAAACATTGTGGATAGTTAATAAATAGCTTGTGACAAGCAAAATTTTCTTCATTGTCCAAAATGCTTTTTAGCCAAAAAAGAAAAAAAGCTGTTTAATTTCATTCGCTTGAATCCAATTATCATCTGTAACATCTTTGAATTTGGACCAGCCTAAAATTTTGTCATCTGGTTATGGGTTAGTGTCATGTAATGAAAATATTGTAGTCCATGAAAACATTTGCAATGTATGAAAATTACCAAGTGTGGGAGTTCTATGAATGTTGACTTAATTTTTACAAATATTATGTATGCAACATTTTCATTGCATCAACTCTGCTTTGTACAGAATAAGGAGAGCTAAGCCAGAAAATTTGTCCTGAATTTTGCAGAAACATGTTTTTTTGTCTTATGGTATTATAATTTTGACATGGTATTATATTTTTGACAAAGCATGAAGGCATATGATGATATCAAAAGTTAAAATATCTAGACAATGGTAGCCTTCTAACCCCTTTGGTATGTGCACTCATTGAAATGGTCAAAAAATAACTATAAAAATGAGAACACACATCAAAAGGTTTGGAGTTTAAAAAGTAAAGCTATGACACACTGTAGAATGAAAAGTGCAGGTGGTTGTAAATTTTGAGTCTATAATAAAGCTGCAGAGAGGGTAAATGATATGTGATTAATTTTCTGAGGGGTTTTAGTGTATGGTAGATAAAGAAACAAAGATGACCGTCAAATGATCATGAATTACTTATTGGGCCTAAGTTTTCTAGCCATGATAGACATGCCAAATTCATCACTTGTACATTACATTGTGTGTTATATGTATTTTCATCTGTAATATATATGTACTGTTCATTGAACGATCATAAAGACTGTAAATTTTGTCTTATTTCTATTTCACTGCCATCCTGCTCGTGAAAGACGACCAGAATCTGACCACCATGTTACGGGGGAGGAAGAAGTTTATGTGGTAGTTGGTCACGTAATTCTGCCTAACAAATGTACTGTCTAATACTCCAGGCTCAGGTAGCAATGAATTACGGATAGGTAATTCTAAACTTACATATTACATGTCAACATTTAGAAGTTTTAGGTCAACTGGTTGACCATATGCCAATGGTGTTAGTCAAAACTATTTAATTCTTTGTCGGGTAAGGTAGTCCACCCAAATTGAGGTATACATGCGATGTCGTAAACATTCCGCAATTGAAAGTCTCTTTTTTTCTAACTGGTAAATGTCTGTATAGATCAAAGATATTACTAATGTTTACGACCTCACATGAAGGTTGTTAGGAGTGGACTGCCTTAAAAAGGATTATTCGTTATGTCATTTAATTTTGTTGCATGTTGTAACATATTCCATTATTGAAAGCATATTTTAATGAAGATTTGATAGATTATTGTCATTATATACAAGATTTGAAAAGATACAAAAAAGGAGACTTTGTCAAAAAGACCCATCATTTATGATAGAATAAAAGTTCATTGCTGCCTGAACAATCTGGATGTATATAAATCATACTGTCTTAAATTTTGTATTTGAAATTAACGCTAAATCAGCTTAAATAGGCTGGATGATTAAATATATAATTCACTAAATACTTTATTGGATATTGTTCTGTTTTTCTGAATCAAATTTTAACATTGATATTCAAAATGAAAGGAATTACTTCAGAATTGTCTCCTAAAGAAAAACTGAAAAGATGAAATACACAACTTGAGATAGAGATTGTTGATGCACTGATTACGCATGCTCAAAGATTTGTTGACCTTTCTTGAATGACACTGATTTAGGAAGCTATGGAAAAGCATCCAGAAATTTGCAATTAAGTCTTGTTAGATTCAAAGATGTATGATCTAGAAAAGTTTACGATCATGGGATAGCTCATGAATACAGTTCATTAGAAGTATGAACATGTGATATGCAAATGAACATGATCTTTGTGTATATTTACGAGAAATATGTTATAAAAATTAAGTATTGAATCTTACACAATCCATCTTACACCAATTGAACAATGTATTGTAATTATTGTTTTATTTTCTGTAGGCTTACACATTTATGGAGCCGTATCGGAATTACACAAGTTAACGTTTAGAAATCAAAGCAGCAATATCAACAGAACGGAGTGGTAAATTGTTTCTGTTTAATTGTTCCGACTTCCGCGTGAAATGAATGCTAAGTACTATATCATCAATAGATGGGATAGTATCCTGGTTTCATCATGCCAAGCTGTCTGTCTGACAAATTCAAACAAGGAAATGTTTCTAAACTTTCCATTCTCCATTTCAATGAAATTGGTCAGAGAAATCTGTATCAGGCCTGATCTGAATTATTATGTAATGACCCCAGTTTGGTAATGGTATGTTTACTTAGGGTGCTCAATTGACATACATTGTAGAGAAAGATGATTTGTCTATTCAGGTTAAATATGATGGAATATTATAACAAATGATTGAGCCTACATGTTTGGTAAAAGCTAGAGATCACCTAAATCCCTTCCCAGGTTAACCCTTTCCCAAACAAGACTGGTTTTGACGTCCCTAATAGAAAAGGCTTGGGAAAACATTGAAACAAAAGAAGAAACTGCTGATAACCAGCAGTCTCTCCTTTTGTCTCAACATTTTCTGTGCCATATTTTACACAAATCTTATCTTTAATAACATTCATTTTGTCTTTTGTGACAGTTTTTGAAGTGGATCACCCTTAAATTTTGTCGTTTGGGAAAGGGTTAAGAATAATGCTCCTGTAATGACCGAGATTGTACTGGTTGGGGGTATTGGTCATGTAACAGCATTCTTGTTTCTTAGCCTTCCATTTGTAAAATGGAAGTGTTAGATTTGTGATTGTTCTTTGTCCGTCAAATGTATAGTGCAATTATAGAAACATGGCAATACAAGCACTGTTTTCTCAGTCAATGTTACAAATTATAGAAACTGTCTTCTAGAACTTAAGTGTACAGAAAATGGCAAAACTCAATTACTAGTAAGAGCAAGCGACATAACGAAATTATTTCTGATGTGGAAGTCTGCCTTTAATTTGATCTTAATTCTCACTGTCTCCTTGTCTCATTTTCATTCAGCATAGGTGAGCATTTATCCGTCTTGTTGATATTTTAGACGGTACTCGGTTTATTTGACAGCTGTTTTACATCTACTGTGTAGATGTAGTGTAAGGTAAAACACAAGGTCTGTGACTTATTATCTCATACTTTTCCTCTTTCTTATTTAAAAAATATGATGGGATACTTCTGTTTAGATCTCTGTTAAAACAATGTTGCAATACATTTATTTGTTTAACATAAAAAATACTTGAGAAAAAGCGTTCAGTGGGACTTCCGATGGTAAAGGAATTAGCTTCTGAATAGAATGTCTTGTATATTTCATTGCTTTTGGCAATGTCATTTTACTGACATTGCATTTGCAACATATTTTTCTTTACTGTAATGTTCAGTCAACTCTATTTGATACCATTCTGTGACAACAAACAATTATATCCCAACTAGATACCATTTTGTTTTTACATTTTCAGAGGAAGGGATTTTGTGGAGTGCAGCTGTCTTCTAAATCAGGTTGTTAACACAAGAGTAACCCAACAAATTATCACAAAGCACTCCCAAATGTTCCGTAATTTTCCTAACAAGACAAGTCTATGCAATGAATAGCAACTATTACCAAAAGGTGTTGTCACACATAGAAACTATGCAATGAAAAGTTGTAAATTTGCTAGATTGGTCACTGAAGTGAAAATGACAGGTCTTGAAAGTTTTGTATACACAAATGGTGTTGTGCAGTTATTGGAAAATTATATATCCTAATTTCCTATATAATGCAATTTCTGAGATCATGTGAATTATAAGATGGAGGGTGGGATTCAGAAATGATATGCTTTATAATATTTTCTTTTATCCACCAAACCTTTGAAGAGTTTACGTCATTACTAATTGATTATCTTATTTTACAGGTATGTAAGATTTACCTTACCTAAAAGATAAGAGTCCTACCACACCTGGCCCAAGACAAATGCGGATGCCATACAGCCAGTCTGTTGATTCTCAAGAGAGAAGAAATAAGTTGTGTCCATTGACAGTAATTGTTCTTGAACTTGTTTAACCCTTTACTAAATGACAACATTTAGGTTGGTCCACTTCAAAAACTGCCACAAATGACAAAATGGAACTTAATGAAGATAAAGTTTGTGTGAAATATGGCACTGAAAATATTGAGACAAAAGGAGAAACTGCTGGTTATCAGCAGTTTTTCTTTTGTTTCAATGTTTTCATAAGCCTATTCTATTCGGGACGTCAAAACCAGGTCTTGTTTGGGAAAGGGTTAATTGTAATTAGTGTGTTTGATATGTTGAAGTTATTATACAAGGTTTAACACAATTTCTTTACTATAGTCCAGTCACAATATTGTGGCACATGTTAACAAAATTTGTGTATGTAAACAGCACAATATTGAACTCCAAACTACTGTAATTTTGCATATGGTGGTTAGAATCTTGCAGGTGTCCCTCACATGCAAGATTTTGAATCAACACATGCAAAATTCTATTGAAAAATAAAAACAAAAGTTCCATTGTTTACATAGGTAAAATTGGTAAACATGTTCCGGAATATCGTGACTGGACTCTATCCCATGCCATGCAGGCAGTGTAGAAAAAGTTTAAACAGATATTGTTTATGTATATGTAAATAACATTTTCATAATGTGTACAAATTTGTGATGCAGTGCAAACATATTTGAACATTTAAGATGAATATAATTTTAAATCATGACATCATGTCTTGTTTTCTTACTTTTGATTTACCTGTTTAATTTGTCTGAACGCCTTTGTTAGACAAGATATCGGACTTAACACTGCAACAAATAAGAGGGAGGAAAGACATTCTAAATTTGGTATCTCAAATCAAAACCCTATGTTGTTTATACTCATTTTTGCTGAGCCGGGAAAATAATGTCACAGGGTTTGTTGAACATATAAAGATATTTTGCATTTTAAAAGCCCCCTCTTATTTCTTGCTCTGCTATTACATTTTTAGCTCGATTTTTCGAAGAAAATGAGAGCTTATACTGTCACCCGGATGTCGGCGTTGGCGTTGCAACTAAGGTTAAAGTTTTTTCAAACATCAATAACTTCCATACTATCAAAGGGATTCAACCCAAACTTGGAATACTTATTCACCATTGTATCCTCTACCTTACTACCAGGGCCCATGACCCTGGCTCCACTATATTTGGAGTTATGCCCCCTTTATACAAAGCAACTTAGAAAGTCGAGCGCGCTGTCTTCGGACAGCCCTGTTAACTCACCTGAGCACGAAGTGCTCAAGGTGAGCTATTGTGGTCATTTTTTGTCCGTCGTCCGTCTGTCTGTCTGTCTGTCCGTCCATCCACAATTTCGTGTTTACACTCTAGCATCTACAAATATAAGCCAATCTTGACCAAACCTAGTCAAAACATGTGTGACCATAAGATCTCAGACGAGTTAGATTGTGGGTCACATCGAACCAGAAAGTTGGGAGTTATCTGCCCTTGAATAGCTAGTTTTGACATTGTTTACACTCTTGTATCTACAATTATTGATCAATCAAGACAAAACACAATGATGGTGGCCATGAGATCTCGGACAAGTTCGATTTTCTGACCGGACCAGAAGGTCTTGAGTTATGTGCCCTTGAAATTGACAATATTGCCATTTTTGGCCGTTTTCGACTTTGTTTACACTCTAGCATCTACAAATATTGACCAATCAAAACAAAACTATGAGACAATTTTAGGGACCATAAGATCTTGTATGAGTTTGATTTTCAGATTGGTCGGATCATAAAGTCATGAGTTTGCCGTTTTTCTACTGTTTTTGACTCTGTTTACACTCTAGCATCTACAATTATTGACCAATCTAGACAAAACTTTGACACAATGTTACTAACTATAAGATCATGTATGAGTTATATTTTCAGATTGATCCGATCAAAAGGTCATGAGTTATACACCCTTGAATTTGACAAAATTCCTGTTTCTGATTGTTTTCGACTTTGATTACTCTCTAGAATCTACAATTATTGACCTATAAAAGACGAAACTTGGACACAATTTTGGTGACCATAATTTCTTTTATGAGCTTGAACCTCGGTCTCATCGGACTAGAAAGTCATGAGTTATATGCCCTTGAATTTGACAAAATAGATGATTTCGATTGTTTTGGACTTTATTAAGTTTATTTACACTTTAGCATCTACAATTGTTGACCAATCAAGACGAAATTTGGACTCAATGTTGCTGAACATAAGATCTTGCACCAGTTTGAATTTCAGCTTAATCAGAGTAGAATTTGCTGAGTTTGCTGAGCCCTTCAAATTGACAAATTTGCCGTTTTCGACTGTTTTTAGCTCACCTGAGCACGAAGTGCTCAAGGTGAGTTATTGTGGTCACTTTTTGTCCGGCGTCCGTCCGTCCGTCAACATTTGGGGTGTTTACTCTCTAGCATCCACAAAAGTTACTCAATCTTGATCAAACTTGGCCAAAACAAATTCTTGGACAAGTTCGATTATGGGCCTGATTGGACCAGAAAGTGCGGAGTTATCTGCCCTTGAATGTCAAAAAATGCTGTTTTTAACTTTGTTTACACTCTAGCATCTACAATTATTGATCAATCAAGACAAAACTTGGACATAATGTTGGAGACCATAAGATCTTGGATGAGGTCAATTTTCAGTCTGATCTGATCAGAAAGATGAGAGTTATGTGCCCTTGAATTGGGCAAAATTGCCACTTTTTTGCTGTATTCAAAAAAGAGTTAATCTAAGGGAAGGAACTCTGACACTACTTTTATTATGCCCCCGATAGGGAGGCATCATAAATTTGACTTGTCCGTCCGTCTGTCTGTCCATCTGTCTGTCTGTCCGTCTGTCCGTCATTCCGTCCAAAAACTTTAACATTGGCCATAACTTCCTTATTACTTAACATATTCGCTTCATACTTTACCACAACATTCCTTGGTACATTATCTTTCTGTAGGCACATACTTTGGTGACCTTGACCCCTGGATGACCTTGACCTTGAACATAGATTGGCCATAATTTAAAATCAAAGCGGTGTCGGGGGCATTGTCATCTTATAGTGACAGCTCTTGTTCAGTATAAGTAGAGTTATCTAGTTTGATAGAGGATATAAATAGATTTGCACTTTAGAATACCATTACCAAACAACAAAATTTTAGCCTAGTCCAAAATCATAGGTGTTGCAGATGACAAGTTCCATTGAACAAAATTTAACATTTTTTGGTCTTTCATGGTAGAAAACATTGTGGGTAATGAAGAAATTGCTTGTCACAATGTTTTCCAAAGCCTTTATTATGCCCCCTTTCGAAGAAAATGGGGGTATATTGATTTGCAAGTGTCGGTCGGTCGGTCGGTCGGTCGGTCCGTAGGTCGGTCGGTCTGTCCGTAGACCAAACCTTGTCCGGAGCATAACTCGAAAAGTATTAAAGGTAGAATCATGAAACTTCACAGGTGGATAGATCTCATCATGGAGAGGTGCAGTGCACAAGAACCGTAACTCTACCGATCAAATTTTTGGAGTTATTGCCCTTTGTTGATTTTCAAACTTGATTCTTGTCCGGAACATAACTCAAAAAGTATGTTAGGTAGAATCATGAAACTTTACAGGTGGATATATCTCATTATGGAGAGGTGCAGTGCACAAGAACCGTAACTCTGCTGATCATATTTTTGGAGTTATTGCCCTTTGTTGATTTTCAAACTTGATTCTTGTCCGGAGCATAACTCAAAAAGTATGTAAGGTAGAATCATGACACATTACAGATGGATAGATCTCATCATGGAGAGGTGCAGTGCACAAGAACTGTAACTCTGCCGATCAAAATTTTTGAGTTATTGCCCTTTGTTGATTTTATCACTTGATTCTTGTCCAGAGCACAACTCAAAAAGTATGTAAGGTAGAATCATGAAACTTTACAGGTGGATAGGTCTCATTATGGAGAGGTGCAGTGCACAAGAACCGTAACTCTGCCGATCAATTTTTTTGAGTTATTGCCCTTTGTTGATTTTCAAACTTGATTCTTGTCCGGAGCATAACTCAAAAAGTATGTTAGGAAGAATCATGAAACTTTACAGGTGGATAAATCTCATTATGGAGAGGTGCAGTGCACAAGAACCGTAACTCTGCTGATCATATTTTTTGAGTTATTGCCCTTTGTTGATTTTCAAACTTGATTGTTGTCCGGAGCATAACTCAAAATGTATATAAGGTAGAATCATGACACTTTACAGGTGGATAGATCTCATTATGGAGAGGTGCAGTGCACAAGAACCGTAACTCTGCCAATCAAAAATTTTCAGTTATTGCCCTTTGATGATTTTCAAACTTGATTCTTGTCCAGAGCACAACTCAAAAAGTATGTAAGGTAGAATCATGAAACTTTACAGGTGGATAGATCTCATTATGGAGAGGTGCAGTGCACAAGAACCATAACCTTGCCAATCAACTTCTTGGAGTTATTGCCCTTTGTTGATTTTTACACTTAATTCTTAACCTTGCCTATATCTCATGTATTTTTACACATACAGACTTGATATCTCACACATAGATACCTCCTATCAACATCATTCACATTTGACCATGACCTTGGACCTTGTGACCTTGACCTTGGAGTTTGACCTACTTTAAAAAAAATAAACCGGGCATATATCTCATGACCTATTACACATACAGCCTTGATATTTCACACATGGACACCTCCTAGCAAGACCTTTCACAATTGACCATGACCTTGGACCTTGTGACCTTGACATTGGAGTTTGACCTACATTTTAAAAACTTTAACCTGGCCGATATATCATGTCCTTTTACACATACAGCCTTGATATTTGACACATGGAAACCGCCGACTAAGACCTATCACATATGACTATGACCTTGGACCTTGTGACCCTGACCTTGGCGTTTGACCTACTTTTAAAAAAAATAAACTGGGCCTATATCTCATGTGCTATTACACATACAGCCTTGATATTATACACGTGGACACATCCTACAAAGACCTTTCACATTTGACAATGACCCTGGACCTTGTGACCTTGACCTTGGACTTTTACCTACTTTTATAAAATTTTAACCTGGCTGATATATCATGTCCTTTTACACATACAGCCTTGATATTTGACACATGGACACCTACGACCGAGACCTTTCACATTTGACCATGACCTTGGACCTTGTGACCTTGACCTTAGTGTTTGACCTACTTTTTATCCCCCGCCGAAAAAATTTTTCGGGGGGGATATTGTTTTTGCCATGTCCGTCCGTCCTTCCGTCCGTCCGTCCGTCCGTCCGTCCGTCCGACATTCGTTTCCGCGCTATTTCTTGGAAACTATAGACCGGATTTCGATGAAACTTGGCACACAGCTTCACTACAAAGAGGACATGCGCATATCGTCGGGGTTACCCGGTTCGACCGTCGAATTTAGAGTTACTGCCCCTGACTGTTTAAGCCATATGCATACAGAGTGATATTCGTTTCCGCGCTATTTCTTGGAAACTATAGACCGGATTTCGATGAAACTTGGCACACAGCTTCACTACAAAGTGGACATGCGCATATCGTCGGGGTTACCCGGTTCGACCGCCGAATTTAGAGTTACTGCCCCTGACTGTTTTAGCCATATACATACAGAGTGATATTCGTTTCCGCGCTATTTCTTGAAAACTGTAGACCGGATTTCGATGAAACTTGGCACACAGCTTCACTACAAAGTGGACATGCGCATATCGTCGGGGTTACCCGGTTTGACCGCCGAATTTAGAGTTACTGCCCCTGACTGTTTTAGCCATATACATACAGTGATATTCGTTTCCGCGCTATTTCTTGGAAACTATAGACCGGATTTCGATGAAACTTGGCACACAGCTTCACTACAAAGTGGACATGCGCATATCGTCGGGGTTACCCGGTTCGACCGCCAAATTTAGAGTTACTGCCCCTGACTGTTTAAGCCATATACATATAGAGTGATATTCGTTTCCGCGCTATTTCTTGAAAACTATAGATCGGATTTCAATGAAACTTGGCTCACAGCTTCACTACAAAGTGGACATGCGCATATCGTCGGGGTTACCCGGTTCGACCGTCGAATTTAGAGTTACTGCCCCTGACTGTTTTAGCCATATACATACAGAGTGATATTCGTTTCCGCGCTATTTCTTGAAAACTGTAGACTGGATTTCGATGAAACTTGGCACACAGCTTCACTACAAAGTGGACATGCGCATATCGTCGGGGTTACCCGGTTCGACCGCCGAATTTAGAGTTACTGCCCCTGACTGTTTTAGCCATATACATATAGAGTGATATTCGTTTCCGCGCTATTTCTTGGAAACTATAGACCGGATTTCGATGAAACTTGGCACACAGCTTCACTACAAAGTGGACATGCGCATATCGTCGGGGTTACTCGGTTCGACCGCCGAATTTAGAGTTACTGCCCCTGACTGTTTTAGCCATATACATACAGTGATATTCGTTTCCGCGCTATTTCTTGGAAACTATAGACCGGATTTCGATGAAACTTGGCACACAGCTTCACTACAAAGTGGACATGCGCATATCGTCGGGGTTACCCGGTTCGACCGTCGAATTTAGAGTTACTGCCCCTGACTGTTTAAGCCATATACATATAGAGTGATATTCGTTTCCGCGCTATTTCTTGAAAACTATAGATCGGATTTCAATGAAACTTGGCTCACAGCTTCACTACAAAGTGGACATGCGCATATCGTCGGGGTTACCCGGTTCGACTGTCGAATTAAAAGTTACTGCCCCTGACTGTTTTAGCCATATACATACAGAGTGATATTCGTTTCCGCGCTATTTCTTGAAAACTATAGATCGGATTTCAATGAAACTTGGCTCACAGCTTCACTACAAAGTGGACATGCGCATATCGTCGGGGTTACCCGGTTCGACCGTCGAATTTAAAGTTACTGCCCCTGACTGTTTTAGCCATATACATACAGAGTGATATTCGTTTCCGCGCTATTTCTTGAAAAGTATAGACCGGATTTCAATGAAACTTGGCACACAGCTTTACTACAATGAGGACATGCGCATATCGTCGGGGTTACCCGGTTTGATCGCCGAATTTAGAGTTACTGCCCCTGACTGTTTAAGACATATACATACAGTGATATTCGATTCCGCGCTATTTCTTGAAAATTATACACCGGATTTCAATGAAACTTGGCACACAGCTTTACTACAATGAGGACATGTGCATATCGTCGGGGTTACCCGGTTTGACCGTCGAATTTAGAGTTACTGCCCCTGACTGTTTTAGCCATATACATAGAGAGTGATATTCGTTCTGTTTAAGCCATATACATACAGAGTGATATTCGTTCTGTTGAAGCCATATACATACAGAGTTATATTCGTTTCCGCGCTACTTTATTGACAATGAAAATATATTCGGCGGGGGATATCAATTCAACGAATTTGCTTGTATAATACATTAACCTGGCCTATATTTTATGTCATTTTACACATACAACATTGATATTTCACACATGGTCACTTCCAACCAAGACATTTCACATTTGACCATGACCTTGGACCTTGACCTTGAAGTTTGACATACTTTTAAAAAAACTTAAACTAGGCCTATATCTCATGTCCTGTTACCTATACAGTCTCGATATCTTACACATGGACACCTCCTACCAAGACCTTTCATATTTGACCATGACCTTGGACCTTGTGACCTTGACCTTGGTGTTTGACCTACTTTTATAATACATTAACCTGGCCTATATTTCATGTAATTGTACACATATAGCCTTGATATTTCACACATGGTCACTTCCAACCAAGACATTTCACATTTGACCATGACCTTTGACCTTGACCTTGGAGTTTGACCTACTTATAAAAAACTTAAACTATGCATATATCTCATGTCCTGTTACCTATACAGCCTCAATATTTTACACATGGACACCTCCTACCAAGACCTTTCACATTTGACCATGACCTTGGCCTGTGTGACCTTGACCTTTGATTTTTACATACGTTTAGAAATCTTTAACCTAGCCTTTATCTTATGTCCTATTACACCTACAGCCTTGACATTTCACACATAGACACCCCCTACCAAGACCTTTAACATTTCACCATGACCTTGAATATTGCAACCTTGACCTTGGAGTTTGACCTACTTTTAAAAAAACTTAAACCAGGCATATATATCATGTCCTTTTATACCTACAGCCTTGATATTTCACACATGGACACCTCCAACCAAGACCTTTCACATTTGACCATGACCTTGACCTTGGCATTTGGCCTACTTTTAAAAACTTTAATCTGGCCTATATTTCATTTTACTTTTACATATAAAACCTTGATATTTCTCACATAGACATCTCCTACCAAGACCTTTCATATTTGACCATGGCCTTGGACCTTGTTAACTTGACCTTGGACTTTGACCTACATCAAATGTAGGCACTTGAAGGGGGCATATATGTTTTACAAACATCTCTTGTTTTGTGGGGCATCCAAAAGCGCCAATGTGTGGGAAAGGGTCAATCAAGACAAAACTTGGACACAATGTTGGGGACTATAAGATCTCAGATGTTTTTCTTTCTGATCTGATCTGAAAGTCAATAGTTACGTGCCCTTGAATTTGACAAAATTGCCATTTTCGGCTGTTTTCAACCTTTTTTACACTCTAGAATCTACAATTATTATTCAATCAAAACAAAACTAGGACACAATGTTTTGGACCATAAGATCTGGGATCAGTTTGATTTTCAGTCTGATCTAATCAGAAAGTCAAGAGTTATGTGCCCTTGAATTTGACAAAATTGCTGTTTTTTACTGTTTTCGACTCTGTTTACACACTAGAATCTACAATTATTGACCAATCAAGACAAATCTTGCACACAATGTTGGAGACTATAAGATCTCAGGTAACTTCCATTTTCAGTTTGATCTGATTAGAAAGTCAAGAGTAATGTGCCCTTGAATTTGATAAAATTGCTGTTTTGGGCTGTTTTTGACCTTGTTTATACTCTAGAATCTACAATTATTTATCAATCAAGACAAAACTTGAACACAATGTTAGGGACTATAAGATCTTGGATGAGTTTGATTTTCAGTCTGATCTGATGAGAATGTTGAGAGTTATGTGCCCTTGAATTTGACAAAATTGCCATTTTCGGCAGGTTTCGACCATGTTTACATTCTAGAATCTACAATTATCGATCAATCTATACAAAACTTGGACACAATGTTGGGAACTATAAGATCTCATATGAGTTTGATTTTCAGTCTGATATGATCAGAAAGTCGAGCGTGTTGTGCCCTTGAATTTGACAAAATTGTTGTTTTCGGCTGTTTTCGACCTTGTTTATACTCTAGAATCTACAATTATTTATCAATCAAGACAAAACTTGGATACAATCAGGGCTAAAGATAAGTGGAAGTGAAGACATACTAACATTGTTTTTTCGAATTCAAATCCTATGTTGTGGGTACTCATTTGAATCGTCTCGACGAGACGATACAAATGAGTACCTACAACATAGGGTTTGATGATCACTGACAGCATTATTGCAGTTTGAAAAGTCACCACCCCCTCTTATCTGGAGCCCTGTACAATGTTTGGCACCATAATTTAGATCTCGGATGAGTTAGATTTTCACAACCTTATTGACCATAAGTTCTTTTTCAGTCTTTAAGTAATGAATATTAATTGAATTGAACAAAAGTGTTGCTCATATCATTTAGGTTCAGGTGAGCGATATAGGACCATCATGGTCCTCTTGTTACTCTAACAACCACAAATATTGACAAACTGTGACAACATTTGGACACAATGTTGTTGACCATAAGTTTGTTTTCAGTCTTAAAGTCACAAATAATTGATTTGAACAAAACTGTGGCTCATATCATCTTGGTTCAGGTGAGCAATATAGGACCATTATGGTCCTCTTGTTAAATGTGTTGACGATGACACTACAAGTGTTGCACAAGCAGAATGTTCATCTAGAGACATCTTCGGAAAACATTGAGAGAAAATGGAATTCTCCCTTTCCGTCAACATTTTCTTTGCTAGATCTATATACAAATTGATTCCTAGATATAATATTGACTTTTTTGTCTGCAAATCCTTTGAATTTGGGCAAACTTGAGCACGTTTGAAAAAGTCGATAGTCATACTC
This sequence comes from Fragum sueziense, assembly GCA_963680895.1. Taxonomy (NCBI): domain Eukaryota; kingdom Metazoa; phylum Mollusca; class Bivalvia; order Cardiida; family Cardiidae; genus Fragum; species Fragum sueziense. The sequence goes on along the minus strand of OY804599.1, from coordinate 9,065,380 downwards.
TAGAAAACAGGGATATAAAGAAAATTAACTTGATAACTAGCTATGTTCTCTTGTCCATCTCCCAAGCAAGATCTGGTTTTGACATCCCTATTAGTAAAGGATGGAGAAAAACTTTGAGGCAAAAGACTCCTTTAGTCGCAATATTTTCCACGGTATATTAAACAAAATTCCAATTATTACCAACATCATTTTCTGTTGTCTGCAGCAGGTTTTTAGCTCCACTGGCCTTTCAGGCCAGCGGGCTATTGTCATAGCGGTGTGTCCGTCGTGCGTGCGTGCGTCCGTCCGTCCGTGCGTCCGTAAACTTTTTCTTTAAAAATCTTCTCCTCAGAAACTACTGGATGGATTTCAACCAAACTTCACAGGAATGATCCTTGTGTGACCCTCTCTCAGATTCCTACAAAGAGTTTGGATTGAACCAGAATAACTTGAGCTATCTGCCCTTGAACATCAAAAAAAGCTGGTTTTGACTTTATTTTTACTCTAAAATCTACAAATATTAACCAATCAAGACAAAACTTGGACATAATATATATAAGCATGATATCCTGCCTGGGTTTAATTTTCAGCTTGATCTGAATTTTACATCATGAGTTATGTGCCCTTGAATTTGACAAAATTTCCATTTTCGACTTTGTTTTCACTCTAACAACCATAATTTTTAACCAATCAAGATGATATTTGGACAGAATCTTGTTGACAACAAGATCTTGCTTTTGTGTAATTTTCAGGATGATTGCATTGCTACAATCTGAGTTATGTGCCCTATAAATTGGCAAAATTCCAGTTTTCAACACTTTTTCACTTTTGTGGCCACATATAAAGATTAATACTGACAAAATTTGGACAGACCATAAGAGCTTGCTCGAGTTTAATATTCAGCTTGATTATTGTGGTGTTCGAGACATAAATTATCAAGTCAAAATCATATTTTTAGATCAGAATGTCTTTATTTTCATGACCACTAAGTTACATGCACAATCGCAACTTCTTGAACTAATCATCATAAAGAAAAACAACTCTTACTGAACTTTAAATTGCTCATATCAAAAGTTACTTCCCTTAGTCTACCACAAGTATTAATTCACATATTGAATTATGTGCCCTTGAATTTGGCATAATGATAGTTTTCAACTTTATCATCACTCTATAAATCCCCAAAATATTAGTCAATCATTTACCTTCTTTTCGCTTTGACCACATAATTGCTTCTCTTTACTTTGTTTCTGCTCTAAGAATCACAAGAATTTAAAAATATATCAGTTTAAAGCATTTAGATAAATTTGTCAAATTTTTTATAGTAAACCACAAGAAATTCAGGCCTGTGGAGCGACTCAAGACCTTCAGGTCTTTCTAGTTAACTAGACCACCATAACACTTCGCCATTTGGGAATGAGAGGCAGATGCGCTACCAACTGCGGCCTGCATGCGTTGGTTCGAGTCTCTCAGTTGTGAGACATCTGCAAGCTTCGAACCATCACATGCAAAATTGACCAAACGCCGACTGTCAATCAAAAACATCGATTAGCCAATGGACGATCACAAAAATGTTATGCCCCAATTGTTCATCGTTGCACGTGGTTTTGTATCGATTTATCGACAGACAATCAAAACAATCGACATACCAATGGCAAAGAATTTTGTGCTAACAATAGACTAGGTTCAAGTTATGTTTTGATAAACCGCGTCGGTGTTGTTATAAAATCTCGTAACTACGGCTTAAATAAAGCCGTAGTTACGAGATTTTATAACAACAACTACGAAATACCACTTTGTTTGTCCGAATTTAAGTCACGATTAACTGGATAAAATCGTTCCCTATTACCGACCACATGCACATTGTTTGCCTTAAATTCTATGTTGGGCGGAGCGATCTGTCGATTGGTGTTTGGTCAATTGCAGTAGTTTGATATTGTGTTGTTTACATTTTGTAAACACGTGCTGTAATATCGTGACCGTACTAGATCTATTAACCCATTACCAGACGACAAAATTATGGACTTGTCCAAACTCAAAGATGCTGCAGACGACAATATGAATTGAAAGAAATTTCGCATTCTTTGATCTGTCTGGGTAGAAAAAATTGTGGGAAATGAAGAAATTGCTTGTTACAAGCAATTTCTTCATTTACCAGAATGTTTTTCAAAGCAATTATCTTGTAGGGAGTCAAAACGAGTCTTGTGTGGTAATGAGTTAACCGCATAGGTTCGAATTTCGGCCCAGCTTTTGAATCAAGTGACAACTATTTCGAATTGTCAATACTTATGTAAATAGTTGTCCACTTTGAATTTGTTTTGAAGCTAAGAAGGTGGAAAAACGATAGGAATTAGTATTGTGGTATATCGTCGTTGTAAATGCAAAACATCGTATCTCGTTTTTGGAAAATTTTAAAGGGGAGGAAAAACGTTCAATAACTTATCCCAAAGTGAAAGGTTTTACTTGAAATTTGGACATAATATTCACCAAATATTTGTCATTTATACTGATTACTAAAAATATCTCAAAATCTGCTAGAATTATCTTCACCTGACACACAAGATTTTACTTTGAAAATCGCACAAATCGACATACGAGGTTTTGCATTTACACCGACGATATCTTAAAAAGGGTTATAGATGACCATCTCAATATTTTGGTTGATCGTCAGTAACTATTAGATCTAGCTGAATTTTAAAAATATCTTCGCATTCCGCAAATCTCGGGCGTTTTCCCGCCTTCTCTGCTTCATTTCCCCCAAATCAGTCTTAAAATAAACTAATTGTTGAAAAATATCGAAAACTTATCACAGGATTATCCGTCGTAAATCGCATAGCTTCGAATATCGGCCATGAAATTCCTATGTTTGGCCAAATCAATAAGTAGTTCGTGATTGTCTATCCTGGATTAATAGCTGCTGGCTTAAATTGTATGTTGTTTTTGTGCTGGTGAACCAAGAGTTTTGAAAACGGAAGAAAAGCTAGAGAAACGTCAACGATTTATCAGCCGACAAAATTTAGACAAGTCTAAATCATATAGAAGTATGTGTACGTTAAATTGAATAATTTGGAAAAGAAGCTCTGATGGTATTAACCCTTTCCCAAACGACAAAATGTAAGGGTTGAAAAAGCTTTTGCTGCCGATATAGTGCACGTTGATAAATGTAGGAATTGTGTAAAATTCAACACAAACAAGAGGACCATGATGGTCCTATATCGCTCACCTGAACCAAAAGGATATAAGCAACACTTTTCTTCAATTCAAAAAATACTTATGACTTTAAGACTGAAAACGAACTTATTGTCAACAACATTGTGAAAATCGAACTCATCCAAGTTTTCATCGTGCCCAACATTGTGTTCAAGATTTGTCTTGTTTGATAAATAATTGTAGATTCTGGAGTATAAACAAGGTCGAAAAACAGCTGAAAACAGCAATTTTGTCAAATTCAAGGGCACATAACTCTCGACTTTCTAGTCATCAGGCTGAAAATCAAACTCATCTGAGATCTTATGATATCCAACATTGTGTCCAAGAATTGTCTTGATTGGTCAATAATTGTAGATTCTAGAGTGTGAACAAGGTCTAAAGCAGCCGAAAACGGAAATTTGATCAAATTCAAGGGCACATAACTCTCCACATTGTGTTCAAGTTTTGTCTTAATTGATAAATAATAGTAGATTATAGAGTGTAAACAATGTCAAAAACAGCCAAAATCGGCAATTTTATCAAATTCAAGGGCACATAACTCTAATATTTCTAGTCAGATCAAACTGAAAATCAAACTCATCCGAGATCTTATGGTCTGCAATGTTATGTCCAAGATTTGTCTTGATTGATCAATAATTGTAGATGCTAGAGTGTAAACAATGTCAAAACTAAGTATTTTTCGCATTCAAGGGCAGATAACTCCTGCATTTCTAGTTCGATCTGACCCATAATCGAACTCATCCGAGATCTTATGGCCATACATGTTTTGATCAAGTTTGGTCAAGATTGGCTTATATTTGTAGATGCTAGAGTGTAAACACGAAATTATGGACGGACAGACGGACGACGGACAAAAAGTGACCACAATAGCTCACCTTGAGCACTTCGTGCTCAGGTGAGCTAAAAATATTGAGACAAAAGGAGGATTTGCTAATCATTAGCAATTTCTTCTTTTGTCTCAATGTTTTCCCAATAATCTTTTAGGGACGTCAAAACCAGGCCTTGTTTGGGAAAGGGTTAAAGACCAACATGAATCCAGATAAGCCTCTATATACCATGACGCATAGGTAGGCCTATATATGTGCATACACACAATCTGAACAAGATCCATGATGTCATGTTTTAGTTTAATTACTCGTAGCAACTTGTACGGCAGAGAATCACGTTGCTCGATATTCCGTTGAACAGGGTCGAACCCGGACATCTTCACATTCTCTGCTTCAAAATTCAAATCGGTCACGTACTCACAAATTCATCGATGGTTATCTAAACTTGTTATTGTAGTTGTTGAGTCACGTCGTTCCCCGTCGTATTCTGGAGAGAGGATGTCGCCGCTTTTCAATAAAAATCATGTAACTGTAGTTCCCCAGCCTTTTCTATTTGGAACGTCAAAACCATGTCTTTTTGGTCAGTGTAAAAATTCCTTTAAGGGGTCCATTTTTCAGTTTTCTAAAATAGAATTATCATTTTTGGTCTATCTAGAGAGTTAGTTGAAACCGTTTTTATGGTGTGACGGATGAGAACATAAATAGACGAATTCAAGTCCGGCTTCTATAATCCGTGTATTTTAATATTCATTTATGATAATAAACGGTGCACAATAAAGAAATGTAAAAAATACACAACATATAATTTCCTCTGTCAAGATATCTGCTGGTAAAATGCCCACAAAAATGTACCTTAAGCAATTGCCGTGCGAAATACAAAATGTGTCTATGAAGCAATACATGAAAAAAAAAAAAAAAAAAAAAAAAAAAAAAAAAAAAAAAAAACACTGTACATGTAATATCATCTTTCAATTATATTTTCTAGTAAATTGCCCTAAAGAATTACAAAAAATGATTCGATACATTGTTTGAGAATAACGCCGTTAAGGTTTTCAATTATCATGGTCATGTTGCGACAGCTGGATTACCTAACCATGGATTCCTGTCGTATCTCATACCAGTACTACCACAACAGCCTAACCGAGCCCCAGCGGCTCGTCCACATAGGTCACCCATTGGTGGGAGGCAATTTTGTCTGAAAGGATAATAGGGAACGATTTTATCTAGTTAACGGTGACGTAATTTCGGACAAACAAATAATACTTAGTGTGTGTTGTTATAAAATCTCGTAACTACGGCTTGACTCAAGCCGTAGTTAAGAGATTTTATAACAACACCTATGATTTTCAAAACATAACGGTAAACCGAATCTATTTTTAGCACAAAATTCTTTGCCATTGACGCGACCGCGGATCAAATGAAATCAAATATTTCATTTGTAAATAGAGGCCACCGGCTCATAATACAGTATACAAAATACAACAGTTAAAATACTCGTACATACATGAGTTGCATATAGACATTTATGAAAGAAACAACCAGTGAATCAATTAGTGGGTGTATAAAGTTAATAGCCTTTCTCTTTTTCTGCAAAATTTGAAATGTGTTTTTATGTGGAAAACTTCAGACAATTGATTACTGTTTATCTTTTACAGATAAAATACTTAAAACATATTTTGCTTCTTTTCTAATGTTTGTCTATCTTCATTTAACAAAGAGCAGTGAAAGAAATAATAATATTCTTTTTCTACAATACTACAACATCTTCAAAGCATGATTTATCAAACAATGATGGCATACCCCATCTTCTCTAACTATATTAAAATTTAGCCTTTTTTAACCCTTTCCCAAACAAGACCTGGTTTTGACGTCCGGGCTCCCTAATAGAAAAGGATTGGAAAAAAAACCTTTGAAACAAAAGAAGAAACTGCTGATAACCAGCAGTTTCTCCTTTTGTCTCAATATTTTCTGTGTCATATTTTACACAAATTTTATCTTTAATGACATCCACTTTGGTCATTTGTGGCAGTTTTTGAAGCGGATCACCCTAAAATTTTGACGTTTGGGAAAGAGTTAAATGCGGGGAGATATCCAGGCATAGATATCTCTCCGGATTTAACAAGGTGTAAACATGTCTTTACGGGTCACAACGACGTGAATTTTCAATCGAACCATTTATATATTGCATTGAGCTGTCAGGAAATCTTCTCTTGAATTGTTTCATAAATTGATCATCGTTTCCTTCTTCTTGTTACAGACATACACATGCAAAACCATTTAAACAAAGAAGGTTTTTAACATGTTTTACCCAATTAAATCTCCCAAGATCTGCATGTACCTTCGGCATCTTATAACTATGTTTTGGAAAACGATGGTCATCCATATGCAATGGTTTGCATCAATATTTTATATCTTTAGATTTATATGTTATGCACAAAGGGAGTCTACCGCATTCCGCAAGAATGATACAGTTATTAACATAGTGATTTACGCCTTAACCCTTTCCCAAACAACAAAATATTTGGGTGGTCCAATTTTAAAGCTGGTGCAGATGACAAAAGAGATGCCGATAAAGGTACAATTTGTTTTCAATATACAAGAGAATATATTGAGACAAAAGGAGAAAATGCTGATTATCAGCATTTTCTTCTTTTGCCTCAATGTTTTCTCGAGCCTTTTCTATTAGAGACGTCAAATCCAGGTCTTGTTTGGGAAAGGGTTAAAGCTCTCGAAATCGGAGACCTCACTCATGAGTGAGATTTCGATCCATTTCCAACTGCACCATGACCGCGGCCAGGTATAACAAAAAGTGATCATTAAGTTATTTGCTTTGTGGAATAAAAAAATATGTGAACCGGTACCATCTTCGGAATGGTCATTTACAACCATGATGTTGAGAGACACACTGTTCTTCTTTTTATGAATGTTTTGTATCAAAAAGACAAGTTGTCTTGGATTTTTTTCTCCGGGAAACAGTAATTTAGCTATTTCTTTTCCACCGATTCCTAAATTTTCTCGCCTGTAAAACGGCTAGACACCATATCGTCGGTGTAAATGTGAAACCTCGTATGTCGATTTTTGCGATTTTAAAGTAAAATCTTGTGTGTCCAGTTAAGACAATACTTGCAGGTGTTGAGATATTTTACTGGTCAGTTTTGATGACACATTATTTGTGAACAAATAACCTTTAAAATTTTCCAAAAACGAGATACGAGGTTTTGCATTAACAGCGACGATATCTAGGTTATATTGCAAGATATTTATGCTTTAATCTCAAAATGTTTCGCCAGTAGCCTATGATCGTTTCCCAATCTATCAACCGACGTATCTCGCATCTCGGTTGTCACAATTTTTGATAACTTTATTCCTTAACACTTCCTAAAACAGCAAACTCTTTCACTGGTCCATTTTAACCCTTTCCCAAACAAGACCTGGTTTTGACGTCCCTAATTAAAAAGGCTTGAGAAAACATTGAGACAAAAGAAGAAACTGCTGATTACCAGCAGTTTCTTCTATTGCCTAAATATTTTCTGTGTTATTTTGTACACAAATCCAATCTTTATCAACACCCATTTTGTCATTTCCAGCAGCTTCAAAACGTATTGGTCTGGTTTACTCCCATTTGGTCTACTCCCAATTCGTCTACTCTCAAATCGTCTACTATTTTGGACATAATTCCCATAGTCTACTTTTCTATAATTTGTATATATAAATATGATATTTTAGGATTTTTCATCAAATTGTTAGAATTTTTATTTCATTTTTTAACACATTGACTTAATTTCATATCTTAAAACAAAAATAATGTTGTTTATTGATGATTTGACACGAATGAAGACGAGTTGGGACAGTAGATGAAATGGGACCCAAAGCAGTAAAAAACAGTAGACGAAATGGGAGTAGACCAATTGGGATGTTCCCATTGGACCACCCAAATTTTTTGCCGTTTGGGAAAGGGTTAAAGCTGCTACAGATGATTGACTGAATGTAATTCAATATGGAATTTGTGTGTACCATAACAAAGAAAATAATGAGACAAAAGGAGAAAATGCTGATTAACGGTATTTTCTTCTTTTGTCTCTATGTTTTCCCAAGCCTTTTGTTTTATTCTCTAACCCTTTCCTGAACGACGAATTTCTAGGATGGTCCAATTCAAAAGCTACTGAATACAGCAAAATGGATGTTGATTATGATTAAATTCATGTATGATGTAGCATAGAAAACATTGAGACAAAAGGAGAAACTGCTGTTTATCAGCATTTTCTTCTTTTGCCTCAATATCTTCCCAAGCCTATTCAATTAGGGATGTCAAAACCAGGTCTTGTTTGGGAAAGGGTTAATGACTTCTTTTTTGTCATTTGTGGCAGTTTTTGAAGTGGATCTCCCTTAAATGTTGCCGTTTGGGAATGAGTTACAGTTGTCTCAGTCCGTATATTCGTTAGCAGCATCAGCCCGCTTGCCCAGCCTATCAATCAACTGTCGTTTACAAAGCTCTCTTGCATCCTCTTCTTCGCTCCACTCAATCAGCTCGTGACGTCGCATAGTGTTGGCGAGCTCACTCGGGATTTTCCGCCTCGGCAGTCCCCGGTTAATGTATACAACGATAATCTCTTCTATATGCTCGTTGTACATAGCTTGGATGGCTAGATCCATCTCAAAGTATAGAAAGCTGCACTTCAAGTAGTTCTTGCTCAGCACTATGATAACCTTCCTACTAAGCATCATGTTGTCGTGGCTGTTACCGACCTTCATGCGACCTGATAAAGGAAAAGACTTTTGTTCACGGACCGACTATCATACTGTAGCTCAAGCTCTTGAGTCAAGAATTAGGAGACGTGGATCTAACTTGTAAAATGTTATTTGTGTTTGGAGCTTTTGTGACCTTGAGTACGATTTTGCCAAAACAAGATTCTGCAAATGAAGAAATATAGTTATGCTATTTTGCGCAGTTTCGAATAAGGTTGCACCATTGTAGATTCAATGACACGGTTTATTTTGAAAACATCCTAACATACAAGTTGTACACTAAGGTATGAAAATTTTAACACACACATAAGTCATTGACAATGCACTTTTTAGAAGGCTCAAAGGGCAAGAACTATGGATACTTCGTCTGTCGATGCTGGGATATTAATCTATTTCCAAATTGTTATCCAACTTAGAAAGCATTGGAGACAAAATAAATCTAATTCATATTTATCAAATTGTTATCCAACTAAAAAAAGCATTGGAGACAAAATAGATCCACTTTAACAGCATTTCTTTGTTTTTCTGTACGTTTTCAATGCCTTCTCAGTAACTGTTAGGAGCGTTTCCAACAATCTTGTTTTGGGAAAGGCAAATATTTTTTATAGTTTTTTAAGGGTTTATACTTTTATAGATATCTTCGCTTTTCAACGAAATCCTCGTATCTGCAGCTTAAACCAAGCTGCAGATACGCGGTTTTCCAACAATCTTGTTTTGGGAAAGGCAAATATTTTAAGGTTACTAGTATATACTTTAATAGATATCTTCGCTTTTCAACGAAATTCTCGTATCTGCAGCTTAAACCAAGCTGCAGATACGCGGTTTTCTTTGAAAAAGCGACGATATATTACCTGGTTCTGCATCTCTGTCTTCATAATACAGAGAAAACCGGCCTCCAAATTGACGGTCTTCATCCTGTTGTCCTTTATCAATACCATACAGCAAGTTGTCCAGGGCCCAATCTTTATCATCCTCGGCACAGGAAATATACGCGTCAAACGTTTTCCCGCCTTCATTAATCGCCCCATAGTTCCCTCGTCCGTCTCTAGCTAGTTTGGATCTTCTGCTGCCATACCGTTTCTTGTAGTAGTACAACTTGATTGTCCATCTCTTGCGGTACAAAAAAACAGCTATGATCATGATAACAACAGCGACACTCGCGCTTACTATCACAATCACCTGCCACGTGAAGAACAAACAGTTGATTTTAGTTCTGTCGAAGGAGAGTAGTTTCTTTCCCGCCCATTCTTTAGGTTGAGTACACGTGTAAGATTCAACATTGGTCAACTTCACTTTGGTCTTGTTCATCCAATCTCTGAACCATCTTAGGTCGCAGCCACACATAAACGGGTTGCCCGTGAGATTTAACTCCGCTAAGTTCTGTAAGGGATCTATATTTTCACGTTTTGGTACTGTAACAAGGTTGTTTGTCAGATCTAGAAACTGCAAGTGTGGAGTTGACGTGAAGAGATTCTGGTCCCATGTTTTGATTTTATTGTTGGTGAGATTCAGCAAAGTGAGCGAGGCCAGGTCCTGAAATTCTGGAGCATGTAAGTCAGTGATGCCGTTATCCATAAGATATAGTTCCTGTAGTTTACCGAGACCTTTAAACAGCTCTCCACTAAAGTCACGTGAGATCATCCCGCCGAGTCTGTTGTTCTCCAGATGTAAATATTTTAGTGAAGTCATGTACTTGAACATGTCATGCTGGAACCATTCACAGTTATTGTCCGCCATGTTGAAGTAAACGAGAGATCCGAGCGAGCCGAACCTCTTGGTGGCGTTCTGTATGGAGAGGAGTTTATTCTGTGCAAGATTGAGCGAAATGAGGCGCACTAGAGGATCAAACACAGTCCCGGGCAATGTGTTGATGTTGTTATATCTCAGATCTAGCTTAGTCAGACTGGTTAGGCCGAGGAACGAGTCTTCCTTTAAAGTGAGTATCTTGTTATATCGTATCCTCAGTTGTTGAAGATGTACTTGATATCTGAACACACTAGAATTAATGACCTGTATCTGGTTGTCGTCTAAGTATAGATTATACAGGGTTACTGGTAGGTTACGAGGGACACCCACAAGCTTGTTCTTCTCCATGTTGAGTATCTGTAGCTTGTCGAGACCAACAAACGCATTGATGTCGGTTTTCTGGATATTACAGTTAGAGATATCTAAATGTAATAAATCATCAAGTCCTTCGAAAGAACCGTTAGCCAGTTTAGGAATATTGTTGTATGCCATATTGAGAGTCGTTAACTGTGTATCAAGTAATAATCTAAATGTGTCTTTCATCAGCGGTCCATTTAGCCGCAGTCCAGATATATCTAGTGACACGATAGATTGTCCCTCTAGGCCGGTCAGTGCTATTTTCAGGGCTATACTATCTAATAGGTTGTGTCCAAGCTTCAATGATGTAATGGCCGCGAAGTGTTTAAAGGTTCCAGGTTCAATACCCATCAGTTTGTTGCTGGACAGATAAAGACTGGATACTGATATATTTCTTAGAGATTTGAACGTCTCATTATGTAGGGTTACAAGTTTATTGCTACTTAATCCTATATACTGTAATTCCTTACTGTGTGTGAACGATTCCGGAAATGTAGCGTCCGAGATACTGTTTGACTGTAGAATAACCTTCTGTAATTTAGGCTGTACACCTAGCGACGGTACCAAGGTGAACGAATTGGCCTGTAAAGAAATGTATCGTATTTTCTCCGTACCCTCAAAGGCTGTGTCATCAACCCGCTCCAGGTTATTTGTCAACAGATACAATTCCTCCAGACTTTGTAAACCAGAGAAAGCGTTCGGCCCGATAGATGCTAGCTTATTCTCTCTTAGATCAATCATAGTAAGCGCCGCAGCACCAGAGAAAGCTTGCGGTTCGATCTCAGTAATTTTGTTTTCGTTCAAATAAAGTTTCTCGAGTTTAACATATGGACTGAACGTATTTCGTTTTATGGTGACAATTTTGTTGTATCGCAGATAGAGCTTGGTGACATTTACGGGGATGGTGTCCGGGACCTCGGTGAAGTCCTTTCCGTCACAGTTGACTGACGTCTTGTCCTTGTTACAGAAACAGGTGGGTAACCCCGGACAGGAGTCGTCTCCCCTGGTGAGTTGGACAACAAACAAGGCCAGAACTAGAGTAGAGGGGAACTTCATTCTGAAAAAAGAAACCACAAAATCAAATAATTTCGCTGCTTTTTTCAACCTCATCACTGCAGCTTTAAACAAGCTGTAGTTTCAAAGTATTTGTTCAAAAGCGACGATTTGACATTTAGTGTTGAACCTTATCCAGACTGTATTAATTGGACAAGAATTGCAGACGACAAATAACCCTGTACAGGAACCGTCACCCTTGCCCCTTGGAAAACAACAATAAAGATAGATTTAGGATAAACGAATTCAGAGGTTCAAATCTTCATTCCGGATTTTTTTTACACAAGACCTGGTTTTGCAGAGAGGGCCTATTATAAAAAGCTGTCTCTGTCTGTCTCAATTTTTTTTTTTATTATTGTATACAAGTCCTATCTTTTTCAGAATTTGTTTTGTTGTCTTTGCATTCAAATTGGAATGTTCAGTCTAAATGATAAAATCTATGTCATTTAAAAAAGGGTTAATTTTATGTGATCTCATGGTTGTTCGCTTCAAGTATTGGAGGACATATAATTTTCTTTCTTTTGCACCATTTTCCCAAACCTTATTCATTAGGAACATCAAAACCACGGCCTGTTTCGGAAAGACCCGAAGTGGCAACATCATTTTGAAACTAGGGGTGCAAACGATTCAAAATATTTTACTAATTAGTACTAATTAATTGCTAGTCCGATATTTCAAAATAGATCATGTTAATATGGTTGACTATTTACAGAAACAACTTAAAGATGCATCATCACCCATTTTTTGGAAGTGTTTATCTTTAAAATAACTAAAATACATTATTATACAAAAATGACCCTTAATTCAAATTTCTGTGTACCAAATTTTGGCGTTGTCTGACATACTGCGGCCTAGATTACGACGGATATAAAACCCATATGAAATCGGTTTGTAAATATTTGTGAGTGCGGTTAAATATTAAATCTTATTTTTAGAAAGTTCCATGATTATGCCATTTTCAGTGTTATTGTCCAGCAAGATTAACCCGGGACATCTGCATATGTAATGACCCCACTTCGGCTTTGTTTTGTTAAGACGCTCAACTAACGGTAGTCCAGTAAAAATAGCATGAAAGGTCAAACTACTTCCAACAGAAACTTTTTTGCGATATTTACATTGTAAGTAACCTCCTAATGAACATATAAAAAGTCCCGAAGGAAATACCTTGCCAAATGGTCATAAATGGAAATTTAAATTTCGTAATTTCAATAAATTAAAGATGGCCCTTCTGTTCGCCGTACTTAGACATTTTGCTATGACAGAAAATAATGACGTCACAAATGTCAAAAAGTATCATAGTATTCGGAAATTTCAACTACGGATGGCGAAATCAACGTGTTAAAACGTTGGAAATTTTAGTCTCAACTTACATGTAAGTATTTGTTAGCTCACCTGAGCAACATGCTCAAGGTGAGCTTTTGTGATCACCCTGTGTCCGGCGTGCGTCGTGCGTCGTGCGTCGTGCGTCGTGCGTCGGAAGTCGTCAACAATTTCTTTAAACATCTTCTCCTCCTTAACCACTGGGCCAATCCTAACCAAACTTGGCAGGCATGTTCCCTTGGTGACCCTTTTCAAAACTTGTTTTCAGATTTTTGATTCGTCAAAAAATGTGGGCGTGGCAGGGTGGGGCTTATCAGACTTAGAGAAATTGTTAAATAATTCTTCAAAAATCTTCTTCTCCTTAACCATTGAGTCAATTTCTACCAAAGTTGGCAGAAATGTTCCTTGGGTGACCCTTTTCAAAACTTGTTTTCAAATTTTTGATTCGTCAAAAAATGTGGGCGTGGCAGGGCGGGGCTTATCAGACTTAGAGAAATTGTTAAATAATTCTTCAAAAATCTTCTTCTCCTTAACCATTGAGTCAATTTCTACCAAAGTTGGCAGAAATGTTCCTTGGGTGACCCTTTTCAAAACTTGTTTTCAAATTTTTGATTCGTCAAAAAATGTGGGCGTGGCAGGGCGGGGCTTATCAGACTTAGAGAAATTGTTAAATAATTCTTCAAAAATCTTCTTCTCCTTAACCATTGAGTCAATTTCTACCAAAGTTGGCAGAAATGTTCCTTTGGTGACCCTTTTCAAATTTTGTTTTCAAATTTTTGATTCGTCAAAAAATGTGGGCTTGGCAGGGCGGGGCTTATCAGACTTAGAGAATTTGTTAAATAATTCTTCAAAAATCTTCTTCTCCTTAACCATTGAGTCAATTTCTACCAAAGTTGGCAGAAATGTTCCTTGGGTGACCCTTTTCAAAACTTGTTTTCAAATTTTTGATTCATCAAAAAATGTGGGTGTGGCAGGGCGGGGCTTATCAGACTTAGAGAAATTGTTAAATAATTCTTCAAAAAATCTTCTTCTCCTTAACCATTGAGTTGAGTTTTACCAAAATTGGCAGAGATGTTCCTTTGGTGACCCTTTTCAAAACCTGTTTTCAAATTTTTGATTCGTCAAAAAATGTGGGCGTGGCAGGGCGGGGCTTATCAGACTTAGAGAAATTATTAAATAATTCTTCAAAAATCTTCTTCTCCTTAACCATCATGTCAATTTTTACCAAAGTTGGCAGAAAAGTTCCTTGGGTGACCCTTTTCAAAACTTGTTTTCAAATTTTTGATTCGTCAAAAAATGTGGGCTTGGCAGAGCGGGGCTTTTCAGAATTTGAGAAATTGTTAAATAATTCTTTAAAAATCAAATGTTTATCCAATTTGTACCAATATTGGTTAGAATGTTTCTTGAGTGACTGTCTTCACTGTGTGTCGAGAAATTTTTGATTCGTCAAAAAATGAGGGCATGGCAGGGCGGGGCTTATCAGACTTAGAGAAATTGTTACATAATTCTTCAAAAATCTTCTTTTCCTTAACCAATGAGTCAATTTTTACCAAACTTGGCAGAAATGTTCCTTTGGTGACCCTTTGCAAAACTTGTTTTCAAATTTTTGATTCGTCAAAAAATGTGGGCAGGCAGGGCGGGGCTTATCAGACTTAGAGAAATCATGAAAAAAATCTTTAAAAATCAACCATTGGTCAAATTTGAAGTAAACTTGGCAGATCTGTTTCTTGAGTGACTGTTTCCAATGTGTGTTCATGAATTTTTTTATTTGTCAAAAAATGTAGGCATGGCAGGGCGGGGTTTATCAGACTTGGAGAAATCATTAAACAATTCTTTGAAAATTTTCTTCTCCTTAATCGTTGGACCAAATTATACCAAATTATTCAGGAATGTTCCTTAAGTACCCCTTTTTATTTTTATTACAAATTTCTGATTCGTAAAAAATGTGGACATGGCAGGGTGGGACTTATTCGACTAGGAGAAATGATAAGAAAAATCAACTGTTGGGCCAATTTGTACCAGGGATGTTGCTTGAGTGACTCTTTGTAACAATAATATTGTTTGTGAATTTTTGATTTGTTAAAAAAATGAGTGTGACAGGGTAGGGCTTATCAGACTTAAAAAAGTCGTACAGAAATTCTTCAAAAATCAATTATGGGGCCAATTTAAACCAAGTATAGCAAAATGCTCATTGAGTTACTCTTTTCAAACACTTTGTTGTAAATTTTTGACAGGTTAATAAATGTTGATGAGGCAAGGAGGGGCTTGAAATATTAAGCATATTAATGCTTGTAATGTATCATTCTGATGTTTCAAAATTTAATTGTAAAAGTTAAATCTTGGTTATAAAAATCAAACTGGAACAGCACATGATATTCAATATTTAAGATGTCACTACATGCAATATGATTGAATACTAATGTGACTTCATTGCATTCATTGAAAATTATGAAACTTTATTAACAATAATTTGATATGACTTATATATTTGTTCACAACAAAATTTATATCATACACAATCAAATACAGGAAGAACTCAGGTGAGCGATATCAGTGCCTTTCAGGCACTCTTGTTGTATTTTGTAGCTATTCTGAACATGGCAGGTATCAATTATATTTCCCGATAACATAAAGTTTTAAAGAAATTCTTCGAAATAATAACACTTGATCTACGTTTTTGTGGCTCTGTTCGCATGAAATGTCATTTTTAAAAGAATTTTTCCATCAAATCGTTTCTAATAGACTTCTTTTATTTCATAATGCAATACAATACATTTAACTTACCCAGGAAAAAAACAGCATTACATAAAATTGAAGAATCTTCGGTCTGTTCATTATCTGTGAATTTTTAAACTACGGAAGCCTATTAGTAACATAAAACGTAACAATATGTAAACTTGGGGTAATTACACAGAATATTCTCATTGTGTTGTAGTTTTGGTCACATACTCAACGCTGTCGTGACAGATCAGGGTTGACAATATCTTCCATGCATTAAATAATGATTCGAATCAAGAAGACTTAAGCAATGCGTTCTCTTTGTATTGTAAATTAACATTTAAGTACAAGGGCGATGCAGAGATCATATTGAACTCATGGCTAAATGCCATTAGCTCAACAGTTAAAAACCACAAGTCCATATGCGATGATAACCATATATCACGATTCACAGTTTTTCTTTTTATACAGCACTCACACACATATTTTCTTTCATTTGATAAGGACAAGATGACCTCTGACCTCAAAAATGTTTGCTGGAAAACTGAGAAAAGGGTATCAATGGGGCCATGTCTGGCTGAACAGTATCAACATATTTGATAAAGATAGACCAAAAAGGTTGTCGCATATTTAATGGAACCTTCGAGGATGAGAATTTAATAACTGGCCTAACTTATTCCGGTTTGAGTTTTACTTATTCCTTTTCAATATAATTTCCATCCAGGGCTGAGCCCTTGGACAAACAGTGCTCAAATGCCATCAGCCCAGAAGTAAAAAAAGCCGGGGCAAATGACAAAACGGTCTAACGATGTCTTGGTAGTGCTTGAAATGGTGACCATGCATGTCCCAATTTACATTTTGCAAACATGAAGAAGTCCCTATAATCCAGGTTCTTTGAGTTGTAATTTCTACCATTTCGATCGACAGCATCGATTGCAAATGTGCTGTTGTTGGGAAAACAGGGGGTGGGGGTGTTTCATTGGTGATGATCTGTTTCAGTTGGTGTAGCAATTTAGAATTCATAGTAAGCTCCTGTCGGGTTATTGTACTTTTCTTTGGGGAAATATCTAACAAAAATGCTGTTAGCGTCCCAAAATACCGTTACTATCACTGAAAATGATTAAGACCAACTTTCGTTTTTGAGACCTAGACACTATCCACTTGCGACTTTGTGATTCACTTTCCTGGTCATAATAAGGCGCACTTGTAAATCTCATCAACGGTGATAAGGCATTAAAGGAATTCATGTTTTACCTAAAATATGTCAACAACGCACTTAATTATTTGCTTTTCGCAGAACGAATCTAATGTACTGTGAGGTTGCTGCAACATTGACAGAAGGTCTACTTTGAAAATATTGACGTGACGTTGACTTTTAAACATTGGTGCATTAAAGCTTACGAGAATACATACCCAATTTGTCCCAACATTGTATGAAATGCATGCCACAAGAGATGTCCGGCTCCCGGACAATATTGCTGTATATTACCATGTGAAATATCTAATACCAAAGTAATTTGTTCGACTTTATCTCGCCTATCTGAGTGAGTAAACCAGATCTGTGGCTTCACTGCGAATTTTATGGTGCACGCCGTGGACATCAACTGGGTATATAGTGCAGAATAACTGTAATAATCTGTTAGGGTGTTTTAAAAGCGGAGAAGAATATTATATCTTTATTTATAAATACTTATAAGATTAATAACATGGACTAACTCATATTATCTTTTCTTACCTTTTTAGCGCGACTATTAGAAGAATAGGGGTGGCTATTCTAGTTACCCAGGCGTCAGAGTCGGCGTGGTGTTGTCAAATCTCTGTTTCTATTGATGCTATTGCTCTGAATCTTTACACATGCCTCTGTGATCGTGATATCAGCCTCTATACAAAGATGCATTATTCTAACATGTAATTCAGTTGATTTTTTTTACCCCTTTGGACATAGAAATTCTTGGTTAAGTTTTTATGTGCAACTTTCATATATCTGTGATAACTTTATTCTGTAAGTTCAGCGTTTGCATTAAACTTTGCACATGCGTCTGTGACCATACTTTCACTCTCTAGGCAAGGACTTGTCACTCTGATATTAAATTGAATTGATCTTTTTTACCCTTTTCGGACTTAGAAATTCTTGGTTAAGTTTGTATGTGCAGCTTTCATATCTGTGTTGTTGTTTTCTGTACAGCTATTACTTTCAAACTTTGCATATGCTTCTGTTACCATAATATCAGCTTTTAGGCAAATATCCTATAGTCTGGCATTTAGTTTAGTGAAGTTTGAACCTTTTTGGACTAAAATGTTTTCGCTCTTATAAATCTGTTCTCCGACAACTCTTGTTACCTTTTAAATGCAAGTAACAAATTTTATATTGTAACGACATAAACAATAACATGCATAGCATAACTTCCTCTAGCGCGACAACATATTATTTTATCATTTTTAAACCTGATTAAGAAACTCAACTTCGTTTGAATGGTGCGGGGAAACATTATCAAATAAATGTGTAGCAATTGAATACACCATTGTCCTGGAGCCTTCTTGAAGACTGTTTCATGTGGCTGTTAACAGAATTGTGCCTCTGTAACATGCACTTCGTTTAAATAAAACACAGCAGACCTTTAGGGGAAACGATCCATTTGAAGTTCAAGTTTTCTTACTTGTATATGATTATGATTTTCAAGACTTTTACCGGCAGCCATCTCTATTTTTTTATCCCCCGCCGAAAAAATTTTTCGGGGGGGGGGGGGATATTGTTTTTGCCATGTCCGCCCGTCCGTCCGTCCGTCCGTCCGACATTCGTTTCCGCGCTATTTCTTGGAAACTATAGACCGGATTTCGATGAAACTTGGCACACAGCTTCACTACAAAGAGGACATGCGCATATCGTCGGGGTTACCCGGTTCGACCATTGAATTCAGAGTTACTGCCCCTGACTGTTTAAGCCATATACATACAGAGTGATATTCGTTTCCGCGCTATTTCTTGGAAACTATAGACCGGATTTCGATGAAACTTGGCACACAGCTTCACTACAAAGAGGACATGCGCATATCGTCGGGGTTACCCGGTTGGACCGCCGAATTTAGAGTTACTGCCCCTGACTGTTTAAGCCATATACATACAGAGTGATATTCGTTTCCGCGCTATTTCTTGAAAACTGTAGACCGGATTACGATGAAACTTGGCACACAGCTTCACTACAAAGTGGACATGCGCATATTGTCGGGGTTACCCGGTTCGACCGCCGAATTTAGAGTTACTGCCCCTGACTGTTTTAGCCATATACATACAGTGATATTCGTTTCCGCGCTATTTCTTGGAAACCATAGACCGGATTTCGATGAAACTTGGCACACAGCTTTACTACAATGAGGACATGCGCATATCGTCGGGGTTACCCGGTTCGACCGTCGAATTCAGAGTTACTGCCCCTGACTGTTTAAGCCATATACATATAGTGATATTCGTTTCCGCGCTATTTCTTGAAAACTATACACCGAATTGAGATGAAACTTGGCACACAGCTTCACTACAAAGTGGACATGCGCATATCGTCGGGGTTACCCGGTTCCACCGCCGAATTTAGAGTTACTGCCCCTGACTGTTTTAGCCATATACATACAGAGTGATATTCGTTTCCGAGCTATTTCTTGAAAACTATAATACGGATTTCAATGAAACTTGGCACACAGCTTTACTACAATGAGGACATGCGCATATCGTCGGGGTTACCCGGTTCGACCGCCGAATTTAGAGTTACTGCCCCTGACTGTTTTAGCCATATACATACAGAGTGATATTCGTTTCCGCGCTATTTCTTGAAAAGTATAGACTGGATTTCAATGAAACTTGGCTCACAGCTTCACTACAATGAGGACATGCGCATATCGTCGGGGTTACCGGGTTCGACCGTCGAAATCAGTTACTTCCCCTGACTGTTTAAGCCATATACATACAGAGTGATATTCGTTTCCGCGCTATTTCTTGAAAACTGTAGACCGGATTTCGATGAAACTTGGCACACAGCTTTACTACAAAGTGGACATGCGCATATCGTTGGGGTTACCCGGTTCGACCGCCGAATTTAGAGTTACTGCCCCTGACTGTTTAAGCCATATACATACAGAGTGATATTCGTTTCCGCGCTATTTCTTGGAAACTATAGATCGGATTTCAATGAAACTTGGCTCACAGCTTCACTACAAAGTGGACATGCGCATGTCGTCGGGGTTACCCGGTTCGACCGTCAAATTTAGAGTTACTGCCCCTGACTGTTTAAGCCATATACATACAGAGTGATATTCCTTTCCGCGCTATTTCTTGAAAACTATAGACCGGATTTCAATGAAACTTGGCACACAGCTTTACTACAATGAGGACATGGGCATATCGTCGGGGTTACCCGATTGGACCGCCGAATTTAGAGTTACTGCCCCTGACTGTTTTAGCCATATACATACAGAGTGATATTCGTTCTGTTGAAGCCATATACATACAGAGTGATATCCGTTCTGTTGAAGCCATATACATACAGAGTTATATTCGTTTCCGCGCTACTTTATTGACAATGAAAATATGTTCGGCGGGGGATATCAATTCAACGAATTTGCTTGTTTATACTTTCCTGATATATGTATTCGTATACTGTATTTAGCATCAGATTCTGATTCAGCATACCAAAGAACCCATAAAAAAACATTTTTCTCGAATTTGGGACAATTTGATAAAAAAAAGTTGATTTCTCCAGTAGTGTTTGGTGGCCATCTTGGATATTTGCGGATTGTGGACGTTGTTGTCCCAGGTTGCCATTCTGGCAACAAAGCTAGGTCTGCTCTACAGCATCTTTACAATGCATAGAAAACATAAAACTGCATTGTACTCGACATTGCAAGGTTGTCATTTTGGACATAGAGTAGCGTCAAAGGGACCATCACCACACTCGGTACTTTTTGCAATTTTAAATGGCTCCTTTTTCCGTGACAAGAACATTTTTTTTTAATTTCGGCAGTGAAAAGTGTAGAATAAATTATATTACAACATATGATCAAAATAAACTTAAGGTTTTTTATCAAAAAGCAACATTGAAAATAATATAATTTTATAGATCTACACCTGTTTAATTATGAAAAAGTGGGTGGGGTAAGTTTCAATTTCTTTTATAATTTACATATCTTTGGGGAATCATTTTTTTCATAAGACAGCAAAATCATTTATTTCAATATTTCTAATGAGTTGTAAATGTATTTTGCTTTTGTAAATTTATATAATTATCGTCTTTTTATATGAGGTTACCATTTTTCGCTATAATTTTATTTCAACAGGGCCTAAATTCATCGGCCGATTAAACAAGTTTCCCCTCTTCGGATGTTTTGGGACTCTTTTTTGGAATGGCCCAAGGGTCATACTTAATGCTGGTAACAATTTTTTATTCTGTTGGAATTTGTTTGAGGTTGGGTGCAAAAATCGGCTATTGTGCTGCGTGAAGACGCGATCGGTTTTGAAATTCGCATATTCTTACGGTGGTCGATATTTTCTGCAATTTTAGATGGCCCCTTTTTGCATGACATGGCAAATATATCTCGAATATATAATGTGACAAGTCTACAATACGTAACCTTATGGCTCAGTGCTGCGATCATTTAAGGGCATAATCGAAATTCGAAAATATCTTCATGTATATAAAAAGTGGGTGGGGTAAATAGCTATGATTTGTAGACAACAAATACTCATGTTGGGATTTTTTGTATGAAATACCTGCAATTAAGATAGCAAAATCATATTTATCATCATTGCTTGTGATATACATGGGAAACGATGTATTTTGTTCATCAAAATATGTGATCTCTACATATTACTATGATAATTTTGCAAAAACCTTTTTTCAACAGGGCCTTAGTTAATCGGTCGATTTCACCAATTTCCGATCATCGGATTTTTTGGGACTTTTTTTCTGGGATGGCCCAGGGTTCATACTTGATGCTGGAACCAATTTCATTTCTGTTGGAATTTGTTTGAGGTTGGGCCAAAAAATCGGCTAATTTGACTGGACTAGACATTGCACACGAAAATTAAGTTGTCCCGGGTTAACCTTGTTGGACAATAACTATTCTCGTGTAAAACATTATACTGTATTATTATTGAACCGAAGTATTGTTAAACCGAAGTGACCGTGCGCTATGAATATTTATAAACAAACGTAATCGTCTGCAATATTGACAATAATGAGCGCAAGGTTACTTCGGTTCAATATAATAGATTCACAATTGAACGAGAATAATTACAGTTGAATCGCTTTATCAAAACAACTGAAAATTTTCTCGTTTAATAGCGAATCTATAATAATAACCTTGCGCTCATTATTGTCAATATTGCAGACGATTACGTTTGTTTATAAATATTCATAGCGCACGGTCACTTCGGTTTAACAATAACAGCTCGAAAGGGAATAACAAAACTAATGATGTTGTAGGCCATAAATTAATATACGTAATTATACATGTATTTTGAAACCCGTCCCAAAAAAGTGACCTTCTGTTCCTAAAACGAACATATACTGAGTTCCAAAAGAAAGTGTGAACTTTTACCTTTTGCTTTCACCTTAATTTTCACGAAGTTAACGGCAATCTAAGGAGAAAAACTGATGACATACTTCAGATTAGACCTTAAAGAAAACGGACATCAAAACAGATGTCAATAGAATTGCTCATACTCACCGTGTCCAATCGTTACCGGTGGATGTGGTTTTCGTAACGCAGAATGCGTGGTGTATAACGCCGGTTTGTGGTGCAAAACAGAGGCAGGACACCACCAAGGTAAGAAAATTGAAAAATTGAATCGATGAAGTTTCTTCTTTGGGAATGAGACTAGGCCGAGGCTCATCTCAAATGATTTCTTGACCCCTAGCAATGTCTGTTTTCTTCGAGAAAGTTGCAGTTTTCTCTATCATTCCGTGAATGTAAGGCATTTCAGGCGAAATCAACTCAGCTTGCCCGTAAAATATGAATTATATACAAGCATAACCAGTTATGAACCCCCAAAAAGCATGCACTTCGTACTTACACATGGATTGCACAAAATCACATTGAGGTTTGCACCCTCTGCATCTTACAGAAGCCATGGAAACGATTTTTACTTTAATTTACAAGTAACAATGGTGGATGTGGTGCACACAAAGAAATTTTTGTAACGTATGTGGCATGGTGATTTTAAAGCTTCGCGTTTTTCCTTATTTAAGCGGGCCTATCAGATAAAGTGACACTTTCCCTTACTTCAGATGCAACACACGTCCTATTCGAATGATCCTAGCAATTGTGCAATAATTTTGTGTAAAGAATATGTGTTTTTTCGACATCAGCATTATTAAACCCTATTAACCGGATTGTATAATGGATTTAGAAATTGTGCAACCCGAACGTTACATTTAAGGCGTACAAAATACAACTTATCTGTCAATATAGGGTTAATTCACGTTTTTGAGGTCGTTAACATTTGCAGAGGCCCAAGAAATATGTTAACGGCCGAGTGCGAAGCACGAGGGTTGTTTACGTAATTTGCGGGCCTCTGCGGATGTTAACGGCCGAAAAATACGCGAATCGACGCTATTATTGCATAAAAACTATAAAATTCCAATGAATACTTACCCCAAAGCCATTGATATGTGCGAAAAATGAACCGAGGTGAGATAAGAAAATGTCCGCCAATGTTGTTTTGTTCTGATAAATCTTCCGAGATTTTTTTTTGTTATGCGTGACGTCGGAAAAAGCTCAGTTGATGAAAGCGGCGTCAAAATCCCACACTATCAATCAATTAGGTCCTTTCACTTATGTTTTAGTCTGTACCCGCAGAACACACTTCCGGAGGCAAAAAATGGGTTTATGGGAATCAACATTGTATGCATGAAAATTGTTACTAAAAATAGTCCCAAATCGGCATTTTCAAAACGAGGCTCCCTAAATATGCGGAGAAAACAATGACGACGCACGTGTATTAAACATACAGCGATAAAGAGCACGAGCATTCAACATGCAGCGATAAAGCGAAGTTTAAAGTGGAACGAAAACTCTGAAATTGAATGTATTCGTTAATAGCCGGTAAGATTGTTATTTTATTGGATTTACAGTCAATCGTTCCAAGTTTCATTGTTGATTTCGTATGCACGCCATGCTTTGGGTTCGAGAGAATCGTTAACTAAAACGCTTTGGGTTCGAGAGTGTTGTTACCACAACGCTTTGGGATTGAGTGTAATTTTACTAAAAATAACAAACACTAAACGTTTGAGCGGCGTTTTAAGACTCCAAGGACGACTTCCGGAGGCTGTTGTGTGCGGGGGGGGGGGGTCTTAGATGAAATAACCTAATTAATGTTAACCAGGTAACATGCAACTTCCGTCACCAACACTGCAAAAACGTTACTGTTCTGACCCTTTGCTTGTAGTAGGCCTATACAGGTATAACAACTATTCACTTTCGTCTGCACTTAGATATTTTTATTTTTACACAAGTCCACTTCCCCAGCCTCATTCATTGTAACATTGGCTATGATCAGACTATACGTTCTATCTGTGGGATAAGTCCCGAGTCTCTCCGATAGATGCTTTGTGTAAGCGTGCCGGGTTGATTAGGTCAGATATCTTTACATACGCTCTCTCGAACAAACACTCTCTCGAGTCAAACGTTGGCTCAATTATTATAGTAATCCGAGTTAGATTCGCTCTTTAATATGTTGATGTCGCTCATAGTAAATGAGCGACATCAACAAATCAAAGAGAGAATTTAATCAGAGCAAACTCGGATTGTTATTATAGGAGCGTGTAAACAAACACTTGGTTTTCGAAGTACGTAATTGGTCATTGCAGTCTCCTTCAAACCTTACATGTCGAAAATGGTTTAGTTATCCTTCGCGAATAAACTGCTTTTTGTGATGTTCCATTGACAAGGAATTGTTTAACGTTCGATTAGAGACTTGACATAATATGTCTTCCATCACTGCGAAATAAATGTTATCATGTGTTCAGGAAGGTGAAAACAGCCGGGACTTCGTACTCGGGGACCTCTTATCTGGTGTTAGGTAGCGTTTGGTCGATGGTTTCACCCGCCTGTATGGTTTGTACAATGAGAGGCTTGATTTCTGCCTCATTGTGTCTTACTCTGAAAGAATGAGCTATTATGTAAATGGTAAATCGTTACTAGTTTAAAGGGAAAATATAACTCAAATTCACCCCAGGTTTTTTGGTGATTATCATTATAACTAACTACAATAAGCCTAAATATGACCTTTTAATTGTATGTGTGCCAAATTATGGCTTGGTCAGTTACGTGACCACGCCAATTACGGCGGATAAAAAGCCCCATTTATTCTATTTCGTAAATATTGGCCAGCGCCATTCGGAAATTTTAATTTCCTCGGTCCAATTGTATAAAATTTGGTAAGCATTAACCAAGTGGTTATATACCTGTTTTGGTTAAATCTTCCAATTTGAGTATAAAAAGATTGAATCAAAACAGGTATTTTAAATTTTTGGTTGACGCTAACCAAACTTTAAACCAACGAGCCCTGGATGTAATTCAGACTAGAAATTTAGACTAGAAACAAATACTTCTGACGTTTTTTTGAATTTGCCACAAATACAATTGAAAGGTAATATTTTGATTTTATGTAGTTAGTTTTAATGATTATCACCAAAAAACGGGAAGAGTTTGAGTACTATTCGCCCTTTAAGTAAGTATGTACCTTTTTGTTATCAGTTATTTGTTTGCAATATTCTTAATTTCGTACAAAGCAATTAAGCGACAGAGCCTTTTTCATGCTGCAAATACAACAAGAGGGTCATCATAAAGGTTACTATTATCGAAATCAGATGACACATACCAAGTCGGTAAAACAAAGTCCCGAGAATGATCTACAATCCGGTTAATAGGGTTTAAAAATGCTGATGTCGAAAAAACATATATTCTTTACACAAAATTATTGCACAATTGCTAGGATCATTCGAATAGGACGTGTGTTGCATCTGAAGTAAGGGAAAGTGTCACTTTATCTGATAGGCCCGCTTAAATAAGGAAAAACGCGAAGCTTTAAAATCACCATGCCACATACGTTACAAAAATTTCTTTGTGTGCACCACATCCACCATTGTTACTTGTAAATTAAAGTAAAAATCGTTTCCATGGCTTCTGTAAGATGCAGAGGGTGCAAACCTCAATGTGATTTTGTGCAATCCATGTGTAAGTACGAAGTGCATGCTTTTTGGGGGTTCATAACTGGTTATGCTTGTATATAATTCATATTTTACGGGCAAGCTGAGTTGATTTCGCCTGAAATGCCTTACATTCACGGAATGATAGAGAAAACTGCAACTTTCTCGAAGAAAACAGACATTGCTAGGGGTCAAGAAATCATTTGAGATGAGCCTCGGCCTAGTCTCATTCCCAAAGAAAAAACTTCATCGATTCAATTTTTCAATTTTCTTACCTTGGTGGTGTCCTGCCTCTGTTTTGCACCACAAACCGGCGTTATACACCACGCTTTCAGCGTTACGAAAACCACATCCACCGGTAACGATTGGACACGGTGATACTGCACACACGCAGTCAGATCAAAATGGTATCGATTGGGTTGAGATATGCACTCCGTACAGCTTCTTCTCTGGAAAGAGTTATACGATTATGTGCCGTTGTAAGGTTTGACCAGGCCTTCAAAGCCATTTCCATGCATAAGTTTGATTTTTTATGTAGACGTTACGTGTGCGTCAACGTCAGTAATTGCTACGTTAAGTAGTCTAGTAAATTGTCGTTGGATATTACAACATAAATACCGAACTAATTCAATTTTGTTGAGGGGTTTCATTTTCACCATGCTCGGTCTTATTCATCGACGGTAATTTCAATTCGTTTCACGCTGAAACATTATAAACAAATGTAATGAAAATGTGATTTTATGCTAAGGTGTTCCAAAAGGATCGCAGTGAGTGTAATTTTGGATCGATAGCTAATCCAGCACGTGAGGCACACGTTGAACAATCAAAATGGAAAGTCGCAGCCAAGCCGAAAATTCCTGTTTGCTATGTGATTTTTTTTTCTTCAAAAGATCGTTTGTCAATACTTTTGGGGTGTGTCGTACAAAATTTCCCGACGAAAGGCGGTATACTTTTCGAGATATTCAAAATTCAAAAGTGCACACTTTCTTTTGGAACTGAGTATATGTACATGTAATGAAAAAATTGATCAGACTTAGCAGGCCTCAACTAGATGCTGCATTTTGAAATTGGATATTCAAATAGTCTACCCGCGCAACGTCGGAATTATTCGGGCTCGGTCGTAAACATTCGGCGGTGGAAAGTTCCACCGCCGAATGTTTACGACCGAGCCCGAATAGGTTCGGATACCTAACGACACCGCTCGACAAAATCCGATGTTTTATGAAATGGCCACATTACGGGTATTCTACCTTAAAGAAGGTCTAGTACAAATCGGAAAACCATTCTACATTTAAATTAAGAAAACTACATTCAAAAACAAAGGAAAGTTCTACACAAGTTATGGCGCTTTGTTCACCGTCCGATCTTAAACGCTATCCTTAAAACGCCAAGTATGATATGCCTACCGATCAATTAACCATTTGTTGTCATGACTTGTGAAAAATTTAATACCAAAAAGTATTTCTAAAAGGTTTATAGACAATGTTTTGCAACAAACCACACCTGGACAGCCATTGTTTACAATGACATACTTTCCTTTGTTTTTGAATGGTAGTGCGCTCTGATGTAAATGAGCGACATCAACATATTAAAGAGCGAATTTCATAATATCATACGGAACTTAACATTCAATCCATTCTAACAGATCGCTGACCGGTAATCGATATAGAGATGATGTTCTCGTCAGATAATTTCAACCATTCGGTGTGGCGCAACTGTTCCAAAATTTATTTTGGGGACGATAACGACCGTCCAAACAAGGCTAGAATTGCCACTGAGTTTTTGGGAAGCAAATTTGCAAAATTTGCTTTTCTTTGCAGTCGTGTTTCTCTGCACTTTACCATTCTCTGCATACCACACAACATCTCCCGTCCTCCTCACTATAAATATTTCTATCAAAAGCAAAGATCAATGACAAGAACAAACTTTCGAATATTCAATATTGAATTCTATAGTTGTACATAAGATATTCAATTGTGTGACTGATGATGAAACATCCAATTAAACATGTGTTAAAAGAGGAGAAACGATCACGTAGTAATTTGCTTTCATTACGGTTCAATAGCCAGTCCAATATCTTTCGTTGAAAATGGGTCAGTCAAGTTTACTGAACTATGAAATATGCGACCCACTTCAAGCGCTAAAATAGGAACTAGGACACGTCTATTTTTTTAATCTTTCTATTCCCAAATTCTTACACGTTTTAACGTCCGAAACTAAACAATGATATTCGATAAGCCATGCATTTAATCGCGTTCACAATAATTGATTGATCAACTAAGTGGGTATTTTAAGGTTAATGACATAGACATCTTGTCTAATAGGCCTTGCTAGTATTCGCGTGTAGCTAGGCACAGCTAGGCATTTCAAAGCGAAAGTAGAAATCTGGGAAACCAGAATATGTGATGATATGCTCAAAATACATAGAAATCAGACTAGCAATCCTTTCACCATTCGGTTTAAAAAACGGTGTTAACTTTTTAATCTATAGATATAGATCTAGATGAATAGGCCTACATAGAATCAAATCAATTTACATTGTTGGTATGTTAACCATTTCCCAAATAGAAACATTTCAGATTGGTCAAAATAAAAAAAAAGCCGTAGCAGACGACAAAATTGGTAGGCTATACACCTAGACAAAAATAGAACTATTTGTAGATAATACCAAAGACAATATCGAGGTTAAAGTAGAAAATTCTGATTATCAGCAGTTTCTTCTTTCATCCCAATATTCCCCCGAACATTTTCTTTACGGGCTGTCAAACCCGGTCTTATTTGGGAAAGGGATAAAGTAGTGACGGAACACATGTTTTAGCAAGTAAGACATGTAGTTTTCAGAGATCAAATGCATTTTAATTAGGGTATAGACTCCTTTCATTTATGTTTTAGTCCGTACCCGCAGAACACTTCTGGTAATCCGAGACTTCTCTGATGAAAATTCGCTCGATGATACTTGGATGTCGCTACATGTATTTACAACGGAACGCTGTCACAGTCAAACACCAAAGAAAATTCCGACACAGCGACATAACTTGTGTCGGAATTTTCTTTTGTTTTTGAATTGGACAGCGCTCTTATGTAAATAGCGACATCCAAATATCGAAGAGCGAATTTTCATCAGAGAAGACTCTGATTAACTTCCGGAGACAAACAATGGGTTTATGGGAAATTAACATTGTATACATGTGAATTGTTACTAAAAATAGTAACAAATCGACATTTTCAAAACGAGGCTCCCAAAAATGCGGAGAAATCAATGACGACGCACGTGCATTCAATATACAGCGATTAAGCGCACGTGCATTCAATATACAGTGATAAAGAGAAGTTTTAAGTGGAACAAAAACTATGAAATTGAATGAATTCGTTGATAGCCGTTAAGATGGTTATTTCATTTGATTTACAGTCAACCGTTCCCAGTTTAAAAATTTCGCCTTTTGCCTGTAAGGACGACTTCCGGAGGCTGTTGTGTGTGTGTGTGTGTGGGGGGGGGGGGTCTTAGTGGAAACTTGTCCATTGTACCGAATTTTGCAAAAGTTCACGTCATACATCAAATAGATTTATGAACCGTGACCTGTCGCACTAGTCTAGTATACAAGAAAACCTACTTCAGAACATGACATTGGGTATAGGAGAACATATAGAGTGCTAGAATACCTTATAGCCGTTTTCGGCTGGGAGAATTCGGCCCCCGGATAGGAGGCTCTGCTCTCCCAGTCCCTGTTTGGAGAGGACCCAAGACCACATGCCTTCCAATTTCTTCCTTTCTACATCATTTTCTTATAACATTTTATTGAAAATTAGTGCCCGAAATGAATTACAAGAGGACCATGATGGTCCTATATCGCTCACCTGAACCAAGATGATATGAGCCACAGTTATGTTTGAATCAATTAATATTGGTGGCATGAAGACAGAAAACAAACTTATGGTCATCAACATTATGTCCCTGTTACCTCTTTATAGGTCAATATATCTGGTTGTAAAGAGTGAAAACAAAGTCAAAAACAAGAATTTTGTCCATTTCAAGGGCAGATAACTCAGCAACTGCTTGTCTAATTGTGCTGAAGTTCAAACTCATCCGTGATCTTATGGTGATTAACCATTATATCCAAGATCAAAGTTTTGTCTTGATTGGTCACCATTAATTTTGTGGTTGTTAGAGTAAAAACAAAGTCGAAAACAGCAATTTTGTCAAATTCAAGGGCAGATATTCAGGACATTCTGGTCCGATCAAACCAAAACAAAAACTCATCGAAAATCTTATATAAGGTCACCAACAAATTTTTTGTATATATTGGTCAATATTTGTAGATCTATGCCAGAGTGTAAACAATGTCAAAAGTAGCTTTTTTTTTCTTTCAAGGGCAGATAACTCCTGACTTTCTGGTCCGATCTGACCCAAAATCGAACTCATCCAAGATCTTATGGTCACTAATATTGTCTTAAAGTTTTGTCTTGATTGGTCAATAATTGTAGATTCTATAGTGTAAACAAAGTTGAAAACAGTCAAAAACGACAATTTTGTCAAATTCAAGGGCAGATAACTCAGGACTTTCTGGTCCGATCAAACCAAAATTCAAACTCATCCGAGTTCTTGTAGTCACCAACATTGTGTCCAACTTTTGTATTGATTGGTCACTATTTGTAGATGCTAGCGTGTAAACAATGTCAAAAGTAGCTATCTTTTACATTCAAGGGCAGATAACTCCCGACTTTCTTGTCCGATCTCATCCAAAATCAAACTCATCCAAGATCTTACGGTTACTAACATTGTGTTAAAGTTTTGTCTTGATTGGTCAATATTTGTAGATGCTATAGTGTAAACAAAGTCGAAAACGGTCAAAAACGACAATTTTGTCAAATTTGAGGGCAGATAACTCCTGACTTTCTGGTCCGATCTGACCCAAAATCGAACTCATCCGAGATCTTATGGTCACCAACATTATGTCCAACTTTTGTATTGATTGGTCAATATTTGTAGATGCTAGTGTAAACAATGTCAAAAGTAGCTATTTTTTACATTCAAGGGCAGATAACTCCGGACTTTCCGGTCTGATCTGACCCAAATTCGAACTCATCCGAGAGCTCATGGTCATACATGTTTTGACCAAGTTTAATTAAGATTGGCTTATATTTGTAGATGCTAGAGTGTAAACACCAAATTGTTGACAGACGGACGGACGGACGGACGGACAGACGGACGGACATACGGACAGACGGACGACGGACAAAAAGCGATCACAATAGCTCACCTTGAGCACTTCGTGCTCAGGTGAGCTAAAAACAGCACTATGTTTTCGGCAATTGGATTTTCCATAGAAACTTTATAGAACCTACCATAGTATACTGAACAAAAGTGAAAACTTTACACATACATTGCTTGTCATATTTCTTCTAAATTCAACAAGTAAAGAAATCAAATGAATGTGCTTCGCATCGTTCATTGACTTGGTTGTGCCAAACACTAAACGTTTTGTTGATCTTAATTATGGGGATGAAAAACGGACCCTTTAAGTGTGGCAGGGGTCAGTTTTTCATGTGTGCAATTTATGAATATCAAACATTTTAAATTCCCTATTTGTTCATATGTCAATGGGGGGGTAATTCACAAAATTGACAGATTAGACCTTTATTTTAGAGCTTGCTACAAGTGACAAGAGAGATGTTTTGTGGGGGTTTTTTTGGCAACCCGGATATATTCCGTAAAAATAATGAATCGTTTATCGCGCGTATACATGTGGCATTAGATGAAATTAGCTGTAAATGCATTAAGGGCCGTAACTCTGACATTAAAGGAGACAAGGCAATGAAACTTCGACAAAACGATTGCCGAATGCCATGGAAATATTGTAAAAATAAAATCAGGCTTTTAGTTCGATACTTTTTCAGAAACAAGAAATCTTGTAGCGTAAAGTTTTCTCTTTTGTTCAGTATATTTTGCTGATATGGAACATACATTATCCTTTCATAATTTGTATTTTGTAACTTTCTAAAAAATCAAATTCATTTAATTACTTTTATCCAACTCCGTGTAATTCATATTGCTAACAGCTAGAAAGGCCTTTAGACATAATCAGCAAATTTGCTTCCCAACAGTACTTTCAGTACTTTGATTATAGAGAGAAAAAATGTATCTGGTTCAATGGACAGCACGCTCTGATCAAGTGAACCCTTTTGAAAATGTGTGTTACTATCATTACATTAAAGATGTCAACTCATAATGCTCAACCAGTGATGCTACTTAAAACTTCTTCTCTTCTCGCATTAATTTAACCCTTTCCCAAATGACAAAATTTCAGGGTGATTCTCTTGAAATACTGCCACAAATGACAAAATGGAAGTTATTAATGAAAGAATTTGTGTTAAATAAGGCATAGAAAATATTGAGACAATGTTTCAATGTTTCCCAAGCCTTTTCTATTAGGGACGTCAAAACCAGGTCTTGTTTGGGAAAGGGTTAATAGAGGTTCAACATAGTCATACTGGCTATATGCGTGTTTCTTCAAAAGAAAGTTCCGAGGAGAAGGGCTATTCCTGAAAGTTAATACCCCTACCACTACATGTGAAAATAAGCATTTCAATGGGCAGTGTTAAATCATTTCCTCTTACAACTTTAATTTGGGTTAATCCTTCAATATACTGATGAACTGATCATGAAAATAGGATTATAGTCATCAAGCAACAAATTATAAATGGATTCATGTAAAGAATCGCAGAATATTGCATTTTGAATGTGTGGTCCTTAACTTATTTTGAGGAGTACTATGAATAGTTAAATGTATTGTTAGTGCACCCGAACTTAGGTTCTATATTTCACTATGTATTGTTAGTGCACCCGAACTTAGGTTCTATATTTAACTAAACAACCTAAATGCAGCCGGTGATTAACACTTTCCCAAACAAATTATGTTCCAGCACATACAGCTGCTGCAGACGACAAAATGGATGTCGATAGATAGAATTTTGTGTAGGGGAGACCGGGGTTATTTGAGCCACAGGTTAAATGAACCACATCAATTTTCTCTCGCATGATTTTCAATTTCACGCCTTCGATGTAAGTATTCGAGGCGGGAATGTTGAAGTATTCATCGGTGAAAATATAGAGGGATTTTGTCTTATTATGTGGATTTTATGTCCAAAAAACGAAATTTCGACCTTAAAATTAGGTTTCACATTTCATGCATTCCGTCTTCGCACTACAATGCACAACAAATCTCAACAGTATTGTTTACATCTTACAGGTGTATGATATCTTCAGAATGTAATATTGCATTCGGTTATTGACATGGTAAGATGGTTTCTTCACAAATGACAAGTATACATGACCATGGTGTGTACCGGGGTAAGTTGAACCACCATGAAAATAAGTGCCGAAAACATGTAGGGGGCTACTTACAGTGACATTTCACATTTATTTCATATTTTAAAAGTATGTCTTGATGCAAAGATTGTTTATTCTAATGCGTAGAAATACCATCAGTTTTTTGAAGTTGTTATTTATAAGCGAAAAATATGCCTTTAAAGTTGAGACAGAAATGACGAATTCTATTTAAATCTGAACTGTTGTCCACAACAATTTGTTTAATTTTAGCACAAAATATATCAAAGGGGTTAAATGAACCATTTCACCAGCTATGTTTAAAATGATTTTCTGTGGATTCTGGATGTCGAAAATATCTGTCAAAGATTTAGAAACATGCGAGAGATGTTGATCTTTGATATGCTGTTGATCAGAGCACTCTGTGTGAAATCAAGAAAACCCTAGTTGAAATTTATCAAAAAGTGGTTCATGCTACCCCGGTCTCCCCTACAATATAGCATTTGACATTTTCAGACAAAAGGAGAAAATGCTGGTTATCAATATTTCCTTCTGTGCTTCAATATTTTCCCAAACTTTATATTGAAGAGACATTAAATTCAAGTTTTGTTTGGGAAAGGGTTAGAGCTCTCCCAAATCACTAATTGTGGTCCAGTCCAAATGGAGAGAAGTCGCAAACGAAAAAAAAGTGTTATTGAATCTATAAAATGTGTGTAAAAAGCATCAAACGTTTTGAAAGATAAGGAGAAAACGCTGGTTATATATACATTTTCTTCTTTCTATCTGTATGTACTGCCTAACTCCCCTTTCGGGTATTACTAGCAGGACTTTTCTCGCGAGGCTTCGAGTGTTCGATGCTACCTAGATTAGGGCGTCAAAACCAGGTCGTGTTTGGGTAAGGGTTAATCCGTTACCACAAAAAGGCTCTTTTTGACTCCCCACAAGATAATGTCTTTGGAAAACATTTTGGAAAATGAAGAAATTGCTTGTGATAAGCAATTTCTCCATTTCCCACATTGTTTTCCATCCCAAAAGACAACAAAAATTTAAATGATATTCATTTGAAAGTGTCGTCTGCAACGTCTTTGAATTTAGATCAACCTAAAATTTTGTCGTTTGGTAAGGGTTAAAAGAGGTAGAGATGGTAATCTAAATCTGTCACGTATTTAAGGATTTTACTATCTGCAGCAATTCTCAAATTGGGACAGTCCAAATTTAAGCCGTTTTTTTTTAAATAAAAAGTTAAAGGGGTCATCCATTACAGAAATTGTGAAACTGTAAGGAGCTAATGCTAAGCCTAAATCATCTTAACTGGAGCTGCATACTGAAAAATATGTGTTCCAAACCAATATATAGACATATAAGACTTCTTTCTTTGTCAAAAAGAAATAAAATTTACAAACGTTACATTAGACAGGTGTGAAAAAATACGATAAATCCTGGGAGCCCAAACACAGAAATGACGTGACAGTCACACGAACTGAATTGATAGATAAGCAAAATGGGTTACTCACTACAAAGTGTTGCGCTTTTATGTACAAATGTCACCGCATAAGTAAGAAATAAAGAAAATTGCCGAGGTGGTGTGAAAAAAATGCCTGTTGACGCCATTTTCCTCTTCGTAAAAATGTAAACAAACTGATGTTCGGTGGCTTTGACTAATTGACACCACTAAAACCAATCCTCTTTTGAAGTGTGACAGTTTAAACATTCCTTTATTGAAATCAGAACTCTGCGTCTACGATCACAGCTTCATTGTGTTTAATTTACCTGAAAAAGTTGGTCTCGTAAGCGATTGTTTTGATTTTTCGTCCATTCATAAATGACATTTCCCGCATTTGACAGCCGATATTACTCCGCGTGATTAAAGAACGGCAACTCTTGCTTACATGATTTTTAATAACTTGCAAAATTTTAAATGGCAATATAAAATCTCATTATTCTGAATACTTTGTATAAGAAATTGATATTTTATATTGAATACTATGTTTAAAAATGATTACATCAAATTAATTTCCGAATTACTTTTTCATGCGTAAGTTTGTCGCCGGATGTCCTTCGGTCACTTCCGCCATTCTGTCTATTTACAAATGCAGAAAAACACAGTAGTTTTACAACGTTTCCCATCTAACGCATTGCAGATCTAGGTAAAGTTCAATGCACGAACAAATCTTTCAATGTGTTTTTTTGTATTTGATATAGTTATAGGGGTCGTTAAGGAGAGGATCTGTGTTTTTTTGGGAGGTAGTTATCTGTACTATAAGTTACGTGAATGGCCACGCTATCAACTGGAACGGTATAAACATGTATGGTGTGAGTTGTGTGCCACTTTCAATACATACCGAGTGTTTACTCTTTTCTACGGTGTTTTCTGACTTTTATATTGCATAATTGTGTTTTATATTGACATTTTGGATCTACTTTATCGGCGTCTAGTGTTTTCTGACTGTTATATTGAATTATTCCGTTCTTCATTGACATTTTAGATAAAAATTATGGCATGGTGTAGACAACATACTTTTTATAGTGGACTACTTTATAACCAAATGTTGGAATATAAACTTGTGATAGTGTGCTTGAAAAACTACAGTATTTGCAATTTTCTGATTAATGTTTCTTGGTTTGTGTTTAACGATCTGGAACCATAATAGACACTTTTGAAAATACAAAAAGTATTGTTATATATTATTTCTATGATATAAGACGGAGGTAAAATGAAACTTAAAACAATTTTTACCGATATGTTGGAATTTTATATATTTTTTTAGTTATTGACCCCTTTTACAAAAAAAGGCGGGAAAAGGGGAAGCACCAACTCCGTAAATCTCATATTTTTTTCCCAGAAGATGATAATATCTGACATTTTTCAGCTTGTATGCTACAACAGATATGTATGTAACATAAATAAGCTAAATACAAAACTATGAAAAACAAAATTGAGAAAAAAACACTTGATTATACATAAGGTTTATGATTTTGCGACTGAATTTTTTCCATGTTTAAGTTAAATGAACATTTTTCTTTGATCTGTAATTTTTGTAATATTGACTGGCAGGGTATGAGACCTACACCAAAATTATCTCTAATTTATACTTGTACAAATAAAACAAGAATGGGAAAAGTTACCGTTAAATTTTGTTTTTTCATGAATTCAAACTTAGTAGGGGCGCATAAAACAAGGACAAAATTATCCAAAATAGGTCATTCAATTCCATCAAATATTCATTGTAAGGTCAAATGTAACAACACATTATTTTTTATAGTAACTTATATAAAGAACTTATTTTTAGCAAATATTCATTGCCAGATTTCCCTGTAGTTACTACATAAACTATTGTTAACAAAACAAGGGCATTATATACATCGGTGGGGAATCATGTGACACTAAATTTCAGAAAATCGTCAATAATTTTGTAAATACTTGATCAATTTGAAATCGGCTTGAAACAGAAAAAGTGTTAAACGCCCGATATCAGATAGGTGGTAACTCTTTTACAAATCAAGTGATAA
The DNA here is from genome assembly GCA_963680895.1 of Fragum sueziense. Classification (NCBI taxonomy): domain Eukaryota; kingdom Metazoa; phylum Mollusca; class Bivalvia; order Cardiida; family Cardiidae; genus Fragum; species Fragum sueziense. Next base: position 9,028,398 of record OY804599.1, on the reverse strand, counting down.
AAACGTTATTGACGACCAGATTAAGTTTTGGTTGGTCGTCAATAACTTTCATATTAGCTGATTTTTCAAAGATTATCCTTGGCATTCAGCAAAGTCATGGAGTGTTCCCGCTGTCTCTGCTTAAATTCTTCTTTTCAAATCGGTCATCTTTTGACATAATTGATGGAAAATATCGAAAATATTATGTCAGGTGATTCCCCGCCGTGATATAAGACTCGTGGGGTGGAAGAGGGTTGAAATTGGTGTCATGTACTACTGTATAAGAACGCCTTTTTCAATCAAACTAAGCTAATCTTACACGAACATGTATCTTTGATTACCGGGTCTTTACATACCTATAGTCCTTTAATAAACGATATTATGGCACATGTTTACAAAATTTACCATTGCAAAAAACGCAATAGCAAAGTCATAACTACAGTAAATTTGCATGTGATGGTTCGAATCTTGCAGGTCCCTTACACCTTCAAGATTTGAACCAAGACATGCAACGTTGAACTGAAAATTAACAAGGATTACCTTTTGTTTATTACTGTAAAATTTGTAATTATGTGTCATTATATTGTGACTGGACTATAATAATAAAAAAATCAAGGCAGAAGACGCAATATTGATACTATATCAAATCCTGGTCTTAAGCATTTATCCGTATAGATCTTGAATCAATCAAGTGTATTGGTGCATACATAACCCATCCCCCCCCCCCCCCAAAAAAAATGCACCAGTCCAAAAGAACAGAAAACACTGAGGAAAATGGACATATTCAACAACATAATCAACAACCTCTTCTTTTCTCTCAATGTTTTCTCAAATTATTTCTACAATGGACGTCAAAACCAGACTTGTTAAGAGAAGGATATATCAGTGCTCTGCTCTTTATAACCAAATCAGTAAATTCATAACAATTATAGGCCTATTGAAACAGTTATTTCTTCATTTCTCTTAGTGTTTTTCTGTTATTTCTACCAGTGATCTGGGCCCCGTTTTATCAACGAAATTACGCACATTATCTTCATAGATTTGAACGGAAGTTCATTTTTTTTGCGTAAGTGCGTTTTACAAAACATGTTCGCAGCTAAGATTAGAATTTCCTAAGTTTTTTTCCGTAACTTTACGATCAAAAATAGTTGACGTAAATCTGTCACCACTGTCGATGCCTAAATTTACCGTTTAAAGACTTGATAACCCCTAAATTACTGAAAATATCAAAATTTCTATGAAATGAAATGTTGAAATTGAACAAACCACGGAAAATTCATTTGAATAGCAATGGATTTTGTGCTAACAATAGACTGGGTTTAAAGTTATGTTTTAATAAACCGTCAGTGTTGTCATAAAATATCGTAACTACGGCCTGATTTAAGCCGTAGCTACGAGATTTCATAACAGCTCCAACGAATTACTATTGTGTGTCCGAAATAAGGTCACGATTAACTGGATAAAATCGTTCCCTATTTCGCTGTACTTTCACTTTCTTTTTTGTTGCTATTTATAGAATACAACATGAAAAAGTATGTTTCATGTATTTCCTATTCTAATGGAATGAATGTACGTTTAATATACGTTTAATCGCCAGAGTGTTCAGAACGAAAATATTTAAGCATTTTTCATGCTACTAATAACGAGAAATACGAGAATTATCTCTATCTATGCAGAAAAATACACTTTAGATAGCTTACACGGCCGATATATATTAATATTTACGAGAAAGTAAACCGAGGTGAGAACAAAATCGAATCTTTCCGAAGTGCGTTTCACGGAAATAACCGAGTGCCGTAAATACCCGATCATCGGCGATAATAACCGAAATCCATTATGGTTCCAGATCGTTAAGATCTTACAGATCACTAACTGAACAGTGTTTTGTGAAAGTGTTGACCAAAAGAAAGGTTTCCAAAAGGACTTTGACATCACAACAGACACATGTGTTATTTGGTAAATATTTTATTGTTTTATGGGTTTCAAGCATTCATTTTGCTTATTATATTATTTAATGTAGTCTCTGTATTCTGCTTGTGCAATTCAAAAACATATTTGCCCACAAACAAAGTCAAAGTTATATGAAACAAATTGTCATGTACCCCACCCACTTTTTTACAATGTATCAAGTTGATGAACCCTTAAAGCTATGACCGGTAAAAGCTGATAACAGCTGATTGTGTGAACTATAAATGGATACCCCCCTTTGTCCCTTTATGTAATACACAAACAGTTTTATGAGCCTCGCTCTGGATCTGGAAATAAAAGGGCATTTCAGACAACATGGGTCCAGATCAGCCTGTGTGTTCACGCAGTATGATCAGGATACATGTTAATCTCTAATTTAGGCTTTGTCGTGGTCTGTAGCACTTATAAGAGAGCAGCATCGATACGGGTTAGACCTAGTCCTATTTATAAGCCCTGACATAGTCTACTGTATTTTATTCTTTGTCGTAATGTCAAACAATACGTGTTAGATTGCACATGCATAAGCTCACGCTAATCTAGAAACACGGCGGTATGAATTTATACTTTAAGAGCACCCAATAGGGAACGGTTTCATTAAAAAACAGTGATGTAATTTCGGACAAACAATAGCATATCGTAGGTGTTGTTATGAAATCTTGTAACTACGGCTTGACTCAAGCCGCAGTTACGAGATTTTGTAACAATACTGATGGTTCATCAAAAGATAACTGTAAACACAGCCTATTTTTAGAACACATTCGTTGCCATTCCGACCATCTAAAATTGTTCGTCTGTCAAAATAGCTGAAATTAATTCAGATAGATCTATGCATATAAGCCTACCTTGCTTATTCCAAATACACACACTGCACGTCGAAACACGTAACTGAACAGAATAAAACCCACGCATGCGTTGTTGAGCTATGTTGCGTTTTTCGAAAGTGAAAGTAGGATTCTATGAATTTCCCATGACTCATAAAGCGGGAAAACCACGACTTGTGTTACGACTACATGGAAGGTCGCAGGTGTAGTGCTCTCACAATAATCAGATTCCCGCCAAAAGTACAGACCATACTCATTTGATAATGAAAGGTTACACAGATCAAAACACAATTATCGCAATGAAAACACTGATTGTATTTAAACAATTGGCGCCTGACCTAAGTAAAGTAGTTCTTTTTGAATTGTGTGTGTTCGATTCCACACATAGCCGTGTATTTTTTTTATATTTTTCCCTTATTTGCGTTTTAGATCTACTTTTTTTATTTCTGTTCCTTTCAAATTTGTAAATAGATGTATATTCTTCATTTTCAATATAAACCATTCTCGCCAATTTCAGTCAAGAAAACTTTAAAATTTGAGCAGTCTAAATGTTTGCCGTTTGGTGAATGTAAGAGTTCCACACCTTTATTACTTAATTTAGGCCTATGTTTTGTAATGTATTGCATCTTTATACGTATATTGTGAATAAAAAAACATTTAATCCATTTCCACATAATGACGCTTTTTGACAGCCAACAAAAAAAAAAGATCGTGAATTTTTTCATTTATTTAAAAAATGAAACTGCTTGTCATAAGCATGTTTTCATTTCACAAACTGTTTTCTACATTGAAAAACATAAAAAAATTGTGGAGCTCATTTAAGATCTACTTGCAATAACAGCATTTTTAACTTTTGATCAGCCTATTTTTACGTTTGGCAGTGGTTGATATTGAAAATAAAGAATATATTTAACATGTGAAAGGAACAAAAACAAAAACGCAAACAAGTAAAAAAAAAAAAAAAAAAAAAAAAAAAAAAAAAAAAAAAATACATGGCTATGATTTGTGTGGAATAGAACCCACACTGGTAACAGAAGGACGAATGCAAAAAATGAACCAACTGATATACATGATTACTGATTCCAAACATCTTCTGTCCTTAGTTCATTGAAAGTACATGCAAAATTTGAATTCGATATGATCTATACAGAAAAAGTTATTTAACTTCAAAGTAAGAATTTGCTTGTCGTGTCAATTTACCCCACCCACTTTATTAGCCATTATCTCCAAAAAGAAGGCATTTTCAGATTTTTTACACATATAAATAAAATATATTATGTAACCCTATCAATTCACAGAAGAAATATATTCTTTGGGCGATTTTAAGCCCTTGTCGCAACCCATCCTTTGCTCTTTGATAAGCCGATGTTGCTCATTGTAAATGGGCAACATCAACATATCAAAGAGCGAATTTCATCAGAGAAAACTCGGATTAACCATCTTCCGGTGTCAGTTGTATTTAGCAGAGGGGAAGGACCACTATTGCATTTATGAATGTCATAACAGGCCCGTAGGAACAAGGGGGCTAGGTCTGTGTGATTAAGCAACCCCCCCCCCCCCAAAAAAAAAAGAAAATTTGCCAAAAATGCCAAATTTCCTTATTTTACACTGATATTTTAGGGAAAAACAAATTTAGCCCCCATCCTAATATCCAGACACAGGGGCTTCAGTGGCCCCCGATATAAAATTGCTTCATACGGGCTTGCATAATCTTAGCCTATGGGTAGATTTTGAACACCGGTGGCACTGCACAAACAACCAATCTTTACAGCCAAGCGTGAGACGAGCTTTGATCCGTAAGTTCGTAAGCATTGGAATCAAACAGCATATAGATCTAGGAAAAGGCATAACCGAGTCTGCTCAGACCATTTCAGAAACGGTATTGACCGAAACTCGTGATCAGGGGAAGATTCCAACAGAGAACTTAGGCTACCACAGCGGAGAGATGGGAAAGTTAAGAAAGTGAGAACCTATCGCAACATAGTCACAACACACTAAACGCTTGGGCCTATTTAGGCGAAAGGAGAGAGTGTTGTTTATCAGGATGTTCTTCTTTTGCCTAAATGTTTCCCAAAGGTTTTCTGTTAGATAGTCTACATCAAAACCAGAGCTTGTTTGAGAAAGGGCTAACAAACCAACAATGAATTACATAGATCTACTTCAATGAAACATAAAGGTAGTCTACCCCTATTGAGATTCGCGCAACGTCGGAATTATTCGGGCGCGGTCGTAAACATTCGGCGGTGGAAATTTCCACCACCGAATGTTTACGACCGCGCCCGAATAAGTTCGGATACATAACGACGCCGCTAAACAAATCCGATTTTTTGTGAATCTCAAAATGGCCACATTACGGGTATTCTACCGTAATAAACAAAGTTTTGAGATGAAAGAAAAAAAATGCTGACTTTGTTCACAATTTAATTTTCCCTCAACATTCCCTATTTTACATCAAACATGTTTTTTTCTTTAGAAGATCTATGTGTCTTATAGTCTACAAATTGCTTCAAATTGGGCATACATTTAATATGATGCTTTATTATGTTATTAATTTAACCCTTTCCTAGCCAAGTCTTTGTTTTGGTGACCACAAATAGCAAAGTCGGTATCCATTTGAGGGGGGAAAATAGAAAATCTCATAATCCATTCCAGCATTTTCTCAATCAATAATTTCTATTCTTACAAGTAGATCTACCGTTTATCAAAATAAATTAAAAAATCATATTTTTAAATATAATTATGCCAAATCCGTTGACAACCCGTTAGCTCCAAAGCAAACATTAGATGCACATTTATAAGAGTTTGTTGAAGCGTTTGAGAGGATTGAAAAATGAAGGGAAGGAAATGCTAATAACCAGCAACAACATGCTGATCTTCAAACTCAATTTTTGAAAATGCTATAAGGGACGTTTTTCCAGATCCCAGCTCAATTTTTTTTTGTTATTGATTACCACTCTCCCTAAGAACCATATATATATGTATCCTGTAAAAATGATGATTGTAGCTTTTTCGTAATTAAAAAAAATGTTTTACCCATTTGATTCCGCTAGCCATGATAGACTATAAAGGTTCAAGATCCGAAATGAAAGTGTTGTAGCTGTGTTGTTACCATGGCAATGGCCGGAGAAAGATTGTACCCAAAGGCATGATGTCCTGTTTTTGAATTAAGGATAATGTACATTTTAAAGATAATACTGTATAATTATTTATTCTTTAAAGGGATATAACATTCCCATTTCATTTCTAAGAAGACATACATGTATATTCTTTGATACCAAGATTGGTAATTCTAATGCGTTTATATATTTTTCTAAATTGTTGCTGATAAGCAAAATAAAGTTAAGGCTTTTAAAGTTGAGATGAAAATGACAAATTCCATTTACATCTGAACTGCTGTATACATCAATTGGTTTAATTCTTAGAAAAATACAACTTTCTCGAAAATGGCGGAATACTTTGGTTTGAAATATTTAGAAGGGGGTGTTTTACGGATAAGAAAATTAACATGGGAGTCTGCCCACGCCCGGAATTTAATGAAATTTAGTGTGAAGTTAGTGCACTAGATAACGATTCATGAAATTTTCAAATTGCACATCCCAGAAAACAACTATCTCGGCATTTTAAGTTTTCACCATGAAAAATGAAGGTACCCTGATTAAAACAGTGTACAAGCGTTGTCGTTTTTATTTTCATCGCCTGATCAATTATAAAAATAATGTCTAGTAGTCTCTGATCCTGTATGAAACAAAAAATGCATACAAATCTGTACAAAAATAATTTTATATCAATTGATGTTAGGGGCAAAACCAAAAATTCACAGTTTTTAAATAATTTAAGCAAATTCTGTTCTAAAATTTACTCTGTTCCAGTTTTTGTCAAGATATGAAAATCATGTAAAAGCTGTCCACATATATACTGATTATTATAGTGAAATTTCAAGAAAAAATAAAACCGGTAACAGGTGGCTTTTGGAATTTCTACTTGAATGGTACGCATTTCCAAGAGTGGACAAAGTTAAGATCTTTTTAAAAAATGACCTTTGCAAATGTTTTGTTTACTTTTGGGTTATTTTAGTTTACCTGAGGACAAATGAAGATGTGATATATTTTTTCGGCCATTTCCTGTCAATTGTCTGTGTGTCTGTCTGTCTGTCTGTTGGCATTTCGCGTTTTTTTAAATTAAATGCCGTAACTACGGCTTAATTCAAGTCGTAGTTACGATTGTATAACAGCACCGATGAATTATCAAAACATAACAGTAAATGATTTTAATCCAGTCTATTTTTAGCACAAAATTCATTGCTATCTTTTTATGTACTCTACACGCGGATACTCGGGACTTCTTTTCTAGATAGCATATCGTCGTTTTTTGCAAAAACATCGTATCTGCAGCTTGTTTTAAGCTGCAGATACGAGGTTTTTGAAGAAAAACAGCGGTATTGGACATAACAATATCGACAAAAATTGCAGAAAATCTTCAATAATAATGAGACCAAATTACGATATGAAGCAGAGAAGGTGTAAACATGTCCTGAATTTATTTCGTGTAGTGGATCTTCTTAATTAACATTTCCCGATCAGAAAGTTATTGACCAACAAACAATTTTTGTTTGGTAGTCAATAATTTTACCAGGTGCTGTTTGAGAGACCCAACACATTTAGCAAACCCTTTTCCCGCATTTTCCGCTTCAAGCATCCCATTTTGTCAAATCAGTCACGTATTACACAGTGGATATCGTGCATCATGGGATAGATAACGACCACGGACAAAATAGCCTCGATTCTGGTAAGATATTTTGCAATAACTTTCTTAATTCTGTGTCAATTTTCAAGCGGTTTGTTGCATGTACCCTGCCTGACTGAACTCTTTCCTGTATTTCTTATTTGGAACCTTTACTTTTCTAAATAAAATGATTTCAACCAACCTGAAAAACGGTCTGATTTTTGTCGTTTTTTCTGGTTGGTTGAGATCGATTTTTGGAAAAAATACCAAGGACTCCACAAAGAAGTTTATAAATATGAGGAAAGAGTTTAGTAAGGCGGGATACATGCAACAAACCGCTTGAAAATTGACGCAGAAATAAGAAAGTTATTATACAATTTCTTACCTGAAGCGGGATAAAGGATGAGTGTCAATAAGGCCCTTTCCGTGACCCAAGCTGATTTCCTTCGTTTTCACCACACATAAACACTAACATATTGACCTTATGTAGGCAAAGTATCAACTTGAACGGGGCCTTGGTTTGGAAGATATATTAAATCAAAGTGGGTGGGGTAAGACATCCACTATGCCATTAGATGGTAATTAATTTCTTATACAGTTTGACTCACAATTTATAATTTGAAATTTTTTAATGCAGTGAAATATATGTGCATCGCACTTTGATTACATGTTGTTGTTTATTCCATTGGATGCCATGTACAGGAGAAAAGGGGCATTAAACATGTTTATGAATTTTTAGGATTTTTGGCTGGGCTAACTTTACGAAAAACCACAACATGCTTTTATTTCTCATTTTATTTGATTTATCTTTCTGGTGGTGAATGAAGATATATTACCGTAACATGTAATAGCGAGCGAAGCGAGCGAATGGGCGCGGAGCGCCCATTCGCACGGCGAAGTTAGCGTTAATGGCAACGCGTGAAAACGTTCTTACGTACATACGTTGGGCCGATATTTTTTTATTATTGAACTTCCGGTCTCCGGAGTGAATGTTTTTGGACATCAGTTATTGTGTTACGGTTGTAAAGAATGGTCGATAATGCTTACCAAAAAATAAAGACGTTAAAGCTGTGGGATTCAATTGATTTAACAAATACAAGCTGTGGACGAATAACGTCTGTGAAATCCTTACCACAATTTTAAAAATCGCAGCGTTTCTGGCTGCCGGAAGTGAAGAGTGGTATCCGGCTCTGTCGTGGGTTGGACTAAAACACGCAAAGGAAGCGTTTTTGGGGCAAAGGACGCAAAGGACCTGAAGGCGACGGAAAGGAGATTTATATCAGCCCAAACTCCTTAATCATGATTATTTATCGCATTAAATTGCTTTATTCATGTATTTTACAATTAAATCTAGCCAATAATGTTTGTTTTGGACATAAAGTGTCTGAATTTTGTGTTGATTCCGATTTTCGTAGTCCACTCACGGACGAAAAGGAGCTGGTGGTGGCTCAAAGGAGATTCATATCAGCCTTAACTCCTTTGTAACGAATTTTTATTGCATTTAATAGCAATATTCACGTATTTTAATTAATTTAAGATCATATCTAATCCATCATGTTTGTTTTTCGGTCAAAGAGTATCTGGGTTTTTTTTTTTTTGTGTGTGTGTGTGTTTTGTTTTTGTATAAAATCCGATTTTCATATGCTACTCACAGGCGAGAAGGATCTGGGCGGCGCAAAGGAGATTTGTATCAGTATAAACTTTTTAATCATGAATTTCCAGCGCAATAGATTGTAATATTTATGTTTTATCAGATCATATCTATTCAACAGTGTGTATTTTTTTTCAGAAAAAGTGTCTGGTTTTTGTATTTACTCCGATTTTCATATACTCGCGGGCGAAAAGGAGCTTGCGATGGTGCAAAGGAGATTCAAATCAGCCTAACTCCTATTAATCTTGAATTTTCATTGCATTAAATGACAATACTCATTTATTTTAATATCATATCTAATCAATAATGTTTATGTAGGGACATAAAGTATCTGGTTTTTGTGTTGGTTTCGATTTTTATAGGCTAAACTCATGGGTGAAAAGGGGCTGGTGGTGGCGCAAAGCAGATTCATTTCAGCCCAAACGGGTAGGACGATTTACCAAAACGTACCGAAACTTACCGAAACCGACCGAAATGTACTGAAACCAATACCGAAACTGGCCGAATTGTAGCGAAACGGTATCAAAACATGAAACTGTTTTCATCTAGACATGTAGCGAATTCATCAGGGTGTAGTCCAATCTTAGTCTGGTCTAATATGAAACGAGTTACAGTTGTCGAAATAGTTTTTTTTTCTTCAAAATATCTCTCAATGCGTTGTAGGCTTAGTTTTTGAAATTTGAGACGTCAATCGGTTGTTTGAGAGAGAGCTTAACTGGAAAAATCTAGTGTAATTAAAATGAATGGTGTAGTTAGATTAAACGGGTGATTAGATTATTTCTCACAAGCATTCCAAACTCGCTGTTAAAAGGGATATGCCCTAATCATTTGGCTTAAATTTTTGCAATGACGCACATGTCCTGCAGATTTCAAATGAATGGTCGCGTTTGGAAATTTTACCTCTTTCCTGAAGATCGATGCACGATCTTTGAGCTATTTCCCAAATAGAAATATGTTAGACTGGTCCTTTTTGAGACCAGAGCCTTTTCAAGATTTCAAGACAACAAAAGGCATTTATAAAGGCATTTTGTATTCATTGTCCAATTGCTCCTTGCTTATACTTTCTGTCTAAATATAAAAATGTGAATTTGTCTATTTCGTATCCACTTTAAAGGAAAACATGCTGATTACATTTCCCCTCAATTGTTACCATTAATTTTATCATTGTGCTTCAAAACTGGTCTTGTTTGAGAAAAGTTTTTTTTTGTTATGCTTATTTGCATTTGTTTTATGCTTTGTCTTTGTAAATATTTGTAGAGGCCCACAGGGCAGACTGGGTATTATCCCAACTGTGTAGCCTCGTTAAATAAAGTCTTTATTATTATTATTGTTATTGTTATTATTATTATTATTATCATTATTATAAAATTATTTAGTAACATTAACATTTATTTCAATTATATCACAGAAACTATCGATTATCAGCATTTTCTTCTATTGCATCAATATGTTTTCAAGCATTTTCTGTAAGGGACGTTTAAACAGATTTTGTGATTGCGGATCAATTGCGTTTTCACGAATTTGGTCGTTGTTTAGGAATATAGAAAATATGGTCAATAAATGGGGTTTGTAAAATTTGTAAACATTGATTTATTTCATAATCGATCCCTCTATTTGGTGTCACTCCTCAACGAAACGGGCCTATTAAATATATAGTAAATGGGCCAATTTGGCAGCTTCTAGCTCCTCTCAGAAGTCTTTGTGGCATGTTTTACTTAGTCTGCCTGACAGACCATTTCTTTGTCTTTAATTTACTACCAAGAAAGTGATATCAAAAAGCTAAAATCACGCACCCATGAACACAGCCACCCTTGAAATTTGCTATCTCTTTCGGGATCTGCATGTGGCACACCCCCATGAAAGGTCACGACCGCGCAAGAAACTAGTTCCCGACAAATTCATTAAAACACATCCTAGCAGTACACAGATGGTCTGCCAGTATGCAGAACCATATTTCATGCATCTGCCTATTCTATAGACACAGAATCAATGCAACAAAAGGAGCAAATCCATTTTTGACGGAACTATGTTTGTATACTACGACCCGGAAGCATTTCCCGTTGTGGAGTGTCTCCATTTGCCGTTTTGGTATTGGTTTCGGTCGGTTTCAGTACGTTTCGGTAAATCGCCGAACCGCAATCAGTCCAGAGAATTAATGCATAGATCTATACAATGTAGTTTTGTCGGTCTAAAACTGAACTGGTATATTTAGTTGGTCTTCGCTCGCTTTAAGGCTTTGCCTTAATTACATATTATGAAAATTTTCAAAATGGCTTTTTTATTTTTATTTTCTGGATTACTTGCCCTAGATTTCTTGATAAAAATGCTAAAAATTATAAAAGTACTTTTTCGTTTTTGAACCAAGCATTTAAGGAATGAATGCAATTTTATTTTTTTCATGCAGGTATGAAAAATAAAATCTAATCACACTGTATGAATCCACGAAGCGGTTCATACAAAAGTGTGATTAGATTTTATTTTTCATACCTGCATGAAAAAAATTAAATTGCATTCATTCCTTATAATTTAATAATACATTTTATTACCGTAAAAAGTAATATTTGCGACTACAAAATATGAGATATCGTCCGGACTATGTTCAAAGAAGCGGACAGATGTGCGATATCTGGCCGCTGCCAAGGTATTCAGATCTTACGCACGTGCCGTTCCGTGACGAAAACTTTGAATGACGCCATAAAGAGCGCGCGTAACTGCAACGTTGTTTACAGCGAATTCAGTCGTCGTAACGTTATTTTCCATCCTCTCAAGTGCGTTTTAAGCAATAAGTCTTTGAAATTGAGTTTGTTTCAACTAGAAAATCTATTTAAGAGTAAGATTTTTAAAATTATAAAACTTGCAGTTTACTACTCAAAACGAACGTAATATGCCGATTTGTACAGGACACATCCATTTATCCATATTGTTGACCCCGAAAGAAGTTCCGGCATTTACATTTTTTTTCATGGAGTTATGAAAAAAAAATTAGCCAATCAAAACGCTCGGATTTTTATGAAATCAACTAATATTAAATTATTTCTGTATAAATCACCATAAAATACCAATATGAGGACGATATGAGTCGTATGTAAACAAAAAACATCAGATAAAGAGGTTGCAATTGTTATCTTAACAGAGTGGGTGGGGTAATATACTCCAAATTTACGCATGAAACAGATTGGAATTTTTCATAGTTAGAACTGCTTGTATAGCATCCTAAATGCGTGGTAACGTTATTAGCTCATCTGAGCACAGAATGTTCAAGTTGAGCTAGATCTATTTTAATCGCTTTTTGTTTGTTGTCTGTATGTCTATCTGCCCATTTGTCTGTTCTTAATTTGGTCTTTACACTCTAACATCCGCAAATACAGAGTGTCCCCCCAAAAAACGGAACCCATTTTTGAAAGTGCATTTCTCATGTATCAAGCAATATTTCTCCACCAAATTTACGTATATAATAGCAACGACAATTTTCTATTAGCAGTTAAAATTTGGTCGAAAAATTATGATTAGTTTTGAAAATATTGACATTCGAATGAATATACCCGGAAAACCATTTTAACCCGATATCGATCTTTTCATTTTGAAGCGCGCGCCTACACTCATTGAATAAATTGACGCTATACAATTGGTTAATATATTCAATACAATACAAAAATGATTTTGAAACATTGTATTCACAATAGTGCATTTTCATTTCATCTTTTTTGCTAATAAATAAACTGTTAATGCTGCGAGCTGCGATGTAACTAAACTGAATACAAAAAAAATATCCCTGTGCATCACATACTCATGAATAATATTCATAGACACTTATTTTATTTCTGACCAACATGCCGGTCACCGCTCAATCTAAAGTATTACGGGTTTCATTTAACCTGACACTGGCCTTTATGCAAAACACAGATAACACAAAATTCACCAAAAATAATTAAATCATAGTCCATAGAAATGTATACTATACAAGAAAATTAAGGCTGGACTAATTTTAGGAAGCATACCAAGCTTGTGATTTATAAAAATAAAAGTTAAAACTGCGCCATGTGAAATGAATCACATAATAATTTGAAATTAATTCAAACAGCCACCCTATGGACTCAATTTGAACGTACAGAACGTGTACATATTAAATTTTGAGAAAATCGGTACATACATGTACAACGGTACAGAATTCATTAGTTGACCGTTAGTGTGCTTTCACGAACAAACAAGACGCAAAAATCAATATCATGTCAGATCGGTTTTTTAGTGTCATTTTTAATTTACTTATAACTTTTGAACCGATGCATATTTTTAAGTGAAATTTGGAACACAAATGCAAAAATAATGTATCTTTAGTACTGCAAATTCAAAAATTAGATTTTTTGCTTATGCTTTGAAATATTTGACTTTGAATTAGGGTTCCGTTTTTTGGGACACTCTGTATAAGCCAATCTTGACCAAACTTTATCAAAACAAGTATAGTCATAAGTTCTCTTACGAGTCCGACTATGGACCGGATCAAACAAAAAGGTCCAGCGTTGTCTGCCTTTGCATGTCAAAAATAGCTAATTTTGACATTGTTTCTACTATAGCCTCTACATTTATTGTCCAATCAAGATGAAAATTAGTCACAATATTGGGTACCACAATTACGTGCTCGAATTACATCGATTTTCAGTCTGATCGGATCAGAAAATTACAAGTTTCAACTTTGTTTTTACTCAAATTTTGTCTAATACAAGGGCGAATAACTGAACAAGTCTTACCCTAATTATGTTGATATTCACACTTCTACAAGTTCTTATAGTCACAAACACTTTGTTAAAATTTCATTTTGATTGGTCTATATTTGTGGTTTTAAAGGATAAAAAAAGGTCGAAAACGACACTTTTGTCAAATTCAAGGGTAGGCAACTTCGTAAATTGTTGTCCGATTGTGCTGAAATTTGAACTCATTTAAGATCTTAAAGTGACCAACATTGTGTCGAAGGGTTGTTATGATTGGTCCGTATTTGTGTTTGTTAGAGTAAAAAAAAGTTGAAAACAGCATTTTTTTCAAATTCAAGGGCACATAACTTGCGATTTTCATATTCGATCAGACAGAAATTCAAATTCATTATAGCCCATATAGTAACCAACCTTGTTTCTAATTTTCATCTTGATTGGTAGATAAATGCAGATGCTAAAGTGGAAACAAATTCACATCTAACTATTTTTGATGTTCAAGGGCAGATAACTCTGAAGTTTTAATTTTGATCCGGCCCATATTCGAACTCCTAAGAGAACTTATGGCCATACTTGTTTTGATAAAGTTTGGTCAAGATTGGCTTATATTTGCGGATGCTAGAGTGTAAAAACCAAATCAAGAACAGACAGATGGGCAGATAGACAGACAGACGACGAACAAAAAGCGATTAAAATAGCTCAACTTAAGCATTTTGTGCTCAAATGAGCTAATAACCACGCTACCATCCATTTAAGATGCTATACAAGCAATTCTGACTATGAAAAATTCCCGTCTGTTTCACGCCTAATTTTGGAGTATATTACCCCACCCACTCTGCTGAGATAACAATTGCAACCTCTTTGTCTGATGTTTTTGTGTACATAAGACTCACATCGTCCTCATATTGGTATTTTATGGTGATTTAAATGTTTGGTTGAAAAACGAAATAGTACTTTTATGATTTTGGGCATTTTTATCAAGAAATCTAGCGCAAGTAATCCAGAAAATAAAAAAAAGCCATTTTGAAAATGTTCATATTACAAATTACGGTAATATATCTTCATTCACCACCAAAAAGATAAAACAAATTAGATAAGAAATAAAAGCCTGTTGTGGTTTTTCGTAAAATTATCCCATCAAAAAATCCTAAAAATTCATAAACATGTTTAATATCCCTTTTCTCCTGTACATGGCATCCAATGGAATAAACAACAACATGTATTCAACGTGCAATACACATATATTTTCCTGCATCAGTAATTTTCAAGTTTTTTTTAAAAATTGTTAGTCAAACTGTATAAGAAATTGATAACCATATAATGACATAGTGGGTGACTTGCCCCACCCAATTTGATTTAATATATCTTCCAAACCAAGGCTCCGTTCAAGTTGATACTTTGCCTTCATAAGGTCAATATGTTAGTGGTCATGTGTGGAAATCGGGTTGGGTCACGGAAAGGGCCTTATTGACACTCATCCTTTGTCCGTAGTCGTTATCCATCACGTGATGCACCAACGTGTATTATCAGAATGTTTTAAAATTATCGAAAATGCGTCATGTGATTCCCCGCCGGAGGTCGATCGACTCAATATCATTTTATTGATCTACATAACACAAGAGGGTTCTTGAAAGAATAATCTTATGGTGTAGTGGATAAATAGAGGATAATCGTTTGTTTCAGTGTAAGATCGATTTATATTTCATTGAATGAAGAACAAAAGCTTTATTTTCACGTGTGGCGAAGCCACGAGTGAAAATGTAGCTTTCGTTGTTCACGAAATACGAAAAACAAACGATTATTCTATTTCTTTAAAGCAAAAATTAGACAAAATGCAAAAAAATTATGACACATTTTCTTAAAGCGCGTCATTTTGCACGTGACTGCTATGCAACGCTTATGATGACGTCACTTATTTGGTCCGGCTTACATGACGTCAGATAGGGTGAAATGAACAAAAGCCGGGCATAAGTTTTTGATAATTTCACTGGATAGGCGGTGAGTTTATCAAAATGATAATCTACCGTTATTTCCCGATAATCCACCGAAAAGCATTAAAGAAATATCATTCAACATTTATCATTTTTAACCTTTGAAATTCCCTTGGACAGAAATTAATAATCTAGTTATGCAGTTTTACCATTTCTTACGATATTTCTTGAATATAGATCTAATTTTTATTTCCTTTTGATATAATAAAAAATCTCAAACAATATGATTATGGTTATTGCGCAAATTGTAATAGATCTAACTGTATAGATGTAACGTCAAAAGTTGCGGACCAAGCCAAAATTGGCTATGCACTTCTGTTTACTCGTAAAACCGTATATATATTTGTTATTTTTATTTGAGAAACACATATGTATTTGGTATCATATGAAAGGTATTGGATTGTAATTTGTTAATGTATGTCGAATTTCAACAATGCTTGAATACAGACAATGTAATAACAAAATGTGACGCGTCACACTAAAAGGGACCTTATCGGTTGTGTGAAAAATATCGACCCTAGCCTGTCTGTGCAGTCCGCGCAGCCAGACAAGGGCCAACACTTTTCACTTGTATATAATTTTCTGAATCCGGAATGTTTTCCCTATCTTACTATATCTTCATTTCTCACATGTGGGATCTGGTTGACCTGTGCTGAGTCTGACAAGATTGTCAAAATTTGGATTTTTGGACTCCTGATAAGGTCCCTTTTAGCGCGACGGGTCACAAATCAATAAACTCTGACGCAGAAAACGACGTCGTCACGTGTAACAGAAATTACCAAACAAACTCGCGAGAATCTCAATAAAATAAAAAGTAAGACTTTTTAAAGCGCGAAAACTTTTGCAAATTACGTCAGTGATGTCACAGAAGATATAGCGTAAATCTTACGGCAGTTGGATGGTTTAAGCAAACTATGGAGGAACGGAAAGAAAGAGATAAGTAACGTCATGCTGCCAAAAAACGTATTTTTTCGGTATGTCTAATTTTTAAATCTAATTTATTTTTTCAATAGCGATTGGAAATCAATATAAAAAAATGGGACATAGGCCTACATCCGAGCTCTTGTTTTTGTAGTTGCTTTTTGTATTGATTGTAGTTTAAGCAAATCGTTATTTCATTACATTTTCACTCATCTTCGCCAGCCAAGGTTAGACCCACCTACGTTTGTATTCACCCATGGCGGATTCAGTCCGATTTTCTTGAAATCGCGAAGCGCGCCTAGCGGTTGTTCTTCTGCACCCGATTGTATAAACGTTGGTTAAGTTAACTTTTGGTTAGTGTCTAACCAGCGGTTAAATCCTAACCAGTTTGGTTAACTAACCAAAATGGTTAACCGCTTGTATAAAGCGATTTAACCAAGTGGTTAAGTTCGCAAAGTCTGGTTAAGTTAACTAAATTATTTTAACCAAAACGGTCAGCCTTCTAGTCTAAACTCCATTACTTTTTTCCCGTCATGCACTGTTCTCACCAGTTCCGATTCCTGCCTTTTTCGCGCAAATTGTCAACTTATTTGCACCATCCGACAATGAAAACTTGCCAGGAGAGGAATACACGATAAACGTTTAAGAATATCTTACCAAATAGCAAAACAAAACCGCGTCATTGAGATTGTAAATGTAAGCTGAATTCAATAGAGGATTTTAAAAATGACAAAGGGCTTAAAATATTCAAGCAATCTACGCTATTTCTCAGTTTTCCAGGTCTTGTCTTTTGTTTAGTTTACGAGATTCTGCATATCAACAGGCCTACCCAAAGTTATAAATTCTGTTAACCGTCTTTTCTTTTCCGACTGTGATTTATGCAGATAAATATAATCTGTACACGGTGTATGCAAATGTGTATTGACGAATCTGTTGTATTTTTAGATTCTCGGCATAGCGGTAGTGACGAGTATCAGCCACTTTTCTCTCGAAGTTAATTCCGCTTTTTCATTTAGAACAATGGTGCAATAGTGTTGGTAGATCTTTAAGACATTTTCCTCTTCCATAATATTTTCTTTTCTGACCCCAAGTTAGATCTAGAGATAAAGTATTTTCCAAACAATCCCTCGTTTTATGATCTCTCCATTCATCATTGAGGAAAATTTATGCTGATAACCAAGGGCGGATCCAGGATTTTTTTTCGGGGGGGGGGGGGGGGGTCAAAGCCCAAATGATGGCATAAAATGTATTAAATATGTAAAGCTATAAAGTCAAAATTCAATTTTCAGTCAATTCCAGGGGGAGGGGGGGGGGGTATGACCCCCTGATCCCACCCCTAGACCCGCCCTTGAAAACCAGCATTTTCTTTGCTTTCCGCAATATTTGCAAATATTGAAGATGATATCAAGACAAACCTTCCGAATTTTTGCATGCATTTAATTGTACCACTATATGATGCAGTGCTGATTCAAATTCAATAGATCTCTGTAAAATATGGTAGATCTTAGATCCTAACGTTTTAACACTTTTCCAAACAATACCTGGTTTTGATCCCAAGTATATATGCTTGAAACCTTTACCAAATGGCAAAATTTTAGACTGACTCAAATTCAAAGTTACTTTCCCAAAAAAGCCTGAAGACATGGTTTGATATCACAGTATTTGAAAAGGCTTGAGAAAACATTGAGACAAATGATGAAACTGCTGAAACAAAGCTGTTTCTCATTTTGCGTCAGCATTTCCTGTACAATATCACACACAAATTGGGTTGGATTTTTATTAACATCGGTTTTGCTGTCTGGTTCAGCTTTCAGATTGGTACAGTCTAAATCTGTTGTCTGGGAAAGGGTTAACTTAATGCTTTCTAAGCCTTTGTCTAGTGGGGACGTCAAAACCAGGTCTAGTTTGAGAAACATTTCTGATACATTTGCCTGTATCCTTTAACTCTAACCCCAAAAGGCAAGAATTTGGAGCTTCTGAACTTCTGTAGACGCAAATTTGATTTGGTAAAGATAGGACTTTTGTACATTCAAGCTCGGAAAATATTGAGACAACAAGGGTAAATACTGTTTATCAGAATTTTCTTCTTTTGTCTCAATGTTTTCCAAAGATTTTGTTATTCGGTGTGTAAAAGGCATAGGCCTAATTGATTGGGGAAACTGTCAAACCCTTTCCAAAATGACAGGTACAAAGTGCCAGACTGATCCAAATTTATAGTTCTAGTTGATTGGTTGATTTAGGTTTAAATCAGTTTTCAACTGCTATGGTCACATCATGGCAGCTGGAGCACCTAACCATGGATTCCTGTCATTTCTCATACCAACTCTACCACAACATCCTTTCTAAGCCCTAGCTCGCCCACATAAGTTATCGATATCAAACCATGGGTGGGAGATAATTTTTGTCTGAAAGGACATTTACTGCCACCGGGGATCGAACACAGGACCTCACGAGTTAGAGTCTGATGCGCTTCCAACTGCGCCATGACTTTCAGAAGTTGCAGAAGACAAAATCAATTTTAACAATACAAAGGTAGAAAACATAGAAAGGAAAGGGAGAAAGTGGTAGTTATCCATAGTTCTCCCTTTTCTTCAAAGCTTCCATTTATAATATGGGAAGTAAAGAAGTTTATTCTCTGGAAATGATTTCAGAAAGTGTGGCAAATGCTTTTCGTCTATGACACAGAACTAGAACAAAGAAACAAGATATATAATATAATTAATTTCTATCAAATTTTTTTTATTGTTCAGCTTCTCACACAAATTACTTTGAATAACATTTAACGTTTTGCACATTTTTTTCCATTTGAAGCAGTGTTTATCTACATTTTGTATTTCATTATTTATATTTTTCTGAAAGGCTTATTTATTCCATTCTAAATGACTTTTTATGGCGGTCCAAATTCAAAGAAATCTGCAGACAACAGATTTGTGTTAACGATAGGACTACAAAATGATATAGTTCTAATTTGTTTACATCAGAGCTAAGAAAATATTGTGGCAAAAGAAGCAAATTCTGGTTACCAGCATTTTCTTCTTTTGACTCAATGTTTTCCCAAGCCTTTTCTATTAAGGACATTAAAACCAGGTCTTCTTGTAGAAAGGATTCAAGATTTTAAAATAGCATAATTGAAATTTACTTTCATCATACCAATGATTTGAATATAAAAATTTCTATTTCATTTGTAACAATAAATTTCAATGGCTTAGTGTGAAAAGGTTGTAACTGTCTATAATGATTATAGGCAGTTACAACCATTTTGTGCTCAGTCATCAAATTGTTCCCCTCTTGTTTCTTTCACCTCTTCTAGCTCGCCCCACTTGTAGTAAGTCACAAAATGTTTGATCTTCTCATCAATATCACTTTTAAAGTTTTTTATCCACTATTTTCTGTTATTGTTTTCAGCATTGTTACCCCATTTCTGAACATTCACAGCTGAAAGAAGAAAGAATGATCACTAAAAATTGGGGAAAATTGCTACATATTTGTAAAACTGATAAATAATTCTTCAGTCACAATCAATTTAAACAAAATTTATGTCTCTACAAGAGTCCAAGTATGTAGTATGCTACATAATGTATGTACATGCAAAAAATAACCGATAAATTCATCATCATAATCAGTGGCAGATCCAGTGGCGGTTCAGGGGAATTAAAATGAACCCCCCTCTTTAGCCTGATTTATTCTATTTACATGTAGATATTCAGTCAAAATTGTGCAACACTTATACTAGGTAAACAGCATTTTTTTTTAATTTAATTCTGATCTCTGTATGCCAATACTAGACACTGATACTGACTGTATACCAATATTTTGGGAGTGCCTAACGCCTTACTTGTAACTTATGCTAGATAAAAAGCTAAAATTAACAAGAACAGTCAGAGAAAAAATGTCTTTATCCTGTTACCCTGTATAAATGATTTGCAACAGTCGATAAATTGTTGATTTTCAAGGTTGAAAATATCTCATTCATTTGAGAACATGGATCTAGATCAGCCGGTGCAAACTTAATATGATTAAGATTCATTAATCATGATGTTCTCAAATAGCAGTTCATAAAATAAAGCAAACCACTAGAGGACAGCATAGATCCTGATCAGACTTCACAAAGGCACAGGCTGATCTGGATGCACCCTTTACTGTCTGAATGCTAAAAGGATTCATAAATCACAATCATAGTTCATATGAATAATCCTTTGACATGCGTTATTAGCTCTTACAAGTGCCATTGAAACAGAGGTTTTTGTATGTTGAATAAGTAAATATTAGCTCAATCACCGAGCAAAAAATATCCGAGAGGGGGGGGGGGGACAAAAACAACTTACGAGACAAACACATCATCGATGCAGAATGTTTACACCCATGGGAGCTTCAATAATAAGTCCTCAATTCCATATTTTCCATTCTGAAGTCTGGTTACACGCTTTCCATTGAATTTTATCTCAGTCAGTCCTATGATTTAATAATGGCAGTCGAGGTGCGAAACTTGGATGGTGCGAAACACTGAACTTGGTCCTTCTGCGCTAAATGTCTTGTTTGCACCATTTCTATCACCACAGAACACTTCTAATCACATTTATAACATCTTTCGCCGAATATCAGCCCTGAAATCGTCTTAAATGCTTCCCAAACACATTTTCAATTTTGAAGCGGTAATCCAATATGGCGGCCAAAACACAAAATAGTCTGGTTAAATCGCTAACCAAGCTACCGGAGGTGGGTTAAATTTAACTAGAATTTGTTGGGTTAAAAAAATAACCAAACTTTTATACAATCGAGTTTAGGTGAGTTATCGGAATATTTAACCAAAACGGTGATTTAACCATTTGGTTAGCGCTAACCAAACTTTATACAATTGGGTGCTGGTTGTTTACGTCCATTATTGATGACGTCATTAACGCGCGTTGTCTTTCGCGTCATACGTCATGCGGATTATGTAAAGGTTAGCTGCTTCTTTGGTCGAATAGTCGAAAGTATAATAATTCGTCGATTAAAGTTACGGAATTCCTGTCTATTGCAGTGAAATTCTTAGGAAAAATCGCCCATCTTCGCGTTTTTGAGTTGCAAATGCAATGCTTTTCCCCGCCCGTTGTCATGATTTGGTTACTCATAACAAATGTATCAGTCGACAATCTGATTGGTTCCAACGAGACCTCGCTGGAACAAATGAAAACGCTTTCCAGGAGACCAAAAAATTGGACTAAATACGACAAGGGTGAATACAGAAACGGCGTTACGTCGTAGATGTCACCCTTGGCTTGCGAAGATGATTGTCACTAAAACGGTCCCAAATACAATGGTGATTTTTTCGCATATAGATATTTTCTAAAAGAAAATCAAAATATTTTGAATTTGAATTGATTTTCGACATGCATCTCGGATAAAATTTGTAAAAATAAATGCATTTGTCAATATCTCTTCAACTAGCGAAGTATATAGTGCTTCATCTAGTATAATTTTATGCCCATTAGTGTGTGAATACCTTAAAAATGTCACACAACGCGTTTTTTGACGATTTGACGTCATGTTGATTTGTGAACTATTCATGGCGTTTTACGATCATGTAGGCCCTATCGATGCTCTAGATCCACTTGTTTTGTCGTTGTTTGTTTGACTATCTTGTTATTTGTGGTCTACGAAACTTAAGGTTAAAATTTGAGACCCGTAACAGAGAAAAAAAAGAAAGAAAAGCATTGACCAAGGCATAAGAAAACGTTGAGATAATAGAATACATTTTTTAAGTAAAGCATTTCATTGATTTCATTTAATATGTTGTAGCATTTGGTATCGGAGTTTCATTTTTTTACATATATAATATAATGCTTTGGTTGTAGACCCCATTTAAACGAATAATCTATCTTTTGTCTGTTAACGAGTAAACTTGAAGACGATTATTTTAGTTAGTATTTTCATATATATAATTATTTTTGTCATTTGTGCAAAAAGAAATACTTTAATAACAAAAATATGCATACTTGACAAGTTATATTTAGCGTATGAAACGGCGTCATTTCTCCTACATGTGTAAAATTCATTTTCAATTTTCATAAGAGCTTGATTGTTCAATACTTACGAAATTATTCTGTTGCTTATTTATTAAGTACAGCTCCGGCTAAGAACCATGCAAAACCTGCAAAAGGCGGTACATCGCATATCAAGAAAATGCATGTTTTCTATTTTTCCCAACTGATTTAGTCATAAAACAAAGCAAATGACCATTTTTTTTGGTCTGCACATTGGTTTATGATTGCCAGAGCGATTTTAAATTTTACATGTTTTACTCAAATCCCATTGCTTTACATAGTAAAATTTGAAGGTTTTTTTTCTCTCAAGACCAGAACGTTATTACAAAAGTGTTATGCCTATTATGTGAGAAATGACTTTATGTTCATATATCAAAAGTCAAACCCGTGTGTTTTTTAGTTAAAATACGGTAAAGGGCAAAAATATGTGTGATATTTGTATAGTACTTTAGGTACTTTGATTAATTACCATGAATACTTTGATTAACCCCTGACCAAATTGGCGGCTTTGTATGGTCTTACCAGGAAGAATCTGATTATTTTGGTTTTCACAAGATGATTATGTATTTATACACAAGGAAAGACACAAGGGGTTAGTAATACAAGTCTGGCATTGTGTGCTGTATCAATGAGGTTGACAGTTTTTATGAGAAAACCAACATTGTTCGCTGTTTACAATTGATTTTTTTTAAAAAGCCTTTGCATCAGGCTAAAGGAGGAAAATGTGCAGTGTGGACGTCTTTCTAGCTCGAATTATTTTAGTCTCACACCACTTGAAATACATCATAGTTTGTTTGGTAACTCATGATTGTGTAGATTCTAATTCAGTCAAATGCGTATGATGGAAAATGGTTTTCAAAGTGAAAGTAGAAAAACAGAAATATCCTTTCCTCTCATACATTCGATAGGCCCTATGGTTTTGATAGCTTTGTTATTTTCAAAAGTGTTTATAATCTGAATATCATTCCACATGTATGGAAACAATTTTGCCAAAAGTCTTTGAAATTTGGAGAAAACTGATAATTAGATCTACACGTAATTTTTTTTTCATAATAAAAAATGTCAAACCGGCCCCTTGTTAAACCAGCCCATGGTTAAACCTGCCCCAAAATGGTAAAAGAGGTCCCTGGTTAAACCAGCCCAAAACGATAAAACTGGCCTCATACTTGATTTTCTATCTGGCCCCAAATTTTATATGACAATCAGCGGCGGATCCAGGATTTCTGTTAGGGGGGTTCGTTTTTACAAAAAGGGGGGTTCGTTTTAGAAGTATTGCACAATTTTGACTGAATTTCTGTATGAAAATGAAATAATCTGGCTGCATAGGGGGTTCGTTTGAACCCCCCGAACCCCCTCTGGATCCGCCACTGACAATTATCATGATTATCAGTAATCCGAGTCTTCTCTGACGTAAATACGCTCTTTGATATTTTGATTTTTGAAAAATCAAAATATCAAAGAGCGTATTTACGTCAGAGAAGACTCGGATTAGATTATCAGTAATGATTATATTTATGGGGCCGGTTTGACAATTCTGGGGCCGGTTTTACCGTTTTTCTGAGTGTATGGGCTGATTTAATTTTAACCCTTTCCCAAACAAGACCAGGTTTTGACGTTCCTGATAGAAAAGGCTAAGGAAAACTTATAGGGGAAAGAAGAAAATACTGGTAGCCAACAATATGACAGTCATGCATACCTATGTCTTTAAGCTTTCAGCCAAAAGTGCCCCAAACTACTAATTAATGAAAGTCAGGGTGTTCCCTGTGCTTAAGAATTTTGGGGTCTGGTCATTGTGACCCCTAGTCCTCAAAGCTGGAGGTCATTTCTCCAATTTTGATGTCACATGCATTGACATCTGCATCCATATTATTGTTAGTATCAAAAGCCTTATGGGCCCGTTTATTCCATATTCTGGCTCTTTTATAGTTTTAAGCAAAAGGTTCTTCACCCCCATTGAAGTTGATTTATACATATATAATCATTTTGTCGGCACTGGTTATCATGTATTACTGCTTTTTTTTAAATTGAAAATCTAGATCCTCTCTTGTCAAGAGAAAATAAAAATAATAATAGAATATTTCAGAAATATTGTGAAGTATAAAATGAGCAAAACTTTTTTAAAATCAAGATTAATTCTTGATGCAATTTAACAAAGTTCCATAATTTCAAACTGTCATGTATCTCAATGTCATTTGAGTGACATTCCTCTTGCTTTGAGATAATGAGTCTGTTCTTTATTTACTTTCAGATGGCTCTATACCGGTGGCCCTTTATGATGTAGAATCTCTTCTTGAAGTTATGTAACTGTCATGAAATTGAATACCAGCCAGGTATGTGTGCAACAAAATTTGCTTTATATGCTTTGATTTCATAATATTGCTGTCTTTTTTACTGATCATTTATATTTTAAGTTGATTGTAACACCAGACTGCTACCTCTAGTTATTGCTAGCCTGGATGGCTACCTCATTGAGAATGATCTAGCCATATTGCTCTTCATACTTGCTGTTTGAATTTGTTTCATATCGCTGGTGGGGAGTCAAGACCTCGTAACTACAGCTTGAATAAGCTGGAGTTACGAGGTTTTGACTCCCCACCGACGATATATTGTTCTTTTTTTACCTGATGTCTATCTGTTAAGATTTAATTGTATCAAGTCCTCGACCTTCTTTTCTTGAAAAAATATTTGCATGAAAGAGATGATTAAAAATGATTTATCTTTGTGTTTTTCTTCAGGTGAAGAATTAATCTGCACAGCAGAAGAAGACAGACATTATCAAAGTCAAACAGCCTGCCTGCCAAGATCATCTAAATATTTGACACAATTTCCATCTTTTATCCACTTGTTGACAAGATCATGAAATACCACAAAATGAAGCATGATTGTACGTAACAGATTCTGGAGATTGTAGTTGTACACAACAGACTGAACTGTTCGAGGAAATGGCCGTGTAAAGAAGTACATACCATGAAGTCTCTAGATTTGGAACACAATAATAATTCAGTTGTCCCATAAAAGTTTCACACCTTACAGTGAATTTGGGGGGAAAAGTTATAACATTGTGCTGTCAAAAGGCGTGGGCGCTGAAGATCTGAATGGTTAGGTTTTCAAGGTCAAAGCTTATTTCAATGACTAAATGGTGAAAAGAAAGAGATTGTCTTTCTCATCTACACCCCAACGAACACTTCTGCCAAGTATAAAACAAATTAGACATACACTATAAGAGTTAAGTGGACAAGAGTCTTTTAGCCAAATTAGGGTTCTTAACTCAATAATTTATGATGGAATTTTCATGAAAATGTGTGTTTCACATCTACAGGTCCCTATGAACAAATGCTTTTGCTTAGTATGAAGCAAACCTGACAGAAACTGTTGTAAGATTTTTATGAATAAGATTTTTGTGGAACTTACCAACAGACTGACCAACCAACCGACCAAAAGGCTTATTCCAGTATACCCCCTAAGCTTCAGTTTTGGGGGGAATAATAACAATGCTATCTCATATGGTATAAATGATTGAATGGATTGTAGGAAAGCATTTTTAACATGTTCTCAGTTATCGTAGATGTTGCTAAAGATTACAATACATGTGTGTTCAATATGATCTTTGGTTAGGCTATAATAAGAAATGAAACTGTTGAGATAAAAAAGGAAATCGCTTGTTATCTGGCTATCTGCATTATATTCTTTTGTCACAAGTTTTTTTCAAGCCTTCTCTACAAGATACATCAAAATGATGGTTTGTTTGGAAAAGGGTTAATGCAAGACTTTTATATTCATGAATGTTAATTAATGAATTTAGTATTTGTCATTGTGGATACAAGACCTAAAAATGTGAAGAAGTATCATGGATTGGTGTCCTCTTATATGCATTATATTCACTATATTAACCCATTACCAGATGGCAAAATTTTAAAGTTGTCCAGAGTCAAATATGTTTCAAACGACAATTTCAAGTGAATGAAATTTTGCAATTTTAATTGTGGGTAAAAAACATTCAGAAAAATGAAGAAATGGATTGTTTCTTCATTTTCAAGATGAAACTTTTAGCCTTTATCTCTTAGGGTATTAAAATTTGTCATTATGTGGAAATGGGTTAAGGTGGTCCACCTCAAATTAGATTCATCAGACTTAGAATTTTTGCGGGCAACACTGTGAAAATTAAGCTGTAGAAGGTATCTATTATTTTTTCTAATTTGTAATGTTTCCGTCCAGATAGAGTGCATTACGAATGTTTAAGACTTAGCACGAAATATTCCGTCGTTGCATGAATCTCATAAGGTGTGGACTACCTTAATATACATGTACTCAAAAGAAGAAATATGACATTGATTTTTGCTTTAACTTTAAGCATAGGCATCATTTTCATCTCTCTATACATCAAATTCCTTACATTAATTTGGTATTGAGAAAAAATTGGTTGAAATGTAGCTAAAATATTTAGATGTTAAAAATGACTGCACTAACTTAATGTATTTTTAATCAAAATAAGAAAACAATAACAGAACTGGTTTCTGTCTTTCATTTTTAAACAGACACCAGTTTACTTGCTAAAAGACTTCACTTCCTTATTTTATGTTGGTCTTGGGAATACAATTTGGTTGAAAGGAGCAAAATTGTACAATTACTTAAATTCTGAGTATAGTTGCACTACCTTAATTCATTTATAAAGAAAAGATGAAGAAAAAAAAACCACATGTTTCTTTCAAGTTTAAGAATAGATATCGGTATATTTGTTCAAAGACATCATTTTCGTTGTTTATCCCTTTCCCGAACAACAAAATTTTGGACCAGCCCAATTTGAAATGAGTTGCAGTCCACAAAATAGTTTATATAAAAGGTAGAAAATGTGTATTTTAGAGCTTAGAAAATATTGAGGCAAAGAGAGAGAATGCTGATCATCAGCATTTTCTTCTTTTGTATCAATGCTTTTCTATCAGAGACGTCAAAACCCAGTCTTGTTTGAAAAAGGGTTATACTGGTCCTGGGACAAAAACTTTAAGTTGAAAAGTGTATAATTTCTATATTTTAATCGATTCTGAGAATGGTTGAACTACCTTCATTTTGCATTTATAGATTAAAAAGTAAAAGATAAAGATAAAACACACACACAGGTTTCTTTCTTTCATGTTTAAGTAAAGACATCAATTTATTTGTGAAAAGACATCACTTTTCTTAGTAAATGTTTGTCTTGGGAGAAAAAAATTGGTTGAAAAGTGCATAATATTACAATTTTTTTTTATTTTGAGACCGGCTGTACTACCTTAATGTATATATATAAAAAATGGATTTTTCTTTCTTTCATGCTAAATAAATGACATCAGTTTATTAATGGAAAGACATCACTTTCTTAGTTTATGTTGGTCTTTGGAGAATAACTTGGTTGAAAAGTGCATAATTTCGCATTTGTTTAGATTTTGAGAACGGTTGTACTACCTTAATGCATATATATTGAAAATAAGAAAAAAAAAACACAGGTTTCTTTCTTTCATGTTTGAGTTTAGACATCAGTTTATTTGATCAAAGACATCACTTTCTTAGTTTATGTTGGTCTTGGGAGAAAAACTTGGTTGAAAAGTGCATAATTTCGCATTTGTTTAGATTTTGAGAACCGTTGTACTACCTTAATGCATATATATTGAAAATAAGAAAAAAACACACGGGTTTCTTTCTTTTATGTTTAAGTTTAGACATCAGTTTATTTGATCAAAGACATCACTTTCTTAGTTTATGTTGGTCTTGGGAGAAAAACTTGGTTGAAAAGTGCATAATTTCGCATTTTTTTAGATTTTGAGAACGGATGCACTACCTTAATGCATATATATTGAAAATAAGAAAAAACACACAGGTTTTTTTCTTTCATGTTTAAGTTTAAACATCAGTTAATTTGATCGAAGACATCACTTTCTTAGTTTATGTTGGTCTTGGGAGAAAAACTTGGTTGAAAAGTGCATAATTTCGCATTTTATTAGATTTTGAGAACGGTTGTACTACCTTAATGCATTTATATTGATAATAAGAAAAAAACACGCAGGTTTCTTTCTTTTATGTTTAAGTTTAGACATCAGTTTATTTGATCAAAGACATCACTTTCTTAGTAAATGTTGGTCTTGGGAGAAAAACTTGGTTGAAAAGTGCATAATTTCACATTTGTTAGATTTTGAGAACGGTTGTACTACCTTAATGCATATATATTGAAAATAAGAAAAAAACACACGGGTTTCTTTCTTTTATATTTAAGTTTAGACACCAGTTTATTTAATCAAAGACATCACTTTCTTAGTTTATGTTGGTCTTGGGAGAAAAACTTGGTTGAAAAGTGCATAATTTCACATTTTATTAGATTTTGAGAACGGTTGTACTACCTTAATGCATTTATATTGATAATAAGAAAAAAACACGCAGGTTTCTTTCTTTTATGTTTAAGTTTAGACATCAGTTTATTTGACCAAAGACATCACTTTCTTAGTTTATGTTGGTCTTGGGAGAAAAACTTGGTTGAAAAGTGCATAATTTTGCATTTTTTTAGATTTTGAGAACGGATGCACTACCTTAATGCATTTATATTGAGAATAAGAAAAAAACACAAGGGTTTCTTTCTTGCATGTTTAAGTATAGAGGTCAGTTTACATATCCTAATACATCATTTCATGAGATCTTTCTGGTCTTGAGAGATAATTTACTTCGAAAATAGCCATTTTTCAGAATTTTGCCAAAAAACTGTATACCAGTTACCCCACCCACCTTCACTAGCATGGTATGTGTGTAAAAGTTTGAAAATTTTGTTGTTTATTGTTGCATTTTTTCTATCTAGGATGAATCTACATAACTAAACTATTAAATAAATAATTTATAAGCACAACTCGCTTTTCTTGGTAAATCAAAGTACTGAAAAAACAGTATATTCGCCTTTGGAAAGCATAGAGTGGAGCTGAAAATGAAAATCCTTGGTTACCATGGTAACAATCAACGGATTCAAGAAATATTTCAGCTTTCGACTTTTGGACACAAAAGGGTTACACTGAGGTACAAATAAACCAATTCTGTTACTATGGATGTACCGCCTATTGCATGGTCCTTAGCCGGAGCTGTACTTAATAGTTGAGATTATTCATTTTGTACGGTGCTATTTTCATGCATGCATGTATTGGTATCATTGTGAAAATGTTTTCTTTTGGCTAGAGGTACAGTATGTGCCGAAATGCCGAATGAAAAAAATTGAACTGAGTTGAGTTGGTAAAACATTGATAATTTGTCATTTCTTATGTTTTGGGGAATGTTATAACTTTCTTTACACCTTCGCGTAACGTTAACTTCGGAAAACGGACGGTATGCGTGTTACAACGTTGGTCCGCTACTTTTGACGTTACGTCATAAGATATAACTTTACGGGAAAGAGAAAAATGATCATAATGAACAACTTGTTCTTTTTCTAAAAAATATACGCGTATGCCTTTTTGCGTTGGCGAGAGCGGTCATTGAATGGCATGATTTAATTATAGCATGTATAAAAAAATTCCATATAAACTTTTAACCTTTTCCCGCTAAATAGCAAAAACAGCTTTTTCAGACACCAAATTATAGTAATTAGTATTTTATATTAAGAAAATAAGCGGAGTGGCGTTCAATTAGCTATGTGCTTCACAGTTCATATCGTTGGTAACATCCGATAATATCGTAACTACAGCTTGAATGAACCGTAGTTACGGTATTCTTTAACATGACAGGTGACATACTTAAAATTTCAAATATTTCAGAAATCGTGCCTGAAATTGGCCTTACAGTGAATAAGCGAAAATAGCGCTTCATACATTATACGAAGTTCAATGCTCTTGTAAAATTGAATGTACTGATAGTTTTACGCTCATTTAACCCTTACCCAAATGCCAAAAATTCAGGGTGATCCACTTCAAAAACTGCCACAAATGACAAAATAGATGTTATCTAAGATAGGATTTTTGTAAAATAAGTTTGGATACGTAACGACGATGCCCGAAAGAATCCGATAATTTATTAATCTCAAAATGGCAACATTACGACTATTCTACCTTAACCTCGGTATTCCAATGCAGTCCAGACATTTTCCTCAGAGTGGTCCTTATTTTCAAGTTGCAATTTTGTACCCGAAACCTTTTCGAATTTTGATCGAACCCCTACCCGTCATCAAATGTGGCTACGATATCGCAGCTAGTATTTTCCGGACGGGGGTTGGAAAATACGGACACTTCTGTAAAAAATGACTGGATTCGGGCATGTCAATTATCTCGTATGTATGGCAAAACTCTTATGAATGAGTTATTATGTAAATGGTAAATTATTGATGTATTGTCCAGCAAGATTAATCCGGGACATCTGCATATGTTACAGTAACTGTGAGTTAAGCCTCTCTTACAACCCGTCGTGCGTCCTTATAAATGGTACGTTTTAAAACTCTGCAAAATCGCACGATTTATAAAGACGCACGACGGGTTGTAAGAGCACCTCAAAATATGTACATTCAAAGCAGGTCAAAAGTATGATTCTCTTTCCAGAAAAGGACGCATTCTTTGTAAATTTTCTGGAATTTCAGTGTAATGTTCCTTGTGTCACACACACGTCTGTCGTACGTGTTAAGTACCTCTGTCTTGCGTGCTCCTTGCTTTCTAAAAGACGCAAACAGTCATAGCAAAGAATTGTCCAGTCAATTCTTTGCTGCGTGCAGTCTGCGTCGTGGTTGCGTCCACCAAAATCGTACGTTGCACGTGCGTGCATCGCACGACTAATCGTACGTTTTAGACGCAGACCGCACGCAGGAACACGTACGACCGCTTGTAAGAGAGGCTTTAACACCAGAATTCAATCATATCGAGGTTTAGTATACGTGTACCTGTGTTGGGGGAGAACGGTCATTGAATGGCGTATCAAAATCTCTGTGAACTTTTACTCTTTTGCCATGAAATAACAAAAATAGCTATTTTACAGACACCAAATTAACTTAATTAGAATTGTTTACAAGAAAAAAAAGAAGGGGAAAAAATCGAAGGGGCGTTCAATTAGCTATGTGCTTTATAGTTCAAATCGTTGATAACGTCCGATTATATCGTAGCTACAGCTTAAATGAACCGTAATTACGGCATTTCTTAACGTGACAGGCGACAAAGGTATCATTTTCAAATATTCCAGAAATGGTGTCTGAAATTGGCCTTCAAGCATATAGTGTGAACAACCATTCGTACAAGGTTCATTGCTCCTTTTACTAAAAGCCCGTAGGAAGCAATTTCAAATTGGGTGAACTCAAGCCCCTTTGTCTGAATATGGGGGGGGGGGCTAAATTGGATTTTCCCGAAATTACCACTGTAAAATAAGGAAAATTTAGCATTTTGGCCAACATTACCAACAATAGGGGGGGGGGGGGGGCTAAGCTCCCGTCGCCCCCTGTTCCTACGGGCCTGTACTGTTTGATAGTTTAACTCTTTCCAAACAAGACCTGGTTATGACGTCCCTAATTGGTATGGCTTGGGAAAACATTGAGACAAAGGAAGAAACTGCTGATAACCAGCAGTTTCTCCTTTTGTCTCAATATTTTCTGTGCTAAAATATACACAAATCATAATGTATCCACAACCATTTTGTCGTTTGCAGCAGCTTTGAATTTGGACCACCCTAAAATTTTGTAGTTTGGGAAAGGGCTAGGGTATTCTATCGATCGATTGATCTATACCAACCACTTCGTAAAACTTCAGAGCCATCCGCAGCATCGGCGATTGAAAAAAATATCCGGATTTCTATCGTATACCGTCGTAAATTTCCGTTTTCACGGATAACGGGAAAGTTTGGGTGCGAAATAGCATGAAATATGTGCTACCTAAATGATGGACGGAGTGCCGTAAGTTATGCCCACAGAAGCCTTCGGTTTGACGCCTCTTATAGGAAAATGGTAAAATATTAGAACAAAAAAGGACATATTGAAAGTTACCATCTTCTTTTTTTGTCACGATGTTGGAAAGTACCGGTAAATCGGGTTTTGAGGCTAGAACAACAATCACGTAACCTAAAACTCAAAGTTAATATAACTGTAGACTTGTATACAAACACTATACTAAACTGACACGATTTAAAAACGCAAAACACGTTTTCATTAATCATTCCTTTCCTATTGCCTCGATCGGCACCATATTTGGGGACATGTATGAGACAATGTATACGCTTCACAACCCAGCAATTTTGTCGTGTTTTCTGTAAACTATCTGGACATCTGAACCGCCCGTCACTAAATGCTCGTGCGTCTCGTGCATTCAGATCACGTGTTAAATCACTAAGATTTTTTTTGTGTACAAATTGCCACTTTGATTTACTTATTGAAAACATACGAGAACAACGAAGGAAAATTGTGTATAAAATGCTGAGGCTTACTTTGCGAAAAAGGAACTGAGTTTTTTGGCTTTTGATTTGCCATGTTTCGCAAATGAAGGTAGGTAGACGCTTTACTGTAGCCGAATCGACGGTTCCAAGATTTATGAGACGTGTAAACGACACAGGAAGATTTACAGACCACACACGTCCCGGTCAGCTGCGTGTAATAACTGTACGTCAACATAATTGTATACGTCAACGTCACTAACGCAACAGATTTGGGACGGCTCAGTCTACAGCAAATTCTATGGTTGGTACTCG
Organism: Fragum sueziense; assembly: GCA_963680895.1. NCBI lineage: Eukaryota > Metazoa > Mollusca > Bivalvia > Cardiida > Cardiidae > Fragum > Fragum sueziense. The sequence goes on along the minus strand of OY804599.1, from coordinate 8,994,966 downwards.
CGGGCGGCCTATACATCGCGACATGATGATAAATCGCCTGTGAAAACTCTGTGTTCGCTGTCGTCGATGTTCAATGCCAGGGACTTGACACAACGTGCATTTTGGCATAATCTGACGTCCATTCAGGCATTATTCGAGGCTTAAAATGTCATTTTCTGTCCTGTTATGTTAACAATTGTAACATTTACAATTTTACATGGCTATACATCGGTTTTGTAAGATGCAGGAGATACCATTTGTAAAAGTACTATTTTGCGTTTTTAAATCGTGTCAGTTTACTTGTTGTTGAAAATGACCCAATACAAAACCCTTTCTCTTTCGGGAATAAACGAGTAAGGACATTAATTTCGCTCTTTCCAGATGATTTTGGCAAAAAGTTATCGTTGTTTCATTGAAATAAAAGCGCAAAATGAGAAAAGCTCAAAAAGCTCTAAATTAACACCGAGCTCACAATATTGTCAATGTAGTGTTTTTGCTCTCATGGATCGTTAGCTACAACATAGACTGAGAAAAAATTGAAAATGTTTGACATTTGTTCGCGGCATATGGCCGTAAAAGAAAATGAAAGAGGTCATGTATGCAGAAAAACGGTTCTTAAGGACACCACCTAAAACACGTTTTTCTTCGAAAATGCTTCAAACATAGACGGATGATTCGCGGCGAGCTACAAAATGTAGGATATGTCTAAAAAATCTGTTTGTTGCATCGTTTTTCCACACCAGACCATATTTGAGCATATTCGCTTGATAAAATGTTTTGCCGGTTGAATTTAAACACCATTTTACCATGTCTCCTATTCTTTCTGCTTCTTCTGTAGTCAAAAGTCACACAAAATTGACAATGTTTTCCATTTTTTTTTCTTGGTCAGGGTTGCAGATAACGATTTGTGTACTTTGAATTGTTGAAAGTGTATTATCTCGAGCTCTATTAAGATTTAGAGCTTTTTGAGCTTTTCCTTTATTGCACATCAAAATTTGACTATCATTGGTAAATCATCATGGAAATCCACGGGCATTATGCTTAAAAATGTACATATCAAATTTGATTAAAATGTAATAATTTTTAAAAAAGTTATAGTCATTTTTAAAGTGGCCGGTTAGGACTTTTGGCCAGTATATGTGTCTTTGCCATACCTTTTTTCTTTTGTAAATGGCCAAAGGCAAAATTTATTGCCGATTGCTTTAATAAATTTATATATATGTATGTATGTTATTTTACCGCTTAGCGACAGTTCTTTTTTAAGCTCTTTCCAAATAATGATTATATATTGGTTTCACTTCTCTAAAAGAGAAATCCTTTGAAAGAATCTCCTTATTTCCTATTATTGTATACTGTTCTTTACAAGCTTACCAGTTATCTAATCAGAAGGAAGTACGGACATAAAAAGCATGACTAAATATAGATCTAAAAACAATTACAAATAATTTTATTCAAGTATTTAGGCCTGTGACCCATTAAGCATTTTACATACTAATATACTATACAGAAACTTTATATTTATACAATAACAAGGGGGGGGGGGGGGCGTTGAAAGAAAACCGAGAAAATTAATGCTCTTTTTGTCACAAAGTTTTGTAACACTTTCTTGATAAGTGAGCCTTTTCCAAACGGCAAAATTTTATGGTAATCCAATGGCAATGAATTTTGTGCTAAAATAGACTGGGTTTAACGTTATGTTTTGATAAACCGTCGGTGTTTTTATAAAATCTCGTAACTACGGCTTGAATCAAGCCGTAGTTACGAGATATTATAACAACACCCACGAAATACGTACTCTTTGTTTGTCCGAAATAACGTCACAATTAGCTAGATAAAATCGTTCCCTATTTGAAAATGAAAGCTATTTCAGACAACGAAATGAATGAATGAATGTTATTAAAGATATGATTTGGATAAACTAAAACATGAAATATTGAGGAAAAAGTATCAAACGCGGAAATTTCATTGTAGACAACCGAGCTGACAGCTGGCTCAGAAAGTTATTCTTTCCTCAAACATGACAAGTTTTCGACCGCCCTAAAAGGCTTTGGGGAACACTGCAACAAAAGAAGAAATAGCTTATTTCTTCCCCCAATATTTTCAGTGCTATATTGTTCACAAATTATATCTTTTGTAATCCGTTTTGTCGTCTGAAAATCCTTCCAATTCTGACAACCCCAAAATGCTGTCGTTTTAAAAATGTGTATTTTGTGTAAATGACTGTTTGAAAGTAGGCCTATACACAATGTGTTAGATATTTAAAAAAACGTATATAATAAACGTCTTTTTAACCCATTACCAGACGGCAAAATTTTAGACTTGTCCAAATCCAAAGATGTTGCAGACGAAAATGTCAAGTGTATGAAATGTTGCATATTTTGGTCTTTTTAGATAGAAAACATTGTGGGAAATGAAGAAATTGCTTGTCACAAGCAATTTCTTCATTTTCCACAACGTTTTCCCAAGCAATTTATAGTGAGGAAGTCAGAAGGCGTCACTGTGCAGTAATGGGTTAATGCAGTATTGTTCATTTCAGGTAATAGCAATGAATTTTGTGCTAAATATAGACATGGTTTAACTTTACCGTTATGTTTTGACACACTGTCGGTGTTGTTATAAAATCTCGTAAATACGGTTTGAATCAAGCCGTAGATACGAGATTTTAAAGCAACACATACGAGGCGAAATACTATTGTTTGTCCGAAATTACATCACGGTTAACCGGATAAAATTGTTCCCTATTATAAGGGAGCCAACCATATACACGATGGAGTTGTGCATAATGGGATGGATAACAAATACGCACAAATCTTGTCAAATTATTTGCAATAACTTTTTTTTTCTGCGTCAGTTTTTATTGCATGCACCCGCCTTACTGAGCTCTTTTCTCAGAAACATTAATTATTTGTCCAATCCCTGTACTTTTTTCTAAAAATTGATCCTAACTGACCAGAAAACGAAATGACAAGTGCCTACTTCTACGACCAAATTAGACACCCTTCAGGTCGGAAATTGCGCAATGACTTCCTTATTTATGAGTCAATTTTTCAAGCGGTTTGTTGCATGTACCCCGTCTTCTAAGTTCTTTCCTCAGATGTATGATTTATTTGAAAAACCAAAAATGGCCGCAACCAACCGGAAAACGGTCTGAACTTTTTGTATTTTTTTCTGGTCGGTTGGGATCATTTTTTGCAAAAAAGCAAGGAGGTTTCAAGTAAGACATATATATCAAAGGAAAGGGTTCAGTAAGGCGGGGTATATGGAACAAACCGTTTGAAAATTGACGCAGAAATTAGAAAGTTATTGCAAAATGTCTTACCTGAAGAGAGGAAAATTTGCACGTTTACCCATCCCATTATGCACAAACTCCACCGTGATATATACAATCCCTAATTTTTTTTACAGCATGTCTCATTACACATTTTAAACAATGTTCACAAATTTCGCACAGAGAAAGGCCTTTATGTCTAAACACATCTGGTTGAATTCCTGTTTAAACAGTGTTCCTTTCCATAGATACAGGAAAAAGTTCACGGAATAGTTGCTCAATTGTACGAGATACACGACCACGGCAATCAATACTAGATTGCTCGTTCTTTGATCACCCAATTTCTCCTTTGCGATCACCCCCACACCGATGAAGGCTGAAGTTGAGAGAAGAAAGCCTGTGATCGCAAACAGTATGCCTGTCTGGGAATCTTGAGATCCGCTGGTCGCCACTAGTCGCCTGAAACATTTCAGCTTGATGATTAACGCAATGTTTCCCACACACGATATGGCAAGAGGCACAAGCACGAATAAAAGTATATACATTATCCTTACGAGAAAACAAAATTCACCAAAATCTCTAGACATGATGTAACAATCCGTTTTGTTTCTGGGTGTATCTATAGACGATATACCTGTCCAATAAGGGTTAAAATGTTGGAATCCAAATACCATAAATCCTGTGTATATGCCACACAAAATAACGAGCATCAACAGGCATTTAAATGTTCTCTTTAGGGACAGACGGACGTTTGCTGTATGGGGGAACAAAATACTGTACAACCGAACTACTGTAAATAGTGCAATCACCAAATTTGAGCATCCTCGTGCGAACAAAGATATTTGCTCCTTAATCTTTGAAAATAATTCTCTTAATTGATAGTTACTTTCAGAAATATTCCAATCAAGTACATTGCTTGTATTCGCCCACAGAAAAATCAGATCAGATACGGCTAGCGGTATAAGGATCAAGATCTGTTTGGATCGAAACGCCTTTCGAAAGAGCACCAGTATGTTAAGAATGTTTCCAACTGTACCAATGCTTACTAAAATGGGCTGAACTATCCTAAACATCCAAATGGATAATCCACACCGTAGATCATCCTGTGGTAAACAGTTTTCGACACCTGTAGCGTTGAAGTAGGTTTGCATCGTTTTTGTTAATAAAATACGCAGTTCGATATGGAATTTCTGTGTATGTCATTACATGTAATAATAATCATATGAAGAAGCAAGCTCCGCCCATTTCTTATAACCCTTTCCAATACAATCTCTGGTTTTAACTACCTTTTTTGTAAAAGGTTGGGTAAACATAGAGAAAAAATACGGACATAGCCTACTGGGTACATGTAATCATCGTTTTAGCTTTAGTCTCGGGAAACTTTCTGTGGCATATTATATACAAATCGCATCTTCTCCATTTATCATCTTTGTCGTTTGCATTTAGGCCTACTTAAGAATTTGAGCAAGGAACATTTTTGCCGTATGTGGTAAGGGCTAATTGGCTTGATGGAATGACCAATTATCTCACAAATATAACCATGGTTTTAAGAGGCTTGATGTTTGTTCATAGATCAACGCGAAAAGCGCCAATTATATGATCTCTAAAAGTCTCTAAAAAGTAGTTCCTTCTGAAATTTATATCATTCTTTTCTCGTGACGTTATTGTATAAGCAGAGGTAATAACTTGAAATGCGGTCACGTTGAATAAAATTTATATGGGAGACCACTGGTACACATGATAGATGTATATAATATATGAGCAGGGATCTGGAAAAACGTCCCTTATAGCATTTGATTAAGTCATGTTTCAAGACCAGCCTGTGCGTAGGCCTACTAGCGATCTGACCTGGATCCATGTTACTCTCATATGTTTGCTACAGATCATGATGAAGCTATTAGAGTACAACATGGTTCCTGGTTAGACTGCGTGTATACGCAGGCTGATCTGGAACCATGTTGGGCTCAAAAGCCTTAAGTGACCTTTTTCCGGATCCTGGCTCATATATAAACGGACCTGAGATGGAACTATATATTAGATAGAGGCTGTATAGTAGATTCTACGCGATATAAACGTTCAAAAGGCGCAGCCTTTGAACGTTTATTTCGCATAGAATCTACAATACAGACTCTATCTGACTTAGTGTTCGTCAACCAATGAAAACATATACGCTTCTACTGTCATTCTTCAAACCACGCCTCCGACCGGAGCTACTATCGAGCGGATCTTACTGGAATAACATCATATTCCAAGAAATTACATCATTTTCCCAAAAATTACATCGTTTTTCATAACTGCGCAGGAAACGGGGGCATGGCTATGCATATCCGTGACATAAACTGACAGGCAGTGCGTTTATGTGAAATATAGCGCCGAATTGTTCAAATATATTGCAATTTCATTGGTCCAAAAACTAGGACGAACACTAAATATTGTGAGGTGACTCACTCAGGTCATGATCTTTGACTTTTCAATATGCAATATTTCAGTAATTGTTCACCAAACAATATGTTGTGGGTACTCATTGGAATCGTCTCATCGAGACGATTCAAATGAGTACCCACACAATATGGTTTGAAGTTGAAACTAATAAAAGTCAGAATGTCTTCACACCCACTTAGCTGTAGCTCTACGTAGGCCTACGGCGTCTTATACACGGAGTATAATCCACGGTCTGACTTGCAGAATATATTTAGGGAAATACCTCTTGATCTCGTAAGAATTTTTCCAAATAATTTTGCTTACATTCATCGTATTGCTTTAACTCATGGTCGAGAACACCCCCCTCTCATTTAGCCTAACATTTGACCATAAGTTTGAAAGCATCATGACAACACCGACGGTTTATCAAAACATAACAGTAAACCAAGTCTATTTTTAGCACAAAATTATTCGTGTGATTGAAGTCAGGGGGATACCTTTAATCTGATTGGGAAATAATTCAATGACGTCGCTGGACCAAGACTTGTTTTTCGAATTTTATAGGGGTTTTGTCAAACGAATGTCCACCAATTGACCAAACGCCGATCGATAGATCGCTCCGCCCAACGTATAATCTAAGACAAACAATGGGGACATGTCGATTGTTTTGATTTTAAGTCGATATATCGACACGATATCACGTACGACGAAGAATTTAAGGCAAACAATGGGGTGTGGCATTTTTCTGATCGTTCATTGGCTTATCGATGGTTTTGATTGACAGCCAGTGTTTGGTCAATAGTCCAGCTTTCAACAAGGAGGACTCTCATCAATGGGCTGTACATAATAAAAATTATATGACAAAGTAAAGTCTCATCAAAATCGACAGGCTTAGTTTCTCCCATTTCTTACCGATTTGTGGCGCCATAAGTCATGTGGGGTGTACACCCTGTTAAAGGGGGACGAGCTAGGCTGTCGAAAATGCAAATGGCACAATAATTACAAACCAGAAATAACGTATGAAATTACCAACCTGAATGGGCAGATCATTTATGTCCATTGTTAGCACTCCACGAGCTTTATTAAGTATTAAAATCCAAGTCAATTAATAACATGCTGGTCGTCCTTGTTTTTGTTTTGAAACGGCTACATATGCCCAACCTTCAAAAATCAATTACGTCAGAGATACGTCATCTGTGCTCAGCGAGATTTAACACACCGTACAACCGGCTGCGTAGAAAGTCAGCGAAGACAGATTCGGCATCTGATGTCATGTGCATGGTAGGTCAAATGAATGTACTTTTATAAATAAACGAAAGGATCTTCGGTATTCTATAGTTGATAAATACGCGTATTTAAATGTTCAGTGCTTGTACAAAATAAACCTTTTCACGTATTCGTCGCAAATAAGGTCACAGTCATCGACACAGCCGGTTGTACGGTGTGTTTTATCGCGGAGGTGTGTCTCGTTGACCTTGACCTTGTCTTGTTTTGAAGTAAAAATAGAATGTGTAAACACGCTTGTAAAGGATTGATTTATAGCAAAGGAAAGAAGCTTTTTCGCCTAGATTGAGCTTTTTATGCATTGCTAATTGTTTTTCCAACAGTTCGGAAGCATAAAAACATAGAATGAGCCCCTTTAATAGCCTTTGTCGGACATATAAGGCATGTAGGATAGTTATGAATACAGCAAATTTGCCATATATTTTGAATATTTCGATGGTCATTCCCTATTTTCTTGGTATTTTCCGAGGAATAGGATACTATTCGTCACTGTCAGTACTTTCTTATTAAATGAACAGAGCACATTATCTCTACATTCCATTTCGATAGAATGAGCTCTGTTCTCGCGGGGTCATTTCACGTCTTATCTCAGTATCCAATCGTTGGCGATACACAACAAAACAATTCAAAAAGCTGATACAAACTTTCATTGGCTGACGCTTCAAATTACCGGCTTCAGCCAAAAATAGAAGCGACGTAATGTATACGTAATCAAACCAGATCAAACTGAATGATTTTGATTCGATAATTAAAATGTTACCGGCTTTAGCCAAAAATAGAAGCGACGTAATGTAAACGTAATGATCATGCAAGATAAAACTGAATGATTTTGATTCGATAATTCAAATGGTGTGCTATAATTAGATTATGACGACCAAATAGGCTGTTGGCGTACCGAAAACTGCAGAGGTCATATTCACTGTGTTGTAAGTTGTACGTTAGATTTGTGTAGTTTGTACGGAAGTTTTGAGTGGTCAATCAAAGATGGCGTCGGTGGAAAATCGTTAGAGGTAGGTGTCTTAGTTTTTCGTCGATAATTTCCTTAAATGGCCGTATCTTGTCTTGATACTGATATCATTGTACAGGAGAAATGTATACCTATTCACGGTGCTATATAGCCAAGTACCAGTGTTGTCCTATCGAACTCAGTCGTTGTGCAAAGACAGCCCAACACGGAAAACTTTTTTCGAAGCGAGAAAGTTAGTCTTTTCAGGGTGATTACATAGTAAACAGCGAACTAGGGAACAAACTATTGCTCTAACTTGGATGTTTTTAACGTGCTCTTTTCTATGGTTACCGTTATTTTACACACAAATGTCTAGAATTACCACAAACGCTGTGTTTACTAAATGGCCAAACAACGGTGTAGTCACAGTGAAAATATGCAGACACAACGGTGCAGTTTCTGTGTTATCTGTACGGTGTAGTTATTATTTTCACAACAAATTGTGAACGGTGTAGACTTGGTATGTTGTATAGGGCGAACTAGCTATAACAGATAGCAGATCATCTGCACATCTGTTTTATCTCCCTCAAATACTTTGGTCTCAGAAAACTCAGATGAAAATGCCGCCATCCTCAAAGTAAATGAAAACAAAAGTTAAGGAAATATGTTTTCTCTTTTCTTCATTCACCTAAGCTTTAAACAGTTCAATGTATGTTTGATTTAATTTTCGGAAGACATTTTTGTTATTTGTGATTGAATAAACATCTGACGGAAATGATAATCAAAAGGAATACCATCACAAAATATCAAACAAGACATACGATAACCGTCATTTTGAAGCCATGTTAAGTGCAACGGCAAATTTCTTGTTCATCCGTTCATTTGATTTGTAGATTCGAAATTTCGGCTCTGCCTTTGATTTTTTCTTTGTAACTGTTTTAATTGGTTATTACAATCAATTATTGTAATTAATGAAATGATTTCAACTCATGGAGTATGATAATTATTGATCGAAATGTATCTTGTTTTCAAATTGACCCCTCATTGAAAAGTCTGATTTTACCCAAAATAAAGGATTCAATCAACAAAACATAAATTATAAATAACAAAACATAAATTATAAATTTGTTTCATAAACATTTGGGCCTTTTTTTTCGTCTTGTTCGACTTAAGTAAATAAGTCTTGAAAATAGAATTCTGGAACTGCAAAATTCATTTTCGAATTTTCATACGTAATGAACTTCTTCTTCAGGACTGACAATTTTCTGACCAAGATTTTTTGGGCCCACTCATAAAATGTAACCATTTGCAATGAAAAAGACAATATTCTATTCGCCAAAACCGTTTGACTATTGGAGTAAAACGCATTGAAGTACTACCAAGACAGTGTAACTTACACACATCCATAAATAAATGAAATGCAATGTTTTCCATCGAGAGCCGACCTTCATTGACCAAAATAAACGAATACCAAGTTGATCAACGCTTCTCAATGACTTAATCACATCTGGGAATAAACTGTTCATTTCAGTCATTGTTTTCATGTTCTCGTGGGGAAAGAGAAGAGACCCTATCCGTTTCATCTGTTTTAGCACGTCCAATGGAAATATCAGGAATTAAGGTCGGGGCTTTTTGAACGACTTTATGGGGTGTTGAACTTCGTCATTTTTTATGTTCAGGACTCATGCATTCAAAATCGGGGATATCATCGATAGAAAGAATCTTGTTAACTCCAAAATCCTTTTTTCTACGTTGATTAGGTCTATCTTGTGTATTCTATGCTCGCAAATGGGGATGATGTCCTAGTCTGACTTCTTGATAATATCAGGAATAATACTAAAGTTCAGAGTTTTCAAATCTTTTTGACCTGTCTGATCATTGATCTCCCCCCCCCCCCCCCCCCCTGCGCACTTTTAATATCTGACTGGAATGGTCCTGTTCCGAATGCTTCACAACCTTTTCGAAACTCCCTTCGAAATGACAGTAGTAATAGGTGAACAGAGTGGAACTGAAAATAAAGAAAAAAAATAAAACAGACGCCAGCAGATTCTTGGTAATTTCTACTATTTGACCCTTACGGAATTGCTTTGACAAATAGCAAGGAAACTAGATTCTGATATATTTTGATTAAAGTATATTTTGTAGACATATTGTCACCTTCTTTGCTGCAAAGCATTTACAAGTCAGTCACATATTAACATAATTGTTGAAGAATTTCGGTAGTAATTGTAAAACATGATTCCCAGCCGTGAAAACGTTATCATTAAACATGACAATATTAGCATTCCAGAAATGATAAGTTCTGTATACTTCAAGTCTACACCGTTCACAATTGCATTATGTCTACACCGTTCACAATTTGTTATGAAAATATAACCACACCGTACATAAAACACAGAAACTGCACCGTTGTGTCTGCATATTTTCACTGTGACTACACCGTTGTCTGGCCATTTAATAAACACGGGGTTTGTGGTCATTCTAGACATTTTTGTGTAAAATAACAGTAACCATAGAAAAGAGCATGTTAAAAACATCCAAGTTAGAGCAATAGTTTGTTCCCTAGTTCGCTGATTACTATGTAATCATCCTTAAAAGGGCAACTTTCTCGCTTCGAAAAAAGTTTTCCGTGTTGGGCTGTCTTTGCACAACGACTGAGTACGATAGGACAACACTGGTACTTTGATATATAGAACCGTTGATAGGTATACATTTTCCCTGTATAATGATATCAGTATCAAGGCAAGATACGACCGTTTAAGAAATTTATCAATGAAAAACTAAGACACCTACCTCTCATGCTGTATTGTTGTCGCCATCTTTGAATGACTACACAAACCTAACGTACAACTTACATCACAGTGATATTTGATGGTTTAATCAATAGAGCTCGGCAATGGAGAGTACACTGTCAGAGGCCAGTACTCCAAATAAACTTTTGAGGCTATCATATCATATTAAGTCTATAGATCAACCTCTTATTTAGTGCTGTTTGATCTAGATATATAGCTGCTTTTCAAGAAAACGCTCGTAACTGCAGCTTAAAACAAGCTACAGTTACGAGGTTTTTGTCGAAAAGCGACGATATGTGTCTCTCTACAGCGACAAGTCGTAAAGGAATTATAATAGACAACATCATAGGTCCTAAACCAACATCGGACATAGACTTACGTAGACTTATCTGGATCCATGCTAGACTCATGTGCCATCAGGGACTTCTCTCCTAGATCATGAACTCGTAAATTACGTTTCATGTTCGTTATCCCGACATCGTGCACCCAGAATAAACCCAAACAACACGTGGTTTTACGTCCCGATAGAAACAGATAGGGCAATATTGAGACAAAAGAAGAAAATACGAATTGCTTGTTATTCGTATTTTCTTCTTTTGTCTCAATGTTTTCCCTAGCTGTTTCTATCGGGACGTAAAACCACGTGTTGTTCGGGTTAAACAAAGCGAGATAACTCCGCTATCTTTTGTATATTTCTCCTCCCATTTTTGTCTTTCCATATAGAATGAGTTTTTTATGCAGATAAAACCAATATGTTCGCATGCGACAACATGCAGTTACACTAAAATAATTTTGTAACATACTTTAAGTAAAAAAAAAATATATTAAAGATATATTAAGGAGAAAAATTGATCGACCGAATGAATTCTGATTTCAATAAAAGAGCCTACTCTTCTAAACTAATTTTATTATAAAACGGTTCACTTCCATTGATGAGGACAGGATTGGACCTAAACTTCAATATGAAGGATAATTCTGGGTGCCTGATGTCGAGATAACGAACATGGAGCGGAATGTAGCCGTGATCCAAGAAAGGACGTCGGAATTATTCGGGCGACGTCGAAAACATTCGGCGGTGGAACTTTCCGTGTCCGAATGAATATGGATACGTAACCGCTTCCATTGGTCAGGCCCGTAGGAACATGGGGAGGGGCTTAGCCCCCTCTCCCCTCCAAGTTGGCCAAAAATGCCGAATTGTCCTTATTTTACACTGAAAATTTCGGGAAAATCAAATTTAGGCCCCCAATATTCAGATACTGGGTCTTTAGCCACCCCAATATGAAATTGCTTCCCACGGGCCTGTTGGTGAGGACAGGATCGGATCTAAACTTCACCGTGAATGATAATTCTGGGTGCCTAATGTCGGGATAATGAGCATGAAACGTTAAATAGCCGTGGTCTAGGAAAGAAGTCCCTTATTGCAATTTAGACTAGCACGAATCAAGATAAGCCTATGTTTAAGGTAGTCTACCCCTAATGAGATTCGCGCGACGTCGGAATTATTCGGGCGACGTCGGAAACATTCGGCGGTGGATCTTTCCACCGCCGAATGTTTACGACTATGACCGATAAGTTCGGATACGTAACAACGCAGCCCTAAATAATCTAATGTCTTATCAATCTCAAAATGACCACATTACAGGTATTCTACCTTAAATGATGCTGGTTTATGAACCATGATGTAATCTATTATATCGACGCTTTTCAACAAAAACATCGTAACTGCAGCTTAACACAAGCTGCAGTTACGAGGTTTTTATTGAAAAGCAGCGATATTTTCCTTGTTAATGTATCGTCGCTTTAAAGCAATAATCTCGTAACTGCAGCTACAGCTGTCGCCACATCGTATGGCACAATGTTTATATTTTGTTCAAATGTAATTGAACGTTAGACAAAACATAAACACGTGCCATACGATGTGGCGACAACTGCAGGTTCCAGAAAAACGGCCGTATGCAAAGCCCTCCTTTAAGAGATCTATGTAAAGCTGGTAGTAAGTTTTGAAGGTGAACTGATATTACACTGATTTACTAGAACATGTGGGAGAGGTGATGCATTGTAGCTTATTGAGTTGGACAGTAGACTCAGCTTTGTAATTATGATAGGTTCCCACTTCCGATCAAATCAAGTCGATCAAACTAGGTCAAGTAATCGAGTAAAGATCGTGATCGATCAATAAAGGTAATCTGGACCGGTCGGAGTGATCGAGCTTGATCTGCGTCGCTCGGACTTCTTTTTCAACTGTTTTGACTGTCAAAAACATTCGTGTGTGATCGAATAGAAAATTCACCGGGTTGATATCTTTTACTTGACCTGCACCCGATTAACTCGACTTATACTCGAGTGACTCCCGACCACATCGAGATCAACTCAACCTCTGCTTCATCTGTCCTCCCGATTTAGCCCCTCGGTCCCACTGACCCCGATTTCATTCCGATTTCGAAAATTTCGAAATCGGACGGAAATCGGTTTACTTCGGGAGAATCGTAGTTCATCCTGATTTGAAACGGCACCAAATCGGGATCAAAAATAAATCGGGAAAAAATTTCAACATGCGTAAATTGTTCTCCCGATATTCCAAATCGCGGTCGAATCGGTGCACTTCGAACTAAGTCGTAGTAAAAGCTTAGATGTAGAAGCAAGATGTAGAACTACCAAGATTCGACCCAGGGAAAGGTCGATGTCGGGAAAATCTCTTTTGTTACGCGCTAGGCTACCATTATTCGTAAATGTATCTAATTTATTCAGGTTGGCTGTATACTCCCAATTAAATTAGAAAATTCGAAAAGGCCCGAAGATGTACGGAATTTGCATGATGTTTCAGGTGAACTTAGACAAAAAAGGAAGGAAACATTTTTAGAGAGAGCTAAAATTGAACGCTATTCAATAATACAATACATTAATTTCCACGTGAACTTTTGATCTGGCCAGAAATTGATTATCCTTTTATTAAGACTTGAATTAATTAATTAGTAAATTCTATAAAAAAAACACTGGGGAGTGTTCTTCAAAAAGCTGTAGTTCAAATGCAGTTCATTTTTTTTTCTATTTCCTATTCATATCTATTTAAATGACATTAACATGTATAGCTAGTCGTCGCTATTCAACGAAAACCTCGTTACTGCAGCTTTTGTAAGCGGCAGGTACGAGGTTTTCGTTGAAAAGCATTGTAGAGTAACTCTTTGTTCAGGGGTTATTGCTCTTATTAATGTGCCGATCATTTAAATCTTTCAAAAAAAAGAGAAAGATTTATAGACACCATCTTCTTTTCTAATGGCGTTTTATGTGCTTAATTGTACCTTTAACAACATCCACCCGTCTTCTGCAGTGGTCCTTTAGAAATAGGTTAAGGTAGAATATAACCGTAATGTGGCCATTTTGAAATTAATAAAACATCGGATTATTTTCGAGCTTCATCGATATGTATCCGACCTTATTCGGGCGCGGTCGTAAATATTCGGCGGTGGAAGGTTCCATCGCCGAATGTTTTCGACGTAGCCCGAATAATTCCGACGTCGCCCGAATCTCATTACGGATAGACTACCTTAAGAAGTAAACGATGACCGAGACAGATCCTTTTCGCCTATCCTTGTTTGACTCATCAAGGGCCTATTCCCAACCCAAAACAGTCAATATTCTTTTACAAATTCAGGAAAAAATCCCCTTAACAAGAAAGGAAAACTAGATGCCGAAGGGCAACATGTCGAGCCCGCTCATTTTGAAGAAAGAAGACCATACCTATGTCTACAGCTGTCATTACAATGGCGTTGTAAAAGTGGGGACAAAATAAGTTGGAATGATGGGGATCATGGTGAGACAGTTTATTGTTCACAAAATATTACATGTCTATGTATTTATAACGAGATACCAGAATGGATTAATTTGAGTATACATATGTGACCCGTCACGCTAAAAGGGACCTTATGCTAAGTCCATAAAACCAAATTCCGAGAAATATACCAGACCAAGCAGAAGTCCATCCGATGTCGTATTTGGAAAACGAAAATATTGTAAGGTAGAGAAAACATTCTAGATTCAGAAAATACTTAAACGTGAAAAGTTTCGACCCTAGTCAGGCTGCGCGGACTGCGCAGACGGACTAGGTCGATACTTTTCACAAATCCGATAAGGTCCCTTTTAGCGCGACGGGTCACATATAAGGAAAATAAGCCATGCCACTGTGACAACTTTGTCAAGCTCATCGCAAGCGGGCTCAACAAAAATCAACTCATTTTTGATATTTGACCTAAAATTCTGACCTTTACTTTTGAGCTAGCAATCTGGTTCTACAAAAATCAACTCATTTTTTACATTTGACCTCAAAGTTTGACCTTGACCTTTGAGCTTGGAATCTGGTTCTTGCACGCGACACTCCGCCTTACTGAGCTTGACATTTGTGCCAAGTTAAGGAATGGCCCGGACAAGCAAAAATCAACTCATTTTTTACATTTGACCTCAAAGTTTGACCTTGACCTTTCATCTTGGAATCTGGTTCTTGCACGCGACACTCCATCTTACTGAGCTTGACATTTGTGCCAAGTTATTTCTGAATCCCTCCATCCATGGTGAAGTTATGGCCCGGACAAGCAAAAATCATCTCATTTTTGACATTTGACCTCCAAGTTTGACCTTGACCTTTGAGCTTGGAATCTGGTTTTTGCACGCGACACTCCGCCTTACTGAGCTTGACATTTGTGCCAAGTTATTTCTGAATCCCTCCATCCATGGTGAAGTTATGGCCCGGACAAGCAAAAATCATCTCATTTTTGACATTTGACCTCCAAGTTTGACCTTGACCTTTGAGCTTGGAATCTGTTTCTTGCACGCGACACTCTGCCTTACTGAGCTTGACATTTGTGCCAAGTTATTTCTGAATCCCTCCATCCATGGTGAAGTTATGGCCCGGACAAGCAAAAATCATCTCATTTTTGACATTTGACCTCCAAGTTTGACCTTGACCTTTGAGCTTGGAATCTGGTTCTTGCACGCGACACTCTGCCTTACTGAGCTTGACATTTGTGCCAAGTTATTTCTGAATCCCTCCATCCATGGTGAAGTTATGGCCCGGACAAGCAAAAATCTTCTCATTTTTGACATTTGACCTCCAAGTTTGACCTTGACCTTTGAGCTTGGAATCTGGTTCTTGCACGCGACACTCCGCCTTACTGAGCTTGACATTTGTGCCAAGTTATTTCTGAATCCCTCCATCCATGGTGAAGTTATGGCCCGGACAAGCTCCATCCGGACGGACGCACGCACTAACGCACTAACGCACGCACTAACGCACGCACTAACGCACTAACGCACATACACCGAACCGCCATTGTGACAACTATGTCGAGCTCACCGCAAGCGGGCTCGACAAAAATGATCATCGAAAGAAAATGGATACTCTTTGGCAAACTTTGTGGAAAATGTAGAAATTACTTGTGACGAGCAATTTCTTCATTTCCTACATTGTGTTCTACCCAAAAATATATTCATGAAAAACCTTTCTGCAACACATTTGAATTGTAATAGCCTAAAAGTCTTGCCGTCTGGAAATGGAATATTACATGACTTATTAAAATAGATTCTCCCCGAATTTGGCGTTGTCTCGATATTTTTCCCAATTTAGGATCAAGGGATTTTCCCTCAAAAGTTAATTTCTTTGAATCTCTTAAAAACTATAAGTGGTTCAAGCTTGGTCTCTTTTATGGATGAAGTTTTGATTCTAGCCCATAAACACGTGATGACTCTTTTTGAGCATTGCAAGAAAAGGCTTTTGATCAATATATGGGAAATAAAGAAGATGCTTGTGACAAACAATCTCTACATTTTCCATAATGTTTCATGCCAATAAAGACCGAACACCGTAAAATCACATTCACTTAAAATTGTCGTCTACAACATTCTTTGCTCTTTGGCGTATTAAGAAGATTGTCTTTTGGAAATGGGTTAAAAATATTAGGAATGTCTCTCAATATTTTCTATGCTGTTACAGATTTTCCAGAAACCAATTTGCATTTCTCTCTCCCTTTTTATTATTTCCCCACCTTTTTGTACTGTTATTTTTGACAATACATGTATATTTAATAAGGCCTATTTTTTTCAAAACATGAGCCATGGAATGTGCCTTTATGACATTCGAGACCATTATGGATTCAGATAAGCCTGTGTAAACACGCAGTCTGATCAAGATCCATGTCAGCCTCCACTAGCCCATATATGGCATTCAGTAATTTGTCAGCCACAGATCATGGACCATGATCAGACTGTATTTAGGTTCAGACTGATCTGATTTTTTTAGCCTCAAATGTTATGAAAACCACTATTTTCCAGATCACGATTCGTCTTAATTTAAATGTTTTCTAAATACCAGACCCTTTATTTCATAAAATCAATCCGTTCTAAAACAAGGCTTGTTTTGACGTCCCTAATAACCCATTACAACACGACAAATTATGGACTGGTTCAAATTCAAAGATGTTGCAGACGACAATTTCAAACCATGAAAGTTTTAAATCGTTTTGTCCTCTTTGGGAAAAACATAGTCGAAAATAAAGAAATTGCTTGTGACAAGCAATTTCTTCATTTTCCACAATGTTTTCCATAGTCATTTTATTGTGAGAAGTCAAAAAGTGTCACAATGTGGTAATGGGATAAAGAGTGATTGGGATACCAATGAGGGAAAAGAAGAAATTGCTGATAATCAGCATATATTTCCCCTTTTGTCTCAGCATTTCATGTGCTGTTTTTGTACATATTTTACCTTTATCCACTCCCTTCTTGTCCTTTGCAGCAGTCCTCATATTATTTTTTTCCGTTTTAAAAAGGGTACATGAAGCCACATTATAAGAAATTACAAGATATCATATTTTAATCAATGATACTAAGGCCACCGCCTAATATTGCAACAACATGTATACATTATATTCATATCAGAAGCGACAAGCCATGTTTGATGAGTGCACACAGGTCCTGAAATCTTTAGGTCACTTATAACTCAAACATATCAACCTTTTCGCATCTACGAAGTCTAGAATGAGATCATTCAAAAGCTTCTGCAGAAAAAATGAGAAAAACAGCATTTTCTTCTTTTGCTTCTATGTTTTCCCGAGTCAATTCTTATGTGTGAGTCAAAACCAGGTCTTTTTTAGGAAAGGACTAAACAATGTTCACAAATTTCGCCCAGAGAAAAGCCTTTATGTCTAAACACATCTGTTTGAATTCCTGTTTAAACAGTGTTCCCTTCCATAGATACAGAAAAAAGTTCACGGAATAGTTGCTCAATTGTACGAGATACACAAAAACAGCCATCAATACTAGATTGCTCGTTCTTTGATCACCCATTGTCTCCTTAATGATCACCCCCACGCCGATGACCGCTGAAGTTGAGAGAAGAAAGCCTGTGATCGCAAACAGTATGCCCGTCTGGGAATCTTGAGATCCGCTGGTCGCCACTAGTCGCCGGAAACATTTCAGCTTGATGAGCAACGCAATGTTTCCCACACACGATATGGAAAGAGGCACAATCACGAATAAAAGTATATACATTATCCTTACGAGATAACAATATTCACCAAAATCTCTAGACATGGTGTAACAATCCGTTTTGTTTCTGGGTGTATCTATAGACGATATACCTGTCCAATAAGGGTTAAAATGTTGGAATCCAAATACCATAAATCCCGTGTATATGCCACACAAAATAACGAGCACCGCCAGACATTTAAATGTTCTCTTCAAGGACAGGCGGAGGTTTGCTGTATGGGGGAATAAAATGCTGTACAGCCGAACTACTGTAAACAGTGCTATCGTCCAATTTGAGCATCCTCGTGCGAACAAATTTATTTGCTCCACGGTCTTCGAAAATAATTCTCTTAGTTGATGGTTACTTTGAGAAATATTCCAGTCAAGAACACTGCTTGTAGTGGCCCACAGAAAAATCAGATCAAATACGGATAGAGGTATAAGGATCAAGATCTGTTTGGATCGAAACGCCTTTCGAGAGAGCACCAGTATGTTAAGAATGTTTCCAACTGTACCAATGCTTACTAAAATGGGCTGAACGACCCTAAACATCCAAATGGACAATTCACATCGTAGATCATCCGTTGGTAAACAGTTTGCTATACTAGCAGCACTGTAGTAGGTTTGCATCTTTTTCTCTTCGAATGGGAATTTCTGTGTGTGTCATTATATATAATAAAAATATGAAGCAGCAAGCTCCACCCATTTATTATAACCCTTCCCCATATTGTCCGCTATTGTAAATGTTTGAGTAAACATAGAGACAAAATAGGGACATAGCCCACTAGTAATCGTCGGTTTAGGTTTAGTCTCGAGAAACTTTCTGTTGCATATTATATACAAATCGCATCTTCTGCATTTATCATCTTTGTCGTTTGCATTTCCTTATGAATTTGAGCAAGCAACATTTTTGCCGTATGGGGTAAGGGATAATTGGCTTGATGGAATGACCAATTATCTCACAAATATAACCTTGGTTTTAAGAGGCTTAATGTTTGTTTATAGATCAACGTGAAAAATGCCTATTATATTATCTCTAAAAGTCTCCAAAAAGTAGTTCCGGCTGAAGTTTATATCCCTCTTTTCTCTTGACGTTTTTGTATGAGCAGAGGTAATAACTTGAAATGCGGTCATGTTCAATAAATATAGGAGACCACTGGTACACATGATAGATGTATATAAACGGACCTGTGATGGAACTATGTATTAGATAGAGGCTGTATAGTAGATTCTACGCGATAAACGTTCAAAAGGCGCAGCCTTTGAACGTTTATGTCGCGTAGAATCTACAAAACAGACTCTATCTGACTTAGTGTTCGTCAACCAATGAAAACATACGCTTCTACTGTCATTCTTCAAACCACGCCTCCGACCGGAGCTACTATCGAGCGGATCTTACTGGAATTACATCATCTTCCAAAAAAATACATCATTTTCCCAAATAATTACATCATTTTTCATAACTGCACAGGAAACGGGTGCGTAGCTATGCATATCACACACACTCACTCATTCCCGGGTTTCATATTTGACATGCAGGTGTAGAAGCACTATCCACATCAGTGGGTTCCCTTCCAGGTAGCTGGCTAGCTGCAAGCATGACTGAACTTACTCTCTGTCTACCAGTCCTTCTTATTGTGTTGGTCAATGGTGGATTTATTCCATTCCCTGCGATCCCTCTCTGCCAATTGTTTCCAAGTCATATTGGGCCTTCCTCACCTGCGAGTTCCAGTGACCTGCATGTCGTGTGCCGTTTTATAGCCCCATCGGTTCTCTCCACATGTCCATACCATCTGCGCCTTCGTTCTCTCAAGATGGGTTCTAAGTCATCAAGACCAAGCTGTTAACGCAGCTCGTTTGAACTGGTGTTGGAGATATCCTGTGGTCGTACATTGCAGATCCGTCTAATCATCGCACGGTCATTTCATTGCAGGCGTTGTAGGTTGGGCTTGGCAAGGGGTATATCCGTGACATAAACTGACAGGCAGTGCGTTTATGTGAAATATAGCGCCGAATTGTTCAAATATATTGCAATTTCATTGGTCCAAAAACTAGGACGAACACTAAATATTGTGAGTTGACTCAGGTCATGATCTTTGACTTTTCAATATGCAATATTTCAGTAATTGTTCACCAAACAATATGGTGTGGGTACTCATTGGAATCGTCTCATCGAGACGATTCAAATGAGTACCCACACAATATGGTTTGAAGTTGAAACTAATAAAAGTTAGAATGTCTTCACACTCACTTAGCTGTAGCTCTACGTAGGCCTACGGCGTCTTATACACGGAGTATAATCCACGGTCTGACGTGCAGAATAAATTTAGGGAAATACCTCTTGATCTCGTAAGACTTTTTCCAAATAATTTTGCTTGCATTTATCGTATTGCTTTTACTCATGATCGAGAACACCCCCCCCTTTCATTTAGCCTAACATTTGACCATAAGTTTGAAAGCATCTGAAAAAAAACCTAGTAAATTAAGGGATAGAGAATTATTTCATCTAATAAAAACTGACGTAAGTTCGGACAAACAATAGTATATCATGGGTGTTGTTATAAAAATCTCGTAACTACGGCTTGATACAAGCCGTAGTTAAGAGATTTTATGACAACACCTACGGTTTATCAAAACATAATAGTAAAACAAGTCTATTTCTAGCACAAAATTATTCGTGTGATTGAAGTCAGGGGGATACCTTTAATCTGATTGGGAAATATTTCAATGACGTCACTGGACCAAGACTTGTTTTTCGAATTTTGTAGGGTTTTTGTCAAACGGATGTCCACCAATTGACCAAACGCCAATCGATAGATCGCTCCGCCCAACGTAGAATCTAAGACAAACAATGGGGACATGTCGATTGTTTTGATTGTAAGTCGATTTATCGACACAATATCACGTACGACGAAGAATTTAAGACAAACAATGGGGTGTGGCATTTCTCTGATCGTTCATTGGCTTATCGATGGTTTTGATTGACAGCCGGTATTTGGTCAATAGTCAAGCTTTCAACAAAGAGGACTCTCGTCAATGGGTTGTACAGACATGACAAACGTAAGTAAAGTCTCATCAAAATCGACGGGCTTAGTTTTCCCCCATTTGTTACCGATTTGTGACGTCACAAGGCACGTGGGGTGTACACCCTGTATAACCTTTGTCGGACATATAGGGCATGTAGGCTATTTGTGAACGCAGCAAATTTGCCATAAATTTTGAATATTTCGATGGTCATTCCCTATTTTCTTGGTATTTTCCGAGGAATAGGATACTATTCGTCACTGTCAAAGGCCAGTACTCCATTCAAACTTTTGAGGCTACCATATTAAGTCTATAAATCAACTCTTATTAAGTGCTGTTTGATCAAGATATATCGCTGATTTTCAAGAAAATCCTCGTAACTGCAGCTTAAAACAAGCTGCAGTTACGATGTTTTTGTCGAAAAGCGACGATATATGTCTCTACAGCTACAAGTCGTAAAGGAATTATAAAAGACAACATCATGGGTCCTAAACCAACATCGGACATAGACTTACGTAGACTTATCTGGATCCATTCTAGTCTCAAATGCCATCAGGGACTTCTTTTCTAGATCATGAACTCGTAAATTACGTTTCATGTTCGTTATCCCGACATCATGCACCCAGAATAAACCCAAACAACAAGTGCTTTTACGTCCCGATAGAAACAGATAGGGAAACATTGAGACAAAAGAAGAAAATACGGATTGCTTGTCATTCGTATTTTCTTCTTTTGTCTCAATGTTTTCCCTAGCTGTTTCTATCGGGACGTAAAACCACGTGTTGTTTGGGTTAAACAAAGAGAGATAACTCCGAGATCTTTGTCTATTTCTCCTCCTCTTCTTGTCTCTCCATATAGAATGAGTTTTTTATGCATATAAAACCAATATGTTCGCATGTGACAACAGTTACACTAAAATAATTTTGTAACATACTTTAAGTAAAAAAAATTATAAAAGATATAAAGGAGAGAAATTGATCGACCGAATGAATTCGTTGTTTTTACTAACTGATTTCAATAAAAAAAAGCCTACTCTTTTAAATTGATTTTATTATAAAACTTTACACTTCCATTGATGAGGACAGGATTTGATCTAAACTTCACCATGAATGATAATTCTGGGTGCCTGATGTCGGGATAACGAACATGGAGCGGATTGTAGCCGTGATCCAGCAAAGGACTTCGGAATCATTCGGGCGACGTCGAAAACATTCGGCGGTAGAACTTTCCGTGCCCGAATGAATATGGATACGTAACCGCTTCCATTGGTCAGGCCCGTAGGAACATAGGGAGGGGCTTAGCCCCCCCCCCCCCCCCCCCCTCCAAGTTGGCCAAAAATGCCGAATTGTCCTTATTTTACACTGAAAATTTCGGGAAAATCAAATTTAGGCCCCCAATATTCAGATACTGGATCTTTAGCCACCCCAATATGAAATTGCTTCCCACGGGCCTGTTGGTGAGGACAGGATCGGATCTAAACTTCACTGTGAATGATAATTCTGGGTGCCTGATGTCGGGATAATGAGCATGAAACGTTAAATAGCCGTGGTCTAGGAAAGAAGTCCCTTATTGCAATTTAGACTAGCACGAATCAAGATAAGCCTATGTTTAAGGTAGTCTACCCCTAATGAGATTCGCGCGACGTCGGAATTATTCGGGCGACGTCGGAAACATTCGGCGGTGGATCTTTCCACCGCCGAATGTTTACGACTATGACCGATAAGTTCGGATACGTAACAACGCCGCCCTAAATAATCTAATGTCTTATCAATCTCAAAATGACCACATTACAGGTATTCTACCTTAAATGATGCTGGTTTATGAACCATGATGTAATCTATTATATCGACGCTTTTCAACAAAAACATCGTAACTGCAGCTTAAAACAAGCTGCAGTTACGAGGTTTTTGTTGAAAAGCAGCGATATTTTCCTTGTTAATTGTATCTGTAGAGAACAACATATCGTCGCTTTTCAGCAATAATCTCGTAACTGCAGCTACAGCTGTCGCCACGTCGTATGGCACAATGTTTATATTTTGTTCAAATGTAATTGAACGTTAGACAAAACATAAACACGTGCCATACGATGTGGCGACAACTGTAGGTTCTAGAAAAACGGCCGTATGCAAAGCCCTCCTTTAGAGATTTATGTAAAGCTGGTAGGAACTGTTGAAGGTGAAGGGATATTACACTGATTTACTAGAACATGTGGGAGAGGTGATGCATTGTAGCTTATTGAGCTGGGCAGTAGACTCAGCTTTGTGATTATGCTAGGTTCCCACTTCCGATCAAACCAACTCGATCAAACTCGACCAAGTAATCGAGTAAAGATCGTGATCGATCGGTAAAGGTAATCTGGACCGGTCGGAGTGATCGAGCTTGATCTGCGTCGCTCGGGCTTCTTCCTCAAATGTTTTGATAGTCAAAAATATTCGTGTGTGATCGAATAGAAAGTTGATAGGGTTGATATCTTTTACTTGACCTGCACCCGATTAACTCGACTTATACTCGAGTGACTCCCGACCACATCGAGATAAACTCGTCATCTGCGTCACCTGTCCTCCCGATTTAGCCCCTCGGTCCCACTGACCGCGATTTCATTCCGATTTCGAAAATTTCGAAATCGGACGGAAATCGGTTTACTTCGGGAGAATTGTAGTTCATCCTTATTTGAATCGGCACCAAATTGGGATCAAAAATAAATCGGGAAAAAAATTTCAACATGAGTAAATTTTTATCCCGATTTTCAAACTCGCAGTCAAATCGGTGCACTTCGAACTAAGTCGTAGTACAAGCTTACCCAATTGTCATAGACAGAGAGGTTACAATTTACGCAAATTCGGGTTATAAATTTATTCCGGAAAATAATAGCACGGAAATAGAAACCAGTGAACAGAATCAGTGACCACATCTGAATCTAGCTGATAAACGTCATGTGATAACTTTGAAGATTTCGCACATTATCACGCCATCGTCTACTTAACCCTCATCCTATCAACTGGGGTCAATCTGACCCCACGCGTCATTTTTTTGCGTGTCATATTTTTACCGCATGCACCCTGGTGTCCAAATTTTAGGAGTTTGTTGGTCTACCACAACCTTCTTCATGTTGAGCAAGATTTTAAGATTTTAGCAAAATTTGAGTTTGTAATATTGATTTTTTTGCTGGGGTCCGTTTGGACCCCACTATAATTACTTTTAATTACAACTATTTAAACTTATTTAATTTTTTTGTTAAAAAATCTCCATCTAAAAATCACTGAATGCATTTCAACCAAACTTCACAGGAATAATCCTTGGACAACCCTCTCTGAGATTCCTTCAAGGAATTTTGATTTGATAAAAATACCCGACTTATCTGCCCTTGATTGCCCAAAATTGCGGTTTAGGCTAATTTTTTACTATTTTTACTCTCACACCAACAAATTCTGACTGATCAAAACAAAACGTGAACAGAATGTTGGTGACTATGATATCTTGCGTGGGTGCAATTTTCAGCTTGATTGAAATCTTAGATCATGAGTTATGTGCCCTTGAATTTTATGTAAAAATTGCATAAAATAGTAAAATAAATACAGGCCTACGGAGCGATTCAAGCCCTTTAGGGCCTTCTAGTTTTTCATTTCCGTATGTTTTTGTGCTATTATCATTTATTAGTAACCAATATAACATTTAACCAAAGAATATGTCTTTTGTGAAACATATTTTTGTCATGAAATTCAAAATTACGTGTGGGGTCCAAATGGACCCCAGTTGGTAGGATGTGTATGTAAAATATGTTGGTAGGATGAGGTTTAATTCATTTTCACAAAGAGCATCCTGGTTCTGTACTAGATGTCAGCGCAATGGAAGCTTAATCAGATTGGTCGGTTTTACGGTATGCAACCCATCATTAGCACTAAAGAGTAAGAGGCGAAATTTGAAAAGTGCCAGTAATTCCTAAACTGTGTTACATTTTCATTCCAAATACAAACATAAGCATTTTGAACGGTTTAGAATTTTTAATTAATGCATACTTCTGGAAATATTTGGAAACAAATGTTCAAAATTACCTCTCTTGCATATGAATATAGTGTAAAATAACATTTGTAAATTGTTTTCTTCTTAAAGCATAATCTTGAAATCCAGCACGGTGAATCAACTTATGTTAAGTGTATTTACAAGTGTGTGTAATTTGATGCATATCGTATGGCTAGACAGTGGTGTTTTAATGATGGGCTGTATACCTTAATCGCAAATGAGTGTCTCTACTGACTCTAGTTGCCTTAACGACAATGTGTCTACATGTTTTGGTAAGATATCTCTTGATTTTGTAATGAAGGTGGCTACAAACAGGTGAACTTATTCTAATTAACTAGGTTATATGCTTTTCCTTACATATTGTTTTTAGAAAAATATATTTAAAAATACATAAGATGTAGAACTACCAAGATTCGATCCAGGGAAAGGTCGATGTCGGGAAAATCTCTTTTGTTACACGCTAGGCTACCATTATTCGTAAATGTATCTAATTTATTCAGGTTGGCTGTATACTCCCAATTTAATTAGAAAATACGGAAAGGCCCGAAGATGTACGGAATATGCATGATGTTTCAGGTGAACTTAGACAAAAAAAAAAAAAAAAAAAAAAAAGAAAAAAAAAAGAAAAAACATTTTTAGAGAGAGCTGAAATTGAACGCTTTTCAATAATACAATATATTAATTTCCACGTGAACTTTTGATCTAGCCAGAAATTAATCATCCTTTTGTTAAGACATGAATTAACTAATTAGTAAATTCTTTAAGAAAAACTCGGAGTGGTCTCCAAATAGCTTTATGCATAGTTCATATGCAGTTCATATTTTCTATTATTTTCCTTTTCAGATCTAATTTAGTGTCTACTAATAGCATTCATATGTATAGCTAGTCGTCGCCTTTCAACGAAAACCTCGTAACTGCAGCTTTTGTAAGCTGCAGATACGAGGTTTTCGTTAAAACACATCGTATCTAGTAACTCTTTGTTCAGGGGTTATTGCTCTTATTAATTTACCGATCCTTTAAATCTTTCAAAAAAAGATAAATATTTATAGACATCATCTTCTTTTCTAATGGCGTTTTCTGTGCTAAATTGTACCTTTAACAACATCCACCCGTCTTCTGCAGTGGTCCTTTAGAAATAGGTTAAGGTAGAATATACCCGTAATGCGGCCATTTTGAAATTAATAAAACATCGGATTATTTTCGAGATTCATCGATATGTATCCGACCTTATTCGGGCGCGGTCGTAAATATTCGGCGGTGGAAGGTTCCATCGCCGAATGTTTCGACGCAGTCTGAATAATTCCGACGTTTCGCGAATCTCATTAGGGGTAGACTACCTTAAGAAGTAACCGATGACCGAGACAGACCCTTTTCGACTATTCCTGTTGGGCCCACAAAGGCCCTTCTCCCAACCCAAAACAGTCCATATTGTTATACCAATTTAAGAAAAAATACCCTAAACAAGAAAGATAAAAATGTTCATCGAAAGATTTTCCCGAATTTGGCTTTGTCTCGATATCTTATCCCAATTTAGGATCATGGGATTTTCCCCCAAACGTTTGAGTGTTAATTTCTTTAAATCTTCCCAAAACTATAAATGGAAGTTTGGTCTCTGGTATAGTGTAAGCTTCAATTTAAACCCTTTCCCAAACAAGACCTAGTTTTGACGTCCCTAATAGAAATGGCTTGGGAAAACATTGAAACAAAAGAAGAAACTGCTGATAATCGACAGTTTCTTCTTTTCTCTCAATATTTTCTATCCTATATTTTACACAAATTCTATCTTTAAAAACTTCCATTTTGTCATTTGTGGCGGTTTTTTAAGTGGACCCCCCCCCTATTTTTTGCCGTTTGAGAAAGAGTTAAACCATCACCGCGTGATGAGGCTCTTTTTTGAGCTTTACAAGATAATGGCATTGGTCAACGTGTTGGAAATAAAGAAACCGATTGTGACAAACAATTTCCACATTTCTCACAAGGTTTTATACAAACAAGCATTCTGAAGTATTGCAAAACAATACCAAGTCCCCTACCGGCTTTATATATGTGTTTAGAAAAAGAAGCCCAAAAAATTCAAAGTCCAGCATCCGTATCTTCCTCAAAAATCACTGGACCGGAACGAAACTCAACCTTGTTCTGTAACTTATCAATGCGGGTCTACATACCAAAAATCAGCTCAATACCTGCAAGTACTAAGAAAAAAAGTCTGGAAAACTGTGATTTCCCAGAAATTTTCAAAGTCCAGCATCTGTATCTTCCCCAAAAATCACTGGACCGGAACGAAACTCAAACTCGTTCTGTATTTCACCAATATGTGTTCATATACCGAAAATCAGCTCAATACCTGCAAGCGTTTAGAAAAAAAGTCTGGAAAACTGTGATTTCCCAGTAATTTTCTAAGTCCAGCATCTGTATCTTCCCCAAAAATCACTGGACCGGAACGAAACTCAAACTTGTTCTGTATCTCATCAATATGTGTTCATATACCGAAAATCAGCTCAATACCTGCAAGCGTTTAGAAAAAAAGTCTGGAAAACTGTAATTTCCCAGAAATTTTCTAAGTCCAGCATCTGTATCTTCTCCAAAAATCACTGGACCGGAACGAAACTCAAACTTGTTCTGTATCTCATCAATGCGGGTCTACATACCAAAAATCAGCTCAATACCTGCAAGCGTTTAGAAAAAAAGTCTGGAAAACTGTAATTTCCCAGAAATTTTCTAAGTCCAGCATCTGTATCTTCTCCAAAAATCACTGGACCGGAACGAAACTCAAACTTGTTCTGTATCTCATCAATGCGGGTCTACATACCAAAAATCAGCTCAATACCTGCAAGCGTTTAGAAAAAAAGTCTGGAAAACTGTAATTTCCCAGTAATTTTCTAAGTCCAGCATCCATATCTTACTCAAAAATCACTGGACCGGAACGAAACTCAAACTTGTTCTGTATCTCATCAATGCGGGTCTACATACCAAAAATTAGCTCAATAGCTACCCCCGTTTAGAAAAAAAGTCTGGAAAACTAATTCACCGGACTGACGGACAGACGGACGGACTGACGGACGGACTGACAGACGGACGGACTGACTGACAGAGTGCAAACCTAAAGTCCCCTTCGGCTTCGCCGGTAGGGGACTAATAAAGACCGAACTGCGTAAAATTACATTCACTTAAATTGTCGTCTACAACATTCTTTGCATTTAAGCGTTATAAAAAGATTTCTTTTGGAAATGGGTTAAAATATCAGGAATGCAATTTCTTCTTATTTCTCAATATTTCTATGCTGTTACAGATTTTCCAGAAACCAAATTGCATTTTTTCTCTCACTTATTTTTGTCTTCTCCACTTTTTGTATTGTGATTCTTTGACAATATACGTAGGCCTACAGTATATCTTGTAGGGCCTTTTTTCTTCAAAACATGAGCCAGGGAATGTGCCTCTATGACATTTGAGACCACCATGGATTCAGATTAGCCTGTGTATACACGCAGTCTGATCAAGATCCATGTCAGCCTCCACTAGCCCATGTATGGCATTTAGAAATTGTCAGATCACTGATCATTGACCATGATTAGACTGTGTTTAGGTTCAGGCTGATCTGAAGTTTTTTTCAGCCCCAAATGCTATAAAAGCCATCTTTATCCAGATCACGGTTCATCTAATAATACAGGTTTCAAAAGTGCTAGACCCTTTCTTTGATAAATTCAATAAGTCTAAAACTAGACTTGTTTTGACGTCCCTAAAAAGAGTTGTTGGGAGATCAATGAGGGAAAAGAAGAAATTGCTGATAACCAGCATATATTTCCTCTTTTGTCTCAACATTCACTGTGATGTATTGTACATATTTTACCTTTATCGACTCCCATCTTACCGGTTCCCATCTTGTCTTTTGCAGCAGTTCCCATATTAAAACAGTCTAATTTTTTCGTCATGAAAAGGATTCATATAGCCGCAACATAATCACGAAAGCACAAGATAACATATTTTAATCAATGATTCTAAGACCTACGTACATATTACAAGAATATGAATACATTATTTGTATCAGAAGCGACAAGACATGTTTGATAAATGCACACAGCTCCCGAAATCTCTACTTATTATCTCAAACATATTAAATAATGTTCAGAAAAGTCTTAATGTCTAAACGAAAAATCATATTTTTCCTCTCACTTGGATCAGTAAATAGTTAAAAGTACATTTAAGACTCAATTTTTATGGAACCACAAGTTCATAACACATTCTAAACGATGTTCACAAGTTTCGCACAGAGAAAGGCCTTTATGTCTAAACACATATGTTTGAATTCGTGTTTGAACAATGTTCCCTTCCAAAGATAGAGAAAAAAATTGACAGAATAGTTGCTCAGCTGTACGAGGTACGCTATTGTGACTATAAGTATAACGTTGCTCGTTCTTTGATCACCCATTGTCTCCTTAATTTTAATGATATATCCAACGCCGATGACCACTGAAGTTGAGAAAAGAAAGCCTGTGATCGCAAACAGTATGCTTGTCTGGGAATCCTGAGAACCGCTGGTCGCCACTAGTCGCCTGAAACATTTCAGCTTGATGAGCAACGCAATGTTTCCCACGCACGATATGGCAAGAGGCACAAGCACGAATAAGAATATATACATTGTCCTTACGAGAGAGCAATATTCGCCAAAGTCTGTAGACGTTACGTAACATCCCGATATGTTTCTGGATGTGTCCTCGGACGATACATGTGCTCGGTAGGGGTAAAAATGTTGGAACCCAAATATCATAAATCCTGTGTATATGCCACACAAAATAACAAGCACCGCCAGACCTTTAAATGTTTTCTTTAAGGACAGATGGACGTTTGCTGTATGGGGGAATAAAATACTGTACAGCCGAACTACTGTAAATAGTGCAATCATCAAATTTGAGCATCCTCGCGCGAACAAGTTTATTTGCTCCACAGTCTTTGAAAACAGTTCTCTTAATTGATAGTTACTTTGAGAAATATTCCAGTCAAGAACACTGCTTGTAGTGGCCCACAGAAAAATCAGATCAGATACGGCTAGAGGTATAAGGATCAAGATCAGTTTGGAACGAAACGCCTTACGAGAGAGCACCAATATGTTAAGAATGTTTCCAACTGTACCAATGCTTACTAAAATGAACTGAACTATCCTAAACATCCAAATGGACAACCCACATCGTATATCATCCTGTGGTAAACAGTTTTCGACATTTGTAATGCTTTCCATTTTCGTTGCCTGTTCATGTCAAATGGAATTTCTATGCGCATGTATATCATTATATACATGAATAATAAATTAGAGATGCAAAACTCCGCCTATCTCGCTTCATCCTTTTCACACAATCTCGGGGGTTTTAAAGTTGTAGAAAACGCTCAAGAAAACCTGGAGACCAACTACGAAATTAAATGATGATAACAAAAGTTTTTAGTTTGTGTCTTAATACATTTTGTGCTTTAACATTATACACGACTGTCATCTTTTCCAAACAAATAATGTATTCCGCCTGGTTTAACTTTCGAATTGAAAAATGCAATATTTTTGTTATTTTGGGGAAGTGTGATTTGTCTTGATGGAATGACCAATATTCGGTGAACAAATGTTACCATGGTTCTTATTGGCGGAAATGATTTGAAATATAGCCCTGTTGATTAAGGACACATCACATTCCCAATTCATATTTTAAAGTATGTCTTGATGCCAAGATTACTTATTCTAATGCGTATTTATGCTGTCCATTTTAAAATTGTGCTCTGTTCAATTTATTAAAACCGTTTTTTCAGAAATCGCCCTCGCTGGATATTTCCCTTTTGCGTCTTACCCGCTGAGCTATGTGTTCAATCCAAACTATGTGTTTTCAAACACCATAGAAACGTCCTTATGGGTGAAGTGAAAAAAATGAAGTTTTCATTTCAACCATAGCCTGAATGAATATGTTCTTTAGAATAATGTTGTTTTAGCTTAAAAGAATGCATTTTTATGATGTTAAACACCATGGAAAATTTCATGAAAATCGAACTATCCAAACCAAAGTTACAGCGAAAAATATGCCCAAAAATGTCCTAAGTGCAACGCTTTTAGCGTGACATTTTCAAAGATTCATCAATTTCAAACGTTGTTTTTAGAAAAGCGTATTGATTCATCTACCTAAAAGATATACTGCAATTGGAAAGTCATCCATTAGACTCAATGTTCCAATGTAATTCAGTTATGTGGCACCTTATTTATTAGTTCAAATTTAAGAAACAATGATGATACCCCTTTAAAAATGCATGCTTTCGAATAGCAAATTTCAAATATAATTAAGTATATTTCATACATTATCATCAATACACCTTTTGAAAGGTATCCGTGGCATAGTAGATTGTCTTACAATTAATTTTCAATCCTAAATAAGCTAATAGTCAGCAAGATATGTCAGGAAATAACATCTTTAAACTGCTACCCAAATTTTCCCAAGTGCAACGCTTTGAAGTTTCAGATCCACAAAAGAAGCAGTACATGCGTAACATGTTGTTTTGTCTTATTTTTCAGATCAGAAAGTCAGAAAATATCATTCACAGACAATTCTTTGCAAGTCTTTGCATGCTGGCTTCCAAAATATTGCCGAACGAGATGTCTCAAGTGCAACGCGTTTTTCTCAGCAAACTCAGAGTATTGTGAATCTTTCGAATTAAGGAGAATATTCCAATTTTTTTAATCACTTTGTAAAAGTATACATCTAGCAAATAACAGCCTTTGTATTGCTTTGTTATGACACACGGAGAAAATTTTTGGAAAAGAATACATTATTTTGGTGAAAAAATATATTGAGTGGAGTTTTTTAGGCTCAAACCTTGCAAAAGATTTTTTTGCTTTTATTTATCGCTTATTCAAAGCAGCTATTAGTCACATCAATACTTTAAGCTTAATTGTCTATTGACACGTTTAAGAAACTGTTTTACAACGAAGCTTAAAACGTTGCACTTTGGACATAAAAATCTAAAACAATAATATTCATGCAGAAAACTTTCTTTTTTTTCCAAAGAAATTGGGCTGATGTGCAAATAAAATAAAGAAGGTAACTGTAAAACGTCCCTTTAAAAGGAAAACAAGTGGAAATAAATAATAAAATGAACCAACCAAGACAAATATTTGATCATACTAGGTGTGTGCCTGCTTAGAATGAAACAACTGTCTATTCACGATGCAGAATAATTATGTTGTAAATGATGTAGATTATGTTTGCCATCTCTGGTGCTATGAGATAATCTGGAAGGAACACAGTTGTTACTTTTAAAAGATCGATACAACTACAGGTAGACCATTGTACTTGGGACATAATATCATTCAGTACAGAATTATCAATCTTATCGATTGATTCAAATTATATCGCCAGGTCATCAATTTGTCCTATTTTAACATATTATGACGTCAATTACTGTGCCATGTTTGTTATTCGGCATTATCCAATCAAAATGTACGCCAATGTTAATCACATACTCTGACATGAATCCAAACATTTATAATCATCGGATAAAATCAAATTTTCTTATTTGTTAATTTAAAAATAATGATGATAATATCAGTAGTTAATAGTGTCAGATTAAGCTTTGAAGCCAGTAGAAAACTGTAACAGATTTTTATCTTTTAGTGCTCTGACAGCCAACGACAGGACAATGAAACCCCTGCCTGGTCTCAAGGTTAGGCGAGATTGGCATTGGTTAAAACGTTAACTGATGGGTAGAGAGTGCCATTTTTTACAAGTCTGTAGAATTACAAAACTGTTTATCAATAAACTAGACCAACAAAGCTTTTAAATCGATTCAGTTTTTAAGAGATTTTAAAATATCTACAATACATAAACTTCTAAGAGACGCTTCTAAAATATACTTTGCCTGGTACCAAACTTGAAAGTCAACCAAAACTTACATTATTCCACACCTTACATTTATCATGGTGTTTCCCTCACTCATTGTAATGCATATATAAATCATCAGAATATCTTTTTTTAACCAAGAAACCTTAAATTGGGGGAATCGAAATTTTTGTCCCAAGTGCAACATTTTATTGCCAAAGTTATATTAATGACCAGTCTTGGGACTTTCTATGGTTCAGGGGAAATATCAAATATACAATATTATTATTTATTTCTTTCATTTACTGTCATTTTCAAACCAATGGTAAACAGCCATAGTGATAAGCATACATAACCTATAACATTCAATCCTAAGTGAATAATGGGTGTTGCTTTTAATATTTTTCATCTTTAAAGTTTAAATGTCTTACATTTGTTAATTATTCGACATACATATGGTACAAAAGTGCTTAAAGATTAAGTGAAAGTGTTCTTATTTGCTACAAGAAGCCTTAGTTGCATATTTTTGTCCCAAGTGCAACGCATTCAGGAAAAAAGGCAGCTTTTTAAGGTCATGTTTTACCGGATTTAATCACTGTATCTTGTCGAAACTTTCAGAGCCGTTTTGGAATATATTGAAGTTAACTAGAAATATATTCATTGCATTATATATGGACAAATCAAATAAGTGTGATAATTTTCATTGGTAGAAACAACAAATTTCTGGCAAAATGTCTGAACAAATGGTGAAAAAATATTTTTTAGGGAATTTGCTGAAAATAACGGTAAAGAGTCACGAACCAAAATAAAATTATATTCAATTGAACTTGATAAATGTTTTATCTCAAAAGTGTATGTTACAACTTTATGGTGCTCTGTTAAAGAAGTACTCTCTGTTTTGCAGTGCCAATAATTACAAACCACATCAATAGCAGAAACATGGATACTCCCAGAGAGTGTTCGCAATTAATTTCTGAAAATTCAACATCTATATAGTAATGATTTATACCAAAACTAAACAACTATAAGGTTGTTTGTTTTTTTACCTCAATGTCACACTTTGACTTCATTTTTTTTAACTTCACCCTTATTCAGTCACAATCTTCAAAGTTTTTCATCTTTTTCACTTTTTCGACAAATGGGAAGGAGGTTGATAATTACATTTGATGATATTTTCGCTTAAATGAAATACTTATCAGTATTTTCAGTGTTTTTACAATCTTTTTGAGTAAAGGAGCGTGAAAGCATTATAGTGTAACTCTCAGATGAATTCCATGTAGTTACAATATTACTGCTCTGAATGTTTTTAAACGGTCATTTACTAGTAAAAGCGCTGGCACTTGTGTAACTGAGTCACTGCTTAACTGCTTAACCTTGCAACTATCTATTTCACCGCGTAATGTGTATTAATACCCTCAGCCCATTCCGTGGATACAATGTGTGCGCTTTACCCATTCCTATATTCTGACGCCTTTTGGTCCCCATGAAATATATGTGTTTTGAAAATATGATAGAAAATGAAGAAATGGTTGTGACAAGCAATTTCTTCATTTCCCACAATATTTTCTTCTTAGAAAGACCAAACTATGTAACGATTTTTTGCTTGAAATTGAAGTCCGGTAATAGGTTACTGATTCATTCTGCATTCACTTTATCTTTATTTCTTTTTTTTTCAACTCTTGTGAAAAAGGCTCTTCAAAACGACAATATCTTAGAATGGTTCAAATTAGAAAGATGACAATGAAGCACATAATAATAGTGGGACAAAGGAGAAAATTCCGATTATCTTTGTATGTTTCATATTATTTGCTTCATAACAATGTCTTGTTTGGGAAGGGAAGAATGATTAGATGCTAAAGAGTACAGAAACTGTAATTTTAAAATATATAGTTCAGATTAAAATCATCTCCTTCAATTTGCCGTTTTGTAGAATTTTAACATTTTTACCACGTATACTGTTCTTACACTTATCATTTGAACCATTGGTTACCCTTTCCCGGGTTTCACTTTAAATCAACATGTAAGATTTTTTATTCTAATCAGAATATGTTTGCAGAACAGAGATCAGTTAGGCTAAGCCTCTACAATGGGTCCATACTTGGTATTATTCTGATTAGAATAAAAAAATCTTACATGTTGATTTAAAGTGAAACCCGGGAAAGGGTAACATTTCCCTTACCCAAACAGTCTCGCATTTTGGATTCACCTCGAGGGTGTACATTCAACTTTTTATTATAAACTTTGACCACGTGCTTGGTGTTGTGTATTGGTCATATACGGTCTTAAAATGGATAATTCAATAATATTTGTTGAAATAATTTGATTTGTATAATACAGATTGATTAAAAACATTTATTACATTCCTAGCTGTGAAATCCTGGATTTTCTCAGTGTAATAAATTTTGATCACTTTCAAATTTCACTGTAGTAGCCGGGACTATTTCCACATGTTTTGGCAACTTAAAAACTGCACTAAACAATTTTTAACCTGGCTATGCTGTGTCTTAAAATCTAGGGCAGAATTTACTCAATAAAACTATAAAATAAACAGATGTGAGAAGCGTAAATACCTTTCTAAGCATCCAGGCAGTGCTGTCAAAGTGGAAACCACAAAGCCAGTCGACGAATTTACACTGTGACATACTCAAATATTGAACAGAGACTGTTTAATTTCCGTCTTGTCAAAGCAACCAAAAGATAATTCACAGAAGCGATAAAAATTGTTGCCAGATGATCCTCTATGCTTAAATCCCTCTAAATCAATAGTTCTTGGCCGAAAATCTCGTGTTTTCTTTCTGTCAGAAATCTGCCCTGCGTTCAGTAAGACAAAACGTTAGCTCACAGAGCGACCGATTTGTAACCGTTTTCTACTGAACCGACCTGTTTACTTTTAACGTTAACACCATTTAGCTCACAGATTTGAAGGTGGTGTGCCAAAGTTAACAAAAATGGCGGCTAGTCTGGTTCCCTATTTTCCATACTGCGAAAAGAAGGAGGAAACCCAGACTATGGGGGCGGCCATATTTATTCAGTTAACGTTAGCAGAGCGTTCAGTAAGACTATTTTGTGAAAAATCCGTTAGGAAAATCCGTTTTGTCTTACTGAACGCAGGGCTGAGTTGTTGTTGAATAATTAAAGTTGTTGTTGTAATAGCCTGGATTTCGAGATAGATTGTAGACTAGAAGATTTAAATTTTATTCAGATCGTTCTTTATCGTTTCATTTCTGTCTTTTTATGATTTTAAGTTCTGATATATGCTTAATATTTTTTCTCGCTTCAACATTCAAACAAAATGGCGGTCATTTTTTTCTAAATACACATAGAACATGTATTTATACGCAATGTAAAGACGCCATAGATCAGATTGGAAATAAGAATTAAAAAATAAAAACGAGGGTAAAACTCCCGAAAAAGGTATGTAATAAATAGATTAACTAACTGAAGAAATGTGATATTAAGATTATTTCACTCGAATGGGGTGAGATGCGGTTAAAAACTCGTCCTTCCGGACTCGTTTTTTTCAACCGCATCTCACTCCATTCTCGTGAAATAATTTTAATATCTCCAGTTAGTTAACCTCTATTTATTTATTTCAACGCACCGCAGTTGTAATCGAAGGTTGCCATGCTAGTGACGTCACTGTTCGACTTGCACCAGTGATGCCCAATTTACAGTACTGACAGCACTTTCATTTGCAGTTGTTGTTGATAAGCGAAATCACGCCTTTAAATTTGAGCCAGATAAAACAAATTCCACATACAGTAAAGGGACATGATTATTCGCAAAACTGCTGATTTTTGTATAAATTTTACGCATAATTTCAGACTAAAACTGATTTTGAATCATTATATTCTTACACAACACACAATATTTGATATATTGTAAAAGTATAGCCAATCCCAGACATAATCTGTATAAAAACCTTTTTTTCAAATGGTTCTGAGACATGGTTGCTAGGCAACATAAGAAATTCGGTCAAAGTTTCTGACCAGCTTCCATAACATCGTTGCCATGGTAATATAAGTTTCACTACAGATATGATTTTTATGATAACGTCATCTACAATAGATACGTTATTTAACTATTGTGATTGCTGCAATATCCATAAAGTTTCCTTTGAGAAACAAATGTTTGAAATTTTGATTTCGTTGCAAAAGTAAAAAAGAAAATGCAAAATTAACATAGGAGTGAATGGAGCGTTGCATTTTCCTGTGGTAACCTGGTCAAATAAAATTGTAGTACTTTGTAAATCTCATGAACAATTTGTCACTTTTATATCTAGTATGTTTTGCATATTTTCATTTGCTTAGTTATAAAAAAGTCGCTATCTGTTGCCATGGCAACGGTTTTACGGATGCTTGACAGAAATTTTCACTGACTTTCTTAATGTTGCTAAGCAACCGTGTCTTTGAGACATTCCAAAAGAAATATCATGCATACTTTATCCGGTAATGTTTATACTTTTGAGCCATATCTATGGTTTTCTGCTAAGTGTATGAATAAAGGTTCTGTTACAGTTCTAATCCAGTAAATCACTCAATTGTTCAATGAAAAATATAAGGGTGGCGAATAATTATGTCTCATGAGTGTTCATATATACTGCTGTATACACCAATTTGTTTAATTTAAACACGAAAATGTATATTTCTCGTAAACGGCGCAATACTTTGGCTTTAAATTTTCTTAAATTTCGTAAGAAAATATGCTCTTTCAGATAAAAATAAAAGTCAAATTATCTGTGAAATGTCACTTTAACGCATCAAGGGTATGTATACGTAAAAGAATATTTACGGTGGAACTGTCTATTTTCATGTCGTTGTCTTTGTGGTAATATTATGTCAACCGGGGTCTGGAAAAAGGTCCCTTGTAGCATTTTCGAAAACTCAGTTTCAAGATCAGTCTGTGATCAAATGAAAGCCTTTAAGTATCCATGATGCTATCTTTAAGTGTTTACAGACCTTGAGTTTGAGTTTATTGGGGTTTTACGCCGTTTTCAACTGACAGGGTCATATCGCGGCGACTGGAGCACCTAACCATGAATTCCTGTTGTTTCTCAAACCAGTACTACCACTACACCCTTACCGAGCCTCCAGCTGCTCGCCGACTTAGGCATTTACAGGTCATGAAGATAATTTTATATACCAACATAGACCCTTATCAGACTTTGCGTATGCACAATCATGGTGATCTGGACCCATGTTGGGCTCAAAATCCTTAAAGATCATTTTTCCCAAACAAGGCCTGGTTCTGACGTGCTTAATAGAAAAGGCTTTGGAAAATATTGAAATAAAAGAAGAAACTGCTGATAACTAGCAGTGTCTCCTTTTGTCTCAATATTTTCTATGTCATATTTTACACAAATCCTATCTTTCATAACATCCATTTTGTCATTTATGGTAGTTTTTGAAGTGGATCACACTAAAAAATTTTCGTTCGGGAAAGGGTTAACATGGGCTGAATGATCCTAAAGATCAAAATGGACAATCCGCGCCACAAATCTCTTTGACAACGTTGAAGTAGGTTTGCATCTTTACGCTGATAAAAGCAAACTTCGATTTAGAATTTCTGTGTGCGTCATTTTATATTTTAATTATATGAAGACGCAAGCTCCACTTGTTGTAAATGCTTGGGTAAACATAGAGACAAAATACGGAAATACTAGTAAAAAGCAGCGTTTTTATCTTTTGTCTCGATACTTTTTGTGGTATGCAAATCGCATCTACTCTATTAATCCTCTTTCTTGTTTGCATTAAATGGGAAATTTGAGCGAGTAACAATTTTGCCGAATGGAGAAAGGGCTATTTGACTTGATGGACTGACCAATAATCTCACACATGTAACCATGGTTTTTAGAGGCTTAATGTTTATTCATAGATCAACGTGGAAAACGCCAATAGAATACTCCACAAAAGTAGTTCCACCTGAAATTTGATATCCTTCTTTTTTCATGACATTTCTGTATGAGAAGAGGCAATTACTTGACATGCGGACATGTTAAATAACACAGGCGGCAATCACGTGACTTTGTTATGATATATTTTCCTCACTTATGTAAACAAAAACACTCGGTAAGAACACATTTTCTCAAATTTTGAATTAAATACTTAACACTCAATATTGAGATACAGTACCTGCCATTCGAAACGTCATACTCTCTGGTCTATTTTGGTACCAAGATCTTCTCTCAAATCCCTGTCAAAGCAGAGAACATTCGTGCAAAGTATTTTTAAATGCCGTGATATATTTTTTAAGAAAAGTTTGCACTTTGCACGAATGTTCTCAGTTTTGACATGGATTTGAGGGATGATCTTGGTATCAAAATAAACCGGAGATTACGACGCATCGAATGGTACGTATCTCAATACTGAGAGTTAAGTATTTGATTTGAAATTTGCGGCAATGTGTTCTTACCGAGTGTTTTTAGTTTACATAAGTGAGGAAAATATATCATAACAAAGTCACATGATTGCCGCCTGTGAATAAACTTGTAAGACTACACGGTGCCGATCCCCGATAGCTCGCTCAATCTGGACCCTCGAGACTGTTTGCAACGAATTACAGTTTACAACATGATGTCGAGCGTAATACAGAGACCGGCATATTGAATGTGAAAGTAAACGCGCGTAAATGACGTCATCGAAACAAATTAACACTTTGCAAAGATTATTTATTCAAGTGACATTATATTACTAAAATCGGCAAATCGCATCATTATTTTGTTTCATCTGATAAAACTTTATTACATTTATTTCGATTTAATCGACTTTTGAACGCCGTTTGTTTCAAATGTGTTTTTTTTCTGGCGTAGCCTTAAATAGTTGTTCGGTCTGCTTCCATTGTTATGCTTGCGGAGTGGCATGGGTAAAATTCGCCCATGGCGGCCACTGTATTACGTTCGAGAGATCTTGAGAACCGATAAGATCCGAGAATATTTGAATGCTGATTGCTCGGTCAGTCACATCGGAGTCTGTCATTCTAGTGCTCGCGAGTTCGAACTACCGCTCGGCCAGTATCCATTCTGACATTTGACTAAAGTCATTTATCTCTCACATGTGTGTGTAAATCATCTATGTGAGATAGCAACTGGAGACTCGGTTTGGAAAGCCTATTGTGGTAGTACTGGTTAGAGTAATAACAGGAATCAACGGTTATATGTACCAGTCGCCGCGATATAACCATATCAGTTGAAAACGGCGTTAAACCCTTAATAGAAATAAAAAAAAATCGATGGACATTTCTCATTTTTTGGTGTAGAATCCGAGGCATAACACATCAATTCTAAAGTGACAGTTGTAAACAAATTCAATTCAAAAATGAATATTTTCATTGAAATGTAGCAGCAAAAACAAAGAATTCGTTAGGTCAAGGAATTTTTCTCCTAATGTATAACCTTTATTCTTCTTTAGGCTACAAAAAAGTACGTTTTAAATGTTTTTTATAATTATTGTCTGTCACATGCGAACGTGTTAGCTTTACCTGCATCAAACAACTCATTCTTTATGGAAAGACAAGAAGAGGAAAAAATAAAAAAGATAGCGGAGTTGTCTCGCTTTGTTTAACTCAAACAACACATGGTTTTACGTCCCGACAGAAACAGCTAGGGAAACATTGAGACAAAAGAAGAAAATACGGATAACAAGTATTGCTGTGCTCTTGCAATAGTGATGTACATGGGTGGATCTAGAGGGAGGGGGAGGTCAGGTGGGTCTGGACTGCTCCCCCCCCCCCTTGCATTGGCCGAAAAAATAAATTTTGACCATACATCCTTAGTATAATTTTACAATTCGCTGCTTTTTTATCAAAAACCTCGTAACCGCAGCTTAAATTGAGCTGAAGTTACGAGGTTTCGTTGAAAAGAAACTATTTCTATCACACTTTAAGCCATTATTTGGGCTTGGACCCCCATGGAAAAAAGATCCTGGGTCCGCCCTTGATGTATGCACATTATGGAAAATGCAGAAAGGGGTGCTAATGGAATTTTTCAGCATCAGATACCCTCGGGTCTGCTATGTTACATACCGTCGCAGACCCCGGAATATCTTAGAAAGAGTATCTCTTTCTTTGCCTTAACCCTTTCCCAAACAGCAAAATTTCAGGTTGATCCACTTAAAAAAAAAAAAAAAAAAAAAAAAAAAAAAAAAAAAAAAAAAAAAAAAACACAAATGACAAAATGGATGTGATTAAAGATAGAATTTGTGTAAAATATGGCATAGAAAATATTGAGACAAAAGGAGAAACTGCAGGTTATGAGCAGTTTCTTCTTTTGTTTCAATGTTTTCCCAAATGTTTTCTATTTAATACGGACGTCAAAACCGGTTCTTGTTTGGGAAAGGGTAAACTGTTGGGCTGCCAGGGTGTTTTACACAACATAGGCCTACCTAAAAATCACATTCAATTATGCGATGACGAAATAAGAGAAAGGAAGTTTTGAAGGGAAGGGGATATTGCATTGATATACTAGAAGGTGTGGGAAAGGTAATGCATTAGCCTATATCTTATTGATCTGGGCAGTAGACTCCGTTTTGGAATTAGATGTTAATGCTATGTTCTCATTGCGGATCAAAGCAAGTCGATCTATCCCGATAAAGCGATCGGGTACAGATCGTGATCAATCGGCATAGGTAATCTTGACTGTTCGGAGTGATCGAGTTCGATCTGCGTCGCTCGGGCTTTTTTCTCAAATGTTTTGACTGTCAAAAATATTGTGATCGAGTAGAAAACTGATCGAATGATATCTTTTATTCGACCTGCACCCAACCTGCACTCGATAAACTCGACCTGTACTCGTGTGACTCCCGACCACATCGCGATCAACTCGTCATCCGCTCTATCTCTCCTCCGGATAAAATCAACTGTAGAGATCGTGTTGATCGACCAGGGATCGAAAAATGAGTTATTTGGTTGGGATTGAACGAAGTGTTAGGGATTTATCGGAGAGTCAAAGATTAAACAATTGAGCCAGGATCTGAAAAGATGTCCCTGTTCGTATTTGTGACAGCCATGTTCATGATCAGCCTATGCCTAAGTGCAGTCTGACCAGGATCATGGCTGCTGTCATACGGTGGTTATAGCTCACGAAGAGGCCCAAGTAGCGCCCAATATGGTTCACGATCAGACTGCGTTTACACGCAGGCTGATCTTGAACCATGTTGGGCTCAAAAGCCTTAAAGGACCTTTTTCCAAATTCTGGCTCATTTCTTTCTTTTTTCTTGGTTCTCTACATCTATAATTCAGCCCAGATATAGCAATATACAAAGAACTTTTTTTCAATTGAAGAACTAGGATATATCATGTTCAGCACATTATCCCTTGTTATCTGTTGAATTTTCCTTTAGGAAATGGGCACTTTAGCTTCCGAACACTGGTCTTTTCTTGGAGGAAGATATCTTTCCTTGTTGCAGATTTCTGTTCATCATTGGTCTAACTTATATATCATAAAACGATTTCTATAGTTTTCCCTATAAAAAACTGAAAGGCAAAATAACTGAACATCATAGTTCTTCCATGTTTTCTTGTAAATGAATTATAGATTTGTACAATTATTAACCCTTTACCACACAATTCCTAATTGACTCTTTTCTACCCCTTTAAGATAACGGCTTTGGAAAACATTGTCAAAAATGCAGAAATTGCTTGTGACAAGCAATTTCTGCATTTTCAACAATGCTTTCAAAGTAGAAAAGACCAACAAATGTTTAATATAATTCGCTTGAAATTGTCGTCTGGAACATCTTTGAATTTGGACAATGCTAAAATTTTGCCTTTTTGTTAAACGCCACCGAATGAAGTCTTTGTTAATGTAATAATTCTTCTCTGTCTGTCCGTATGCCTATCCTGCTCCAAGATTGTGAGGTCTTTACCACTATCATATAGCGCCACTGAAAATGGGGATTTATTGCAAACATTTTCATTGACACCGCTCCTTCATTTAAGAATAGATTTGGATATAATTTTCTCAGGATGCTCCTATGCTGCGTCATGGGTAAAGGGACTTGACGAAAATGTTCTTTGGCACTTGTAAATTAAATCTTCCTAACGACCTGATGAAACATTCCATGTCATTTTAAAGGGTAGAGGGATTGCCACTCGTAGACTTTACGTTATTTTTTAAAAGAAATAGTGGAAAATTCGTGATGTGGACTAAAATCCGAATTTTCGCCATATCTATGGAAACATTCGTTTTATGGGTACCTCTTTTGCATGCCTCGTGACTGTTTTACCCATAGTAACTCAACACGAAGACATACAAATTAATATTCATAAATGGTTATTATATTAAGCAAAGTAATTTACAGCTAATATTTGAAATTGTGTAAGAAATATCAATGTTTCAAAAAGTGATCCTTAGCAAATTTTGAGTAGTAGGCTATATTTTTACTTTAAAACGAGACAAGGTCAAGGTCAGCGAGACACATCTCCGCGGTATTAACACACCATACAACCGGCTGTGTCGATGAGTGTGACCTTATTTGCGAGGGATACGTGGAAATGTTTATTTTGTACGAACACTGAACATTTAGGCCTATACGCGTATTTATCAACTGTAGAATACCAAAGATCCTTTCGTTGATTTATAAAAGTTAATTCATTTGACCTACCATGCACATGACATCAGATGCCG
Source organism: Fragum sueziense (assembly GCA_963680895.1). Classification (NCBI taxonomy): domain Eukaryota; kingdom Metazoa; phylum Mollusca; class Bivalvia; order Cardiida; family Cardiidae; genus Fragum; species Fragum sueziense. The sequence continues at coordinate 8,951,258 of OY804599.1, read as the reverse complement.
AATCTGTCTTCGCACACTTTCGACGCAGTCGGTTGTACGGTGTGTTGAATCTCGCTGAGCACAGATGACGTACCTCTGACGTAATTGATTTTTGAAGGTTGGGCATATGTAGCCGTTACAAAACAAAAACACGGACAATAAAAACTGGCTGCACGTTATTAATTGACTTGGATTTTAATACTTGATAAAGCTTGATGAGTGCTAAAAATGGACGTAAGTGATCTACCCCTTCTATTCAGGTTGGTAATTTCATAGATCTACGTTATTTCTGGTTTGTAATTATTGTGTCATTTGCATTTTCGACAGCCTAGCTGGCCCCCCTTTAAGGTTTCGGTAATGGCTGCCACTTTATTATGATTTAGCTGCAGTACAAATATGCTTGATAGTGTCTAATATCATGTATCAAAATATGTATGGCAAAACTCAAATTGATATCTTATGGTGTGGATGGTACATAATAAACAAAAGTTTCTGATTGAAAATAATTCATTATCTCCTCTTATAACAACAATTTCAGTGGATTATCTGCCCTTGACTGACGGAAATATCAGTTTTCACAAAATTTGCATGGTAAACGAACTATTTTATTGTATATTATGGAGTGAAATAATAATTGGCAACTCTCTACCATTTAAAAGATTTACAAAAAGTTATTTTCTCATTGACTGCAATACAAACTTTAAAGCCAGTTTCGATTTACAAATTTTAAAAAAGTAAAATGGTAATATATTTTCATTTATCAAATTCTGCAAAATGTCCAACTTTCAAAGAGATGCGCTAGAAGTGTGTGTGCCAAATATTGCCATTAAAGTTCTGGAAAATTAACTTCATTGCTAAGAAATTGTTCATTCAAGACCAGTCACTGGTTATATCACCAATGCATACTCTTGTTTCATAGACATAGCCTACGTTAAGACAAGTTGTGTTACATTGAAGGTTTGTCAAACAATGTCTCGGATCTGGCTGGGCCATGACAAGACCTTTTTAATCGCATACCTTGATTTAGCGAATCGTCACTTTTCTCGAGAATGTCCAATATGTTACGTACTAGGCCACCATTATAATTATGTGGTAACGAGGTAAATCTGTCTTTATTATTCAGTTTGGTTGTAATCCCAATTCAGAACGTATGAAAATGTCCGAAAGTATGGAATAAATCGAGAGCTGCCTTTCAACGAAAACCTCGCAACTGCAGCTTAAAACAAGCTGCAGATACGAGGTTTTCGTTGGAAAGCGACGATATGCGTGGTGTTATTACACATTTCATTTTACCTGACACTGAACTTTACTAAAAATGTGTTCATAATGCGCATACATCGTAAGAATTTTCAAAAAGACTAGTGCACAGATATAACAGGTACACAAAATATTACTAATTTGTTAATTTAGATAAAAAGACAGGCGTGTAATTCTTGATAATAAAAGCTAAAGCTGCGCCATGTGAAATGAAATATGTAATACAGATGGAATTAGACAAACACTAGACCTACCCTTTTATTAAGAGCTGGGAATAAATGTCATTTAATAATACAATAGATCTATACCAATTTCCGCGTGAATTAACTCATGACTTTGGTCAGAAGAATCAGCTTTAACAATCGTCCTTTTATCAAGAGACATAAAAGGAATTAATTAGTAAATTTTATATGAAAAAAACTGTGGTGGTCTAATAGCTGTATGTTTCATAGTTCAAATGTAGTTCAAATAATCTCATAAAATTAATAGTGTCATATAATCACTGGTAGTGAACTCGGCCAAAGCGAGGGACGTTTTTCGCTACCGCAAGATACAGATATTTTGCGTTTGAATGTGGGTTTAAAGATCTGATTGGATAATTTTTCTAATAACCATGAATTTGTTCTAAAATAGACCGGGTATACCGATATGTATTGATAAACCGTCTGTGTTGTAATAAAATCTCGTAACTACGGCTTTGTCGAAGCCGTAGTTACGATATTTTATAACAACACCGACGGAATACTATGATCGCGAAAAAACGTCCCACGCTTTGGCCGAGTTCACCACCAGTGAGTGTCTTATAATGGCATTCCTACGTATAGCTTGTGTAACTCTCCGTAGAGAGGTTTTAGCTCTTATGAATTCACCGAACATTTAACCCTTTTCCAAACAAGACCTGGTTTTGACTTGGGAAACCATTGAAACAAAAGAAGAAACTGCTGATAAACAGCAGTTTCTCCTTTTGTCTCAATATTTACTATGTCATATTTTACATATATCATGTCTTTATTATCATCATTTTTGTCGTCTGCAGCAGCTTTCAAATTGGATCACCTTGAAATTTTGTCGTTTGGGAAAGGGTTAAACCTTTGGAAGAAAAAGAAATGATATATTGATAGACATCTCCATCTTCTCCTTTTCTTACGACGTCTTCTTTGCTATATTGTACTTTTTACAATATTGATTCGTCTTCTTCAGCGTTCCTTTAGAAATAGGTTAACCCTTTCAAAAAGCGTCAATATATGGAAATAGGTTTAGAAGTAAATTATAATCGATGCAGAACATTATGGCATACCTGTTGGGCACATAACGGACATATTCCAAATTGCCGCGGCCATGGCGCAGTTGGTGGCGCATCTGCCTCTCATTGGAGTGGTCCCGGGTTCGATACCCGGCCGCGGCAAATACCCTTACTGACAAAAATGTCACCCATCAATGGTTTGATATCGTGAACTTATGTGGTATTTGAGCAGCTGGAGGCTCGGTAAGGGTGCAATCTGAATGAATCCAGATAACATAATTTCATGATGTTACATCTGAAAATCGCGCATTAGGGGTCATCTTCTGTGACCTGGGAATTTCCACTTTTTCTATTTTTACACCAAGCAATCAAAACGCTCGTTACAAACGCAGGTCTGTTGTCCCTGACAACAACACCAAAATGGCTGCGGTCGATAGCCACGCGCTTGACACCGAGCAAAGAACAAAGTCCGTTAGTTTTGAGAGAAAAGATATGGCATTTATTAATGAAGTGGGTAGGTTTCGGTATATTTTTGGCACTGTACTAAGTGGCAGTTTTGTGCGATTACATTGAGCTAACCCGAAGTAGAGCGGTGTGTAATTTTGAACATAAATAAACTATATATATTGACAATTGGTATTTCATCAGTAGTTAGATTAGCTCAGATGGTAGAGCTGCCAACTCGAAAACCGTAGATTAGAGGATCGAACCTCGCGCCGACTTCATCTTTTTGTCCCCCTATTTTTTTATCATCTTTGTTACATTTTTCCATGCCAAATTATTCTAGCAATTGCAAAAACGAAACAAAAATACAATTACCAATTATGTTTTTATATCCGTGATTTCTAGAAACTTTTAGTTTGAAAAATATAAAGTACATAGTAGGAAACAAAATATAAAGCCAAGGTGGGAGTCGATCTCTGGTCATCAGGTTCATGGGTCGGACGCTCTACCGATAGAGCTATTTGGGAATCTGAGTTACATCGATCCAAATTGCCAATATATAGTTTATTGTGGATGGGGAGTCAAAACCTCGTAACTACAGCTTGAAAAAGTTGGAGTTACGAGGTTTTGACTCCCCACCGACGTTATACGTTTATAAGTTAACATCGCTTTGTTTCGTGTTGGCGTGATGATCGTGTTGAACTGTTGCTGCCATGCAGAAGACTATCTGCTTCATAAATGCCATGTCTTTGCTCTCAAAATTTACGGACTTTGGTCTTTGTCTTTGTAGTGAAATCCCCACACTGGAGGCGTCCATGGCTACTAGTTATCGTTAGAAACGGAAGTGTAGTGTGCACGGTAGTGCGCATGCCCGTGCACATGCGAAAAATCTTTCAGCTTTTCCAAAGTAAAATCTGATTGGTCCAAAGAAAGGTCACAGAAGATGACCCTCAACGGGTCGTCGTTAGATCCTACTGAAAGACTAGGATCTATATTTCAATTAGATTGGGTAAGGGTGTTGTGGTAGTACTGGTATGAGGAACGACAGGAATCCATGGTTAGGTACTCCAGCCGCCGCGATATCATAAAAGTAGTTGAATACGGCGATCAATCCCAATTGAACCATTAATAATTTGTCTTCTTGATGGAAGACGTCAAAAATGTATACAGGATTGGAAGAAGACCTGTTGAAAAAAAGGCTACCTGTGTAGCAGCATTGTTGATCAATTTATAATTCAATAATTTAAAATTTAGAAATTTTAGTGATACAACTTTAACCATGAAATATAATTATTTTTTAAATACTTTTATTTAAAAAGCTTTTGTTAATTTAAAGATTATTTGTAAAATCGAAATACGGGGGTTGTTTGATAAATTCGCGGAATTATTCTGTAATTCAAAATTGTGATTGAATATCAAAATTAAACCTCTTTCGTGATAAACATTAACTATTCGTTAGTAAATATGCAAAATATCATTATCATACGTTTACAAATAAGTTCTACAGATACCATTGAATATAGGCATGTCTTGCCGGTTGCCTTTAGCCAGAGCGTCACGTAACGTCACGCCGCCGTTAGTAACGTCAGGTCTGTGAAAATCAGAAATAAATTACCCGTTGACTCTTTCGATATAGTCTCCAGCAGCAGCTTTTAAGTTCCTGTGTATGCAGTTTAACTCTGATTAGATACTTCCTTAACTCAGTCACTGATGAAAGATAAAAGACATGATATACTTCTAGCGGTTTCTTTAGTTCGTCGGAAGTTTCGATATGCTGACCAATAAATTATGATATTACTTCCGCACTATTTAGGGATGGAATGTGCCTAGAGTTTTACGTACATACACATATTTCTTTTTTTTCTTTAACAAACGTGGTAACAAAGCCGCATTTCACAAGTCGTTACAATTTTATCTAAGGAATTGTCGCAATCAGACTCATGAATACCGCATTAGAACATCTCAAGAAGAGTTAGATGACTGAACATGATTCTGCTGGTCGACGTCTCTTAGAAGACGAGAAGCCAAGCTACCGGAAACTTTACGATAAACGTTTTAATTAATTCGAAAAAGACATTTTACAGTAACAACCCGTACAGTCAAGCGCCTATCCATCCAGACAATCTGCCCTTCACAAGCATTTTTACCCTGACTGACCGAATGGTTTGGTCTACACGGCTAGCCATCATCATGTACCGATGTTCTATTTGTCTTTAAAGGTCCATGTCATTTCAATGCAAATGTTTTTCCACATACATGTATTGACAAATTCATCGACTTGCCCATTTCTCTGTTAATTATTGTATTCTGCAGGTGATTTCTCTAACCGAACACAAAACATCACGACGGCACGCCATCAGGTTATCAGATGACGTCAGTTTTCTTCGACGATTTGTTTACGACATGTTCTTGAAAACGCTGTGTGCGTGTCAACTTTTGAAATAAAAACGGCAAATTTTCAGAAAATCACTACACATTGTCAACCAAACGCAAGCTTAATTTTGATGGTTCTGGCGCGCATGGTTATGGTGCACCGACACGATTTTCATATACACAATTATTTCAAAACTGACCAAAGGCAACGTCGCGCATACGGGTTGCTATGGAGACCGAAAAAGGTGCATAAGAGTGGATGAATTTTATTGTCGTTATATCCCCAAATTTATGACATGATTTTCTATACATGCGTGTAATTTCATAATTTTTGAATACAAAATAAAGAAATGAGAAAGAAATTCCGCGAATTTATCAAACAACCCTCGTATATGTAGAAGAAAAAGGAGATTCAGCAAGTTTGATCTTATAAGGGAAGTAAATAAGTTTCATGTTAAAATGGTTATTGGTATGCAAAATGTGCCGATATTAAACAATAACGATTTGCCATTTCCTAAAAGTTTCAGGCAAAAATTCGCTTCAATGCCTGAGATATTGCCATGACGTGACGTCAAAAGTTGGGGTGCACTGTGAAAAAAACGATGTTTCTTGTAAACAAACATATAGCCTATCATAATTAAATACCAGCGGGATCCTGTTATTTTGTTCTTTAATACCATATCTTTCGACTACCTGAGACAACAATAACTGCCATTTTATTAATGTAATGCATGCACAATACAGCAAAAATGACGTTGTAACTTGTAACACTTTACGCTCTGCACCGAAAGGAACAAATATAGCTGTTTTGCGAATTCTTATCAAAAACGCGCAAAACATCACATAAGAGCACGGATGCTAGCCAAAATATGGTTTCATTTTGACATTGATGGTGTCAACCGGCAGCAAGGGGGTGGCGAAAAATGGCACCGATAAGGTTTGTAACTTTACATTTAAATTTGAGGGGTCAATTTTTAAAGCATTGATTAATTAATATTTTTTGTAAGATATCTGCGTGATATTTGAATGACGAGATACATTTCATCTATTGTTTAACCGGCTTGCATATGGTTTAAAATATTTCATTGCAACACATGTAATTTTATTGTTTTACGCCGTTTCATAAATGTCCTAGTCACGTAAAACACACATGGAAATCCGATAGTAGTTTTTTTTAAAGCAGCGATTTTTGCCTTTGCATTTAGAGTTGTCTAAAATTAGATTGGAATAAAAATACATCTGAGCCATATTTACGACATGCAAAATTTCGTAATGATTGTGCGTAAAATAAAGCAATGGTTGTGTTTGAAGCAGCGTTTCAAAAAATGTCCTTATTTAGAAAAAATACGTGAAGGTGACGTCGCATACGCATGAAAACCCGATAGTAGTTTTTTTTAAAGCAGCGATTTTTGTCCTTGCATTTAGAATTGTCCAAAACTAGCTTGAAATAAAAATACATCTGAGACATATTTACGACATGCAAAATTTCGCAATGATTGAGCGTATAACAAAGCAATGGTTGTGTTTGAAGCAGCGTTTCAAAAATGTCCCAATTTAGAAAAAAATACGTTAACATTTGCAGGTGACGTCGCACACGTTAAAATAATTGCGATCAGTCGTGGAAAACCCCGGTCATCAATGAATGATACGCTGGTTTATTACCGATATATCTTTTAGAGAATTATTTTCTTGATATAAATTGTTTCTGTATTTGTGAACTTGTCTGTAGGCCTATATAGTTTGAAACACTGGAACGTCTAGAATTTCGACAGTGAATTAATGAAAAATGCATCCATTTTTAAGCGGGATGTGTAACATAAAATTCATAATTAAGTTCATCAAATGAACGATAGTTTAATGACTAATGAAGAATCAAATACATCGTTCTCGTGATTTATTTTGAACTCACGCAGGTAATACCGACATGTCCACCCCTGTACATGTTTTCCCGTACACAAATGTTAACGCTCATTCTACAAAAAAGTGCACAATTACTGAAATTCTATGTCCCCCACTAGTAATAAATTCATTGGAAGGTTTTTGTTTTCGTTTCTTTGCTTAAGATTATACAAAAGACACCTTGTACGTATTTCAAGCATGATAAGACCAGGAACTATTTTTTCTCCTTAAATTTTACATTTCTTTAGCTTATTTTCCATGAATTTTGGTTGTCCCTGCACTGGTGCAATTCAAAATCAGCTTGATTTTAACGCAGTTTAATCTATATTTGCCTCTATTATCTTTCTATTCTTTCCCAAATATATTTTCCTATGGTCTGACTACTGTTTCGTGGGAATGCAGGACTAAACTTTTTTGAGATAAAGGTTTTTCTGATGTCCCGATTTCCAGCGTAAGATACATAACGCTACTTTAACTGATAGTAAAACACAACATGATGTGTTCCTAAGGTCAAAACGGTTTTTAGTGGTAGGTTAGATATCAACGTAAACAGAAACACACACAAAAAGATCAAGCTTATTAACATTTTCGAATAAAACAACATCAACGTTCAAAAACAAGAATCCCCCCATTTTTTTCATAAGATACGTTACGGCTTAAACTTACTTTTATTTCGAATCTTTCACCATTTTTCATACACGCGATATATACTAAACGATTCCAAACCTTCTTTAGAAAAAATAATTTGCAGCGTAATTAACCAGGGAACTTTATTCCTGATGAATTTCTTTAAAAACTAATTTATGAATAAGATACGTTATGATAAGATACGTGACGCTCGACTAATAGTCTAGGAGCCAGGTCCTGGAATGGAACTTTTCTTGCAACCGGTGACCTATAAAATTTTGAGTGGTATTTTTCAATACATTAGGGTCCCATGCTTTGGTTAAGGGTGGATGACATGCTAAAAAGTGGTAGGATTTTTTTTATATCAAGGTCAAAGGTCATTCGGTGCACTTCTCATACATACCTCCTAATATATCCTATAACTTACTCATTTATTAAGCTAAAACAATTATTTTGGTATCAAAATAAAGCTAATGATTTGCACTTTGACTTACATGAATAATATACAATTTCTTGGTTTTCATTATTTTTGAATATTCATAAATATAGCAAACATTGGCTAAAAATCACTAAAATAAGTTTTGTCTACAAGTGAAAAAAAAGTTTTAAAAATACCAGAGGTATGTTTTTGTGGTTGAAATCATACTTAAAAATTGCCCAGAAACCTGTTCTTGACTTATATGTATTTCTTCACAGAATTAGTCTTTAGCTTAGGCTTGTAGTCATAGGTAAAAGTGGGTGGTTTAATTTTTCCCTAAAAAATTACAAAACATGCAAACATTGATGTAGCAATAAATCTTACACATAAATGTGATGTTTTATTAGAATTTATTGTTTTGAAATCATATTTGCAGGAATTTGTAAAGCTTTTAATGCATATTCCTGAAAATTAATTAGAATTTTAAGAGCCAAAATAACAATTCAATAAAACAGCATGTTAGATGGATACAGGTCATATCAACACCACAATGTCAAAATAATGACTCTTAATGAATTTTTATCAAGTATCTAGTACAATTAGATAAAACAAGACTCAGATTAGCATAGTCAGCAGCTGAAAATATTCCTCTTTCTATCTTACGAGTAAAGGACATTAAAAAGGCCCATGCCAGATTTTTAGGAATCAGAACAATATGGGGATGGTCAGAATTTGCTTTGTTGTGCAGTGCATTGCTTTTATAGACCCAAAAGGAAAGCCATTTTAGAGCTGGAACTAAATTTTTCACTATCAAGGTTCAGTGTCACATAAATGTTACTATAAATATAAAGTGCGGTTAGTTAATTATATACACTTGATTTAGAAGAACAGACTTGATTTAGAAGAACTAAATGAACTTCATTTGAAATTTCCTTGTGCAGAAATGATCTAGCTATCAAGGTTGACCATTCTATACAATATTTCATAAACATATTTCCTATCGTTTTGTATGTCCGACAACCTAGCATGGGACTCTTTAAAGATAATTACGAAACTGCCATCATTGCAATGCTTACACCTGGTAGCCTTACGAGAATATTCGAATATGTATACATAAAATGTAATTTGGAACAGAATATTCCATTCTGTGAATACACATCAATATCATCAGTCTAGAATCTAGATGTTCTGATGTGTGGTTATAAGGGTCTCCAAGAGTAACTAAATTATGAACATGTTAGTATCTTATATTCGTTTAATATGTACATGCCTTCAATAGGGACAACAGAGGATCTGGTCTATGTGTTTAATTAATTTTGTGACCCAATAAGTTTTAATTGTACAAGAAATTGAACTAAATAGGCCCTATATCTCTTATTATGCAAATATTTTATTGCATGTGACATTTTGTTACGAGTAAATAGTAGAAAATAAAGATACCACAATTGTTGATCCATCATTCACAATCCCATCATGATAACATAACTTTGTTTATTGATTCACGACTGTAATACATATTTGAGTAGACACAGAGAATTCTTTGGTTTAAAAAAAGTGGAAATCTTTAGACCTGTGGTTGTTCTAACTCCACAACGATATACCTTAAAAAATCCGGACAATGTTTTACTTATTACATGGCTAAAACTATTCCTAGTAAATCATGCATCTTTCATTTGTATCTATATCAAAGAAATCATTGAATCTTTCCCAAACAAGACCTCGTTTTGACGTCCCTATGAGAAAATGCTTGGGAAAACATTGATGCAAAGGAGAAAATTCTGATTATCAGCATTTTATTTTGCCTCAATATTTTCTAGGCTATATTGTACACAAATCTAATCACCCATTTGTCGTTTTAACTTTTAAACCAACTGAGATGAAATTTTAAACACATATACTTTGAAGAATTATACATTTGATCCTGGAACAAAAACGCTGCTGTTTGGATAAGGGCGCATTCGGGTGGGATCACGTTGAGACAGGAAACTTTTGACAATTTGCAAAGATGTGACTTATGAATCGCTTTTAAAGCAATCATATTTTGTATTTTGACTTCAACAATTGTCCAAAATGCTTGTTACCTTTGGGCGGACATTTTTCTCAGCAAAACGTAACATCACCGGCTGACATTTGGAGTCATCGCTTTGCTTACATAGCAAATATGGTGCTAGGGCAATGGTATTTATAATAATGATTTGAGTGTTATTTGGAAAATCAAAATCAGAAACGATCTTTATGATTATGAACACGTACAGCTAATACTTCTATTAGAAAAAAACAAGCATTTGTGAGTGGTATAACGCATTTATAAAAACCTATGATGTTTCTGACTTTAATATATTTGGACGTCCCAACATGACGCCGGCGAAATCGTTCATGACTTGCCAATTGTGTCCCAGAAACTATCTAAAGAATTCCCCAAGTACAGTTCAGACGCTTCTTTGAGAAATAAATGCATATGTTGGAAATGTGGTTTATCGTGCAGTGGCAAATATATCGAAAAGATGTAAATATTAGATGTGTAAGACTTTTCTGACTTATCCATCTCAGACCTAGGTTGCGCTGCTCAATATGACCCTATATTGTCATAACAACTATAGAATGCGCCTTAATGCATAAACTTAGTTTTTGTATCCTATAATATCATAACAGTTAGTACATAAATGAAAAAAATATGACATAATTCCGGATACTTTATAAACAGCCCTCCTACATACCAAATGAGCTTTGTATATTTAATACTTTTGGAGAAAATGCCAATGTTAAGTTTTGAACAGACAGACGGACAAGATTAAAACAATATGCCCCCGATCGCTCGATACAGGGACATAAAAGTATATGGACCCATATATATTTTCTGTATAAACATAAATTCAGTATATTCCTATATTTGTAAGCACTAAACTGACCAGTATCTGAATCTACCATCACCAGCATGCCATGTATGGACCAAGGATGACAACAATAATTTAGTTCCTGTAAGAATGCGTTAAGATCCTGCACCTCTAGCTTTGCTTGACATCACACAATCCTCGTGTTAAACTGACTGCCACATGCGAAGGTCTAAGTGTCAAAGAGAAGACCTTTTATGGACTGAGTGATGCATGTGTTTGTGAGTCAGAACTGTGTAAAGACTTGAGAATCTTGATGCATCAGACATTGATAAGGATGAGTATATATGGCATGAGTTGAGTGTATTGAAGTGTTTAATATAGGGTAGCTGTGGACTTTACAAGTCTGGTTTTTGCGTCACGTGTCTTGTTGTTATTGTTGTTGTTGTTGATGATGGCAATTATGAGGATGAGGATAGTGTTGTATATAAAGACACAGATATTACTTATATTTAATAAAGTATACATGATACATAAAATGAACAAAATAATGAGTTTATGCATTACCTCTGCCTCGCGCTAAATCATGCAGAAGACATTTCGGTCGTCGTTTGACAAATAAAACTATAAAATGGTCTTACTTTCTAAAATGCACATCACTGGCTATCTCACACGAATTCATATATAATTCAGCCTAATCTTGAAAAAAGAAGTCTTTGTGAAACACGAATGCCCCTGAAAAGGCCAATGAAACGTTTTTACCTTAAGCTTTTAAATAAATTGTTGATAAGGTTTCTGTGTGAACTCCCTTTGGAGAAAAGACCAATGTTACGTTTTCACGTTAATTAGTTTAAATGTTAAGTTTTCATGGTAAGGGTTGACAAGGATTAATGGAAGACCTTGGGGAAAGTCATATTGCATGGAACAGATAGATATCATTGAAAGAAGGTTACATACCAAGTTTGAGCTTTGCATGTGGAATACTTTTGGAGAAAAGGCCAATGTTAAGTTTTCATGTTAAGTTTGGGACTGACAGGCGGACAGACCGATGGATGGATGGACGAACGGACGGACAAACAGACAGACAGACCAACAGTGGTAAAACAATATGCCATCGATCTATCGATGCGGGGGCATAAAAACGACTAATTCGTGGTCTTATTTCTATCTAAATTTTATGTTAAAATTTCGCTATATAAACATTTAAAGGGACCATCTTGAATTTTGTTGGCCATTTTGAACAAAAGGAGAAAGATAATTTTGAAAAAAAGATATTTCGGTATCTCTAATAAGTATGTTATACTAGAGATATTGTTTTATTCACTTAAACTGTAAACTGTGTTTCCTGTGTATGAGCTATTTGGTTCCAGCGCTAAATTCCTTTCCCTTTGGCTCTATAAAAGCAATGCACTACCCAACAATGCAAACTCTGACCGTCCCCATGTTGTTCTGATTCCTATAAAATATGGCATGGGCCTGGGGAATATTTTCAGCTGCCGATTACTATTATATAGATACTTGATAAATATTCTCTTTAAGAGTCATAGTTTTGACATTGTGGTGTTGATATAATCTGTATCCATCTAACATGCTGTTTCATTGAATTGTTATTTTGGCTCTTTAAAATTCAAATTAATTTTCAGGAATATGCATTAAAAGCTTTACAAATTCCTGCAAATATGATTTCAAAACAATAAATTCTAATAAAATATCACATTTATGTATAAGATATATTGTTACATCAATGTTTGCACGTTTTGTAATTTTAGGGAAAATTTACCCCACCCACTTTTACCTATGACTACAAGCCTAAGCCAAAGACTAATTCTGTGAAGAAATACATAAAAGTCAAGAACAGGTTTCTGGGCAATTTTTAAGTATGATTTCAACCACAAAAACACACCTTTGGTATTTTAAAAACTTTTTTTTTCACTTGTAGACAATACTTATTTTAGTGATTTTTAGCCATTTTTTGGCTATATTTATGGATATTCTAAAATATAGAAAATCAAAAAGTTGTATATCATTCATGTAAGTCAAAGTGCAAATCATCAGCTTTATTTTGATACTAAAATAATTGTTTTAGCTTAATAAATGAGTAAGTTATGGGGTATTTTAGGAGGTATGTATGAAAAGTGCACCGAATGACCTTTGACCTTGATTTAAAAAAAATCCTACCACTTTTTAGCATGTCATCCACCCTTAACCAAAGCATGGGACCCTAATGTATTGAAAAATACCACTCAAAATTTTATAGGTCACCGGTTGCAAGAACTTTTAATTTAACCCCCTTTGTAAAAGCTGGCTCCTAGACTATAAGTCATGGCAATAAAAAACTTATGTGATCAAATTAGACTATCCACTTGGACTTCTTTTCGAACATAGTATACTTTGGACAAAGAATAGACATCCATCTTAATGAAATCACCATTTTTATTCAATAAATGAAAGAAACCAATACAAAACAACCATATGTATTCCAATGCCCTCCAAAGGAAGACAAGCTATGGAAAACTTCTGATAACATTCTTTGTAGAATCGTTGATCCAGTTGGCACAAAAAAACACATGTGTCATTTAGTAATAATTCACGAAGTCCTTGAATTATTTGAAACAATAAAACAAATGAAATCATAAGATACGTTACGAACCATTTTGATTGCACTGTTTTCAAAATAAGTGCTGCATTGGCTAGTTTTACTATAGTACGAGTATTTTATCATGTTCTGTATATGTTTAAATGGCAATTGTTACAAAGAGATTAGAAAGGGCATTTGGTGCAATTATCCTTTACCATTGACACAATTAAGCATTTCGAATATATTGGTATCTTGTTTAATCCTTATTTCTCGGACTTTCTTCTATAATTCAAGCTTGAAACCAGTTCATTTCTAACCAACGCCTAAGCATACAGATATTCATTTCACTTTTCACCAAAAATACGAGTGTTGTTTGATAAATTCGCGGAATTATTCTGTCATTCAAAATTGTGATTGAATATGAAAATTATATTTGTTTCATGATAAACCTTAACTATTCGTTATTAACAATGCAAACTATCAACATGATACGTTCACAAATAATTTCTACATATAACATTAAATAAGGCAATGTCTTGCCGGTTGCCTTTGGTCAGAGAGTCACGTAACGTCACGCCGCCGTAATTGACGTCAAACCTGGAAAAGCAGAATTGAGCGACCTGTTGACTATTTCATTATAGTCTCAAGCGACAGCTTTAATGTTCCTGTGTATGTGGTTCAACAATTCTAAATTGTTTCCTTAACCCAGTCACTGATAAATGACAGGATAAACTAGTTTCGATACACTGCCCTAATAACTATGCTATTAGATCCGTACTGTCTAGGGAGGGGCGTGCCTAGAGATTTACATGCATATATTCCTTCCTTTGTTTCGGAATCATGGTAACGAAACCGCATTTCGCCAGTCGTTATAGGCTAATTCTATCGAAGGAATTGTCGCAACCAGATTCATACCGCATCAGAAAATCACAAGAAGAGTTTGAACATGATTAGTTAGACTGAACGCGATTCTTGTGGTCGACGTCTCGTAGAGGACGAGAAGCCAAACCACCGAAAACTTTTGAATTAATTATTCAACTCCTGTAAAAGTATGATAAATTACTTTATTGATTGGAAAGAGACAACTTCACAGCAACAGCCTGTACAGTAAATTGCCTGGCGCCTATCCGCCCTGACAAGCATCTGTACCTTGACTGACTGAATGGTTTGATCTCCATGGACAGTCATCGCCATGTACCGATGTTTTGTCTGTCTCTAAGTGTCCATGCCACTTCGATGATAATGCTTTTCCACATATCGACAAATTTTTCGACTTGTCCATTTCTTTCAATGTATCTGAAGGCGATAACTCTAACCAAATACAAACCCTCTCGACGGCGCGCCATCAGGTCATCAGATGACGTCAGTTTTCTTCGACGATTTGCTTACGACATGATCTTGAAAACGCTGTGTACAAGTCAACTTTTGAGATAAAAACGGCAAACTTTCAGAAAATGACTACAAAGTGTCAAACAAACGTAAGCTTAATTTCCATAATTCTGGCACACACTGTTATGGTGCTCAGACACGATTTTCATGTACACAAATATTTCAAAACTGACCAAAGGCAACGTAGCGTTTATCGGTTGCTATGGAGACAGAAAAAGGTGCGTTAGAGTAGGTAAATTTTATTGACGTTATACCCCCAAATGTATGACATGATTTTCTATACTAGTTTGTAATTTTTTAACACATAATAAACAAATGAGAAACAAATTCCGCGAATTTATCAAACAACCCTCGTATATAAAATGCGATAATGTATGCATGTTCAAAAGATAGATATTTTGTGTTGAAATAAGATACATTACGGCATGGTTCCTTACCTTTTGACACTGACTAAGGCTAAATAAATTAGAATAAGATATTTTTTGTGTTATAATTCAATTGAGTGGTATCTTATCTTTATATTTTCAGCAGGAGTTCATTGTATTTCGTACAAGGTCTATTCAATTCATTCAAAAAAAAATAAGAGAAACGGTATTTCCTTTAAATACGAACTTTAAGGCCTTAATATTTTTATAACAAGTCAATAAATCATCATTTTCTCGCAATACAGTAAATTCTTGATCTGGCGGAAACCTAATATGAATCGTCACCCAACACCAATAGACAAAACTAATGTGTAAACAGGAAAACCAAACACCATAACGTATCTTATTATGCATACACGTCACTGTGTTTGGATCCAAAAATTGAAAAAATCCGGCTTTGTTTGGGTACACTAGAATTGAATTCTCTAATTTCAACATATATTTTGCAAGAATAATTCAAAAACTAAGTCTTTCAGAATGGTCGGTTTTTCAGATTTTTATATTTCTAATTGTGCACTTTTTTGTAGAATGAGTGTTAACGCACCTTTCTATGCCAATATGTTTAAATCCGTCAAATTCCGAGCTTCGATATTTTTCATACTAGCGAGTTCATTCAAATTTAATTATCTTTAAAAAAGAAATTGATGTCACATGTAGATGTACAAGAGGAACGTCCGCTGTTCCAATGTAAAAGTAAAATATCCACCTCGTAAACCTAAATGAAAATAAATCAATCAAAATAAATCTTAGTTATTTATGAAGTAAACAATTAATTATGATAAACATCAATAGCCGTACCAAGGTAAGTCTAGCTTAATCGTTTAATTGTTGATAGCACATGATTCATTTTATTTATTTGCAACAATAGATTTGACATATTGATAAGCGAAGTCTGGTGTTTACCAACAAGTATTCGTATATAACGCATGTAAAGTGTAAAAATGACAAAATTCGACGTTACGTGGCGTTACGCTGTTGCTCGTACCCCAACTTTTGACGTCGCGTCCATCTAAAAAGAGGCGGTATGAGGATTTTGAGTTTTCTCTATCTAATGACCAGTTATTCCGCTCTGAGTATCAAAACGTTCAACAGACGTGACCTCATTGACCCTTGTGTTGAAACAAAATCTTTATTCGTTTGGGCTAGAATTATGTACCATATAGTAGTTGAAACGGCGTAAAACACCAATTTCCCAACCTTTTCCCAATTAAAACAAGATGTGTTTGTGAAACACAAATGCCCCCGAAATGGCCATTGTTTTAAAATGTTAAGTTTTCGTGTAAAGGGCTGATAAGGCTTAACAGATGACCTTGGGGAAGGTCATATTTCAAGGTACAGATAGATATCGCTGAAATAAGGTTACACACCAAAGTTGAGCTTTAAAGCTCAAACTTGGTGTGTAACTTTCTTTCAACGATATCTATCTGTATGTCAAATACTTTTGGAAAAAAGGCAAATGTTAACATTTCGGACAGACAGACGGACGGACGGAAGGACGGACGGACAGACAGACGGACAGACAGACGGACACAAGTAAAACAATATATCCCCGATCTCTCAATACGGGGGCATAAACATGTCCATAGGAGCACAGATCTCTAAAATCAGCTCGATATCATTGGTCAATTTAGAAATTTTGGGTTGTGGGTCAATTGCTCCTCAGCGGAAGAAATATTTGGGTCATAAGCCAGAATACATCATTAAGCCTAGGGGCGGAGTTGGTGCAGTGGAAAAGCTCTGGAACCGAAACACATGGGTCGCTGGTTCGACCCCCCCCCTCCCCCGCTTCTCCAGTTTTTCGAATGAGAGTTTAAGCCGAGATCCCGTCTCCATATAACCTTAGCTGTTGAGTGGAACGAAACACTCCATACAATCCAAAGCTAATCTGTTTGAATGACATTGGACTTTAAGACTACATGGTTGCCATAGCACATCTGGTATGGGGCCAATGGGTAAATGTATGTTTGTCTCCAAAGAAATAATAATGATGATCATTATGTGTGCCAATTTGGCCCATTGATCAAGATTTGCAAAAAAGATCCAGTAGCACTGTCACTGTGGTTAATCGCGTGAATCAGAATTTCAGAAAATCATCAAAATTTTTGTTAATACTTGACAGATTTGACTCTTGTTTTTGTACCCACCTAAATGGTTTCATTTTCTCACACTACCGATATTCATAGACGTAAAATGAAGTTTCTTTTTGTTTTATTTCCAACTTATTTTCAACAGATACAAGGATAAAATGATGTTGTCATCATATGGCAGCGTTGGTTTTGTCCGTATCGCACATGCGTATCATTGTAACAACTGCAATTTTAAGCGCACGTTTCCCGCCAAAAAACGAGGAATGCATAGGCCTACCTTCCCTGGGCTGGCGAACATCGCCCCCCTCCTTACCCAGCAACCCATTCACATAATTATGTTGTGTCACTTGATCATATGCTTCCTTGGTAGAAAGGATTTCCTGAGTCACGTGAGGAACGTACTTTTATACTAAAAATAGTGCTCATATACCAATTGCCATATTTTTGGCGGGAAGATATCGCCTTTAAACTTGTTCGAATGATGCGCATGCGCATTAAGGACAAAACGAAAACTTACTGATGATTTCAACACCAATTGTCCTTACATTTACAGAAAAAATCTTGGTAATAAAATCATTGAAAGCTTAATTCTAGTTTAATCAATACCGGTGGGGTAGGCAAATGTAATTTTGGGGGTAGGTACAGAAACCAACAGTTATCTGTACATGTCGAGTCGATTTGATTGCACAAAATCAGTACATTCAGATGATTAAGCTATACATCTAACAATACAGCTCAAAATAATTATCAATTTGCATGTTTTGAAAATTGAATTTTCCACAAATTGACTCTTTTTGACTCCCTAAAAGATAAAGGCTTTTGAAAACACTGTCGAAAAGAAGAAATTGCTTTTGCTAAGCAATCTCCACATTTCCCACAATAGTTTTACGCAAAAATACCAAGCATTTAAACATTCCTTCAGTTGAAATTCTTTTTCTGCAACACCTTGGAGTTCGGAAATCTAAAAATTTCCCGTCTGGTAATGGGATACTACATGACCAGTGAAAGATACATTTTCCCCGAATTGGCATTATCTTAATATTTTGTGCCAAATAAAATGACAATTCACTTTGGTGGCTGATTTATGCCATTTCGTATCTTCGCCTGGCGCCCCGCCACACAAAGGACAAAAACACGCCGAAACGGCAATCTGTCGTCATTTCATATGGCGTACCAAATGGGTCAAAAGTCTATATAGAGCGTGCACGCATAAAATATACACGTTGACGCATTTTTTCAACTGCTCGCGTGAATTTTATGCGTCGACGCGCATATTTACGCGTCGACGCATAAAATTTACACGAGCTGTTGAAAATATATGCGTCGACGCGTATATTTTATGCGTGCACGCTCTATATAGACTTTTGACCCATTTAGTACGGCATAATTTCGCCTTTTGCCTGGCGAGACGACAGGCCGCAACGCGACGGATCTATAGCGAAAGCGGGCCACATTTTATCTGCGAATCTTTGTCATTGATCTGTCTTAATTTTGCCTTGTCGCCCCACACAAAGGACAAAACACGCCAAAAGGACAATCTGTCGTCCTTTCGCATGGCGACCTTTCGCGAGAAGAAGGTGGTAACATGAAAAGGCGACATGATGCCAGATTTAATGTGTCGTGTTGCCGCATGGCGGGTTGGCGGGGCGAAAGAGCGAAAGTAGGCTAGATTCAATGTGTCGTTTTGAGAAATCAAAGTTTTGAAAGTACTATTGGAGAGCAAATTAGTTTCTGTATGTGGCAACATTTTTGCTCTCCATTGAGTCGATCAAAGTAGTAGACAAGGACTAAAACCGTAGTAACTCATTTCCAAACACACGAATGTTGCAATTTGATATATTTTAGTCAATGGAATAAGGAATTGTTAATATTATAAAATTTTGATTGAGGCTCGGAGGAATAGATTGTTTCAAAATATCAAAGTTATGCAATTTTTGTATTACCTGAAGTCTAAAAGACACACAGACGTAAACTAATTCACTATTTTCTGTCTATAGACATTGTTAAAGTTGCTGCTAAATACTTTTTATGTAATAGAAATTGGTTATAAAGGAATCTTATGGCTTATTGAAACCCCCTTGTATTCTACCATAAAATAAGGCCACCGCCCCATATTACAACAATATGTATACATATATTCATATAATATCAGAAGTGACAAGTCATGTTTGATACATGCACACAGACCCTGAAATCTTTACTTAACCATTTACCAAACCGCAAATCTTTCGGCTTGTCCAAAATAAAAGATGATGCAGACGACAATTTCAAGTGATGAATTTTTTGTATTGTTTGGTCTGTTTACGTAGAAATCATGGTGGGAAATGAAGAACTTGCTTGTCACAAGCTATTTCTTCTTTTTCCACAATAATTTTTAAGTCTTTTCTTGTGAAGGAATCAAAATACATCACTGTATGGTGAACTCAAACATATTAATCCTTTCCAGTCGACAATGATAGTGAGATCCCATTCAAAAGCTGCTACAGACAAAGGGGGTAAATCAGCATTTCTTTTGCTTCTGTGTTTTTCAGAGCAAAACCTAATATGGGCGTCAAAACCAGGTCTTTGTATTGGATAATGGCTAAACGATGTTCAAAAATTTTGCCCAGAGAAAAGTCTTTATGTCCAAACACATCAGTTTAAATTCGTGCTTGAACAGTTTTCCTTTCCATAGATACAGAAAAAAGTTGACAGAATAGTTGCTCAATTGCACGAGGTACACATTTGTGCCTATCAGTATGAAATCTTTACTCTTTCGACCACCCATTGTCTCATTAAGAATAAACAACACACCGGTGAGCACTGAAGTTGAGAGAAGAAAGCCTGTTATTGCAAACAGTATGCCTGTCTGTGAATCCTGAGAACCGCTGATCGCCACAGGTCGCTTGAAACATTTCAGCTTGATGAGTAACGCAATGTTTCCCACGCACGATATGGCAAGAGGCACAATGATGAATAAAAGTAAATACATTGTCCTTACGAGAAAACAACATTCACCAAAATCTGTAGATGTTGCGTAACATCCGGTTATGTTTCTGGATGTATTTACAAGCGATACATGTGTCCCATTAGGGTTAAAATGTTGGAATCCAAATACCATAAATCCTGTGTATATGCCACACAAAATAACGAGTACCGCCAGGACTGCAAATGTTTTCTTTACGGACAGATAGGCTATATGTGGGAATAAGATACTGTACGCCCGAACTACTGTAAATAGTGCAACCACCATATTTGAACATCCTCGCGCGAAGAAATTTATTTGCACCATAATTCTTGAAAATAATTGTCTTAGTTGATGGTTACTTTGAGAAATACTCCGATTTAGTACACCGCCTGTAGTGGCCCACAGATAAATCAGATCAGATATGGCTAGAGGTATAAGGATCAAGATCAGTTTGGAACGAAACGCCTTCCGAGAGAGAACAAGTATGGTAAGAATGTTTCCAACTGTGCCAATGCTTACTAACAAAGGCTGAACGGTCCTAAACATCCAAATGGACAATACACACCGTAGATCATCCTGTGGTAAACAGTTTTCGCCAACTGCAATTCTGTCCATTTTTGCTGCCTGTTATTAAACACATGAAATGGAATTTCTATGTACAAGTATATCATTATATACCTGTATATTCAACTAGAGATGCTAAGCTCCGCCTACTGCGCTCCATCCTTTCGCACTCAATGTCAGGTTTTAACGTTGTAGAAAAGCATTAGAAAACATGGAGGCAAACTATGAAAATGTTGGTAACCGGCGTTTTTGGTGTTTGTCTTAATATACATTCTGTACTTTAATATGTTATGAACAAATCCTGTCTTTTCAAAAATCCTCTATCCGTCTGTCTTAACTTTCGAATTGGAAAATGCAAGATTTGTGTCATGTGGGGGAAAGAGCCATTTGTCTTGACGGATTAACCAATGTTCGGTGATCAAATGTAACCATGGTTCTGGCAGGCGGAAATTATTGTTCATAGATCAACGATAAAAGGCCAATATGGTAGCCCATTAATGACAGATGGTCCTGTTTTTCCCACGGTAAGAATTGTCTCATTATGCTCCCCGAAGGGAGAGCATATAGTCGCCGCTTTGTCTGTCCGTCCGTCCGTCCGTCCTGTCCGTCCGTCATTCCGTCTGTCCGTCCGTCCGTCCAGAGCGATTTCTCTATAACCCTTAAGCCAAATCAAATTAAACTTACCATGTGAACTCCCTATGACATAGTGCCGATGTACTTTTCCCAATTTTTGGATTTGAGGCCTTGTCATGGGAAAAGGGGACTTAAGGTAAAATACAGTTTTTCTCTAATTTCTCCTAGTCTAATATGGTCAGAATTTGATGAAATTTCATATTTGTGTAGCAAATCAGATGCCCTTGACAATAAAGTGCTCTCCATGGCATACATTTATTGTGACAATGCCTTATTCGGGGAGCATTGTCCGTCTCTGACGGTCCTTGTTTTTTCTGAACTGAAACAATGAAGTATGAGAAGTAAGAATACCCTTGTCCAAAATTGCAAAAATGGGATGTCATTTGAATACCTACAAAAAAGGTGTTCCGAATAACTAGAAATACGTAGATGAGTGCTTATTGTATACTACTATTATATTCTATCCAGATAAGTAGTAATTTGGAAGTATTGGGTGATAATTGTGAAAGATTCGACAAAACATTATTTAAAAAAATAGCCGAAATTGCTCTTTTTATAGCATTTTTTTAATTGAAAATAACCCAGCGGAAAGAATTTTCTCCTTTTTGTATACACATAATGCTTCGTCATACCTACAAAACCGAATAAAGAAAATATATCAAACCAAGCGTTTTTGGAGATACAAGTAAGATTTGATCGATTTTTTGTAAAACTATCCGAATTTCTTGCATGACTTTTTCTATTTATTTTACCTAAGTATTCACTGTAATGCATTTTAGATGTTACAAAGTATAGTCTTTCATGGCCATCTGAAGCAGATATGTTAATTAAGATACCACTTCGCTTCCTTTTTAGCGTTGACGCTGCATTGTGAATGCGTAGAGGGCATCAATCTGGTACCGTCCGAATACTATGACAATTTCATTGACCAGATATAGAAATAAGAAATTATCAGTAAAAGTTTGGCCATTTTATCAACTCAATCGAAACCTATTAAATTGTCATATTTTACTTCTCATATATATTAGTATCCGTTCAGAAAAAAAATGAAAGATATAATTTATTTAAGAAAACTTAACCAACCGTCCTTTTAAAAAAAGGATTTACACGGTATGCTTTGCTATGTATGCTTTAGCACGTGTGCTAAAACACTCCGTGAAAATCCAAGATAATGGGCTTAGAACTACAAGCATATCTGCTAAAAAGGAGACGGTTTAGGACTGTCGACATGTCCCTTTTCGAGTGAAAAAGCCGGCGAAAATTGACCAAGTGCTATTATAATCACTCGCAGTTCAATACTGAAGCTAACGCATTTTTAAACAAAACAAGGTGTCAAACTGTCACAAGATACGCCCGTAACACTGCTTTATGTCGACAGGGGGAGCAGGTTGGTAAAAGTTTCATGGTCCTAGCTAATATATATACTTTTCGAGATATGCCCTGGACAAAAATGAAGTATGAAAAATAACAAAGGGCAACAACTCAAAAAATAGGCCAGGTAGAGTTAAGGTTCTTTTGCACTGCATTCTCCCTTGGTGAGATCTATACACCCATGAAGTTTCATGATCCTAGCTATTATACTTTTAGAGATAAATTCCGGACAAGATTCAAGTATGAAAAACAACAAAGGACAATAACTCAAAAAATAAGCCAGGTAGAGTTATGGTTCTTGTGCACTGCACTCCGTAATGATGAGAAGAATATAACTGCCAAGTTTAAAGTCAATCGGACTTAAGGTGACAGAGTTATGCTCCGGACAAAGAAGTGGACGCCGCCGGACGCCCGACCGCCAGATATCACGGGTGATCCCATAATACGTCCCGTCTTCGAAGGGCGTATAAAAACCCAAAATCATGTAACCTGATTGGATGGTCATTTTAAAAGTCACTAAGATGTTCTTTCACCCTTTCTTTCAACTGTTCATCTGTCTCTCCTACATATCGGTATACAAGTTGCTTACATCGCCCAAATCTTAAATCGAATTTATACTCACCGCCATAAGAAAGTAGCCGCATGTCGAATGAATAATGGTCGACAACTTAGGAAATATTCAAAACGCAACGAAATATAGACAAAACATTACAGCATGGCAAGTGAATACTCTTTCGATGTAATATCGAAAACAATTACATAATTACATTAGCTCTGGTAGCTTGGTGGTAGTTCAAGGAAATCCGTAACTGGTACAGAATATATGACTTAAAATCGCGGTCATATATTGAGCTAGAGATAGGTCTATACTGAATAAGGATCTGTTTCAACAATGCTGTTTTATTCAAAATTCTTTTATAATTGGTGGTTTTCATTACACCCAGGACCCTTGTAAAATGGCGGTTTCCTTTTTTAGCCCGACCAACTCCCATTTCAGCTCGAATGCTCTGTTAAAATTATGTTTCTGTTTGGTGTATAGCAAGTTCCAAATTAAGACAATGCTTTCCTTTGCTTAACACACCGACCACTTCCGGTTCTTATCAAACCTTCTTTAATATTGAGACATGCTACAACTGGTAGTACTAAATTTCCAGAGGCTCAAACATTTTAAAGTGACATTTTCACATTTACTTTTTTTTATAAATATTATGTCTATTTTTACCTGAAAGAGCACATTTTTGTATGAAAATTCTGAAAATTTCAAGCCAAAATATAGAACCGTTTACGAGAAAAATGTGTTTTGTGCTAAAATTAAACAAATTGTTGTGGACACCAGTACAGATTTATATGGAATTTGTCATTTCTGTCGGCGTATGTTTCGCTTATACAGGGTGTCCCAAAAGTAAGGTAACATTTCGGCTTGGTCGGTCGCCTGCTCTGGCCAGCATGGTGGGAAGGATCGGCTTGTTCGGCTGGGTCGGTCACTAGTTCTGGCTAGCATGGTAGAGAGGTTTGGCTTGTTCGGCTGTTTTGACAGCCATTAAAGATACAGTTTGGCCTCTACAGCTTATTGAGCAGGGAAAAATGCAGGGAAAATGCTGAATATGGTATTTTTCACAGAAAGGGCTTCCCCTGTTTAAATTGTTTTACAATCAGCTCACTATTTTGAGTTAGTTATCTTCAAAGTCTAAATGAAATTAGAACATATAAAATTGATTGACATAAGTATGCAGATCTATGGTAGATCACATATATTTAGCAGATGTCAAACATCGTGATAAATCTTGTTTGCTTTAAAAGAACAATTTCTAAAATGCCGATATTTACCTTAGTGAAACCATTTTAATTTCGGTGGTTAGAAAGCCCAAAGCAATGGATCTAATTCAGGCTCCGAAAAATATGGAACTGCAACTTTTCAAGAAATAAATGGAATCGAGTGTAGATATGATTTTATGGCAATATCTATAAATTTGATGTACTGCTGAATGTGTAAACGAGTTGATAAAAGCAGAGACATATAATATATTTTTTATTTTTGTCTCTGATAAAAGATAACGTGCGAAATGCTTAGGGTACGAATCAACTTCCGCGCAAACGGAAGAGGAATGTTCCTTATGTTCTGTTCGGTACGGAACTTTAGCTGTTCGGTTCCGAACTTTTATTGGAATAAAAACGGCTTAACATGATTTAGTATGTGCTTACTGTGATACCTTCCTAAAACTGATATTTTGAAGATCAGTTCTGCAGAGAAATTTGCCTGATCCACCATAACATAATAATTAATAAGCTATTTCACTGGGTTTCGAAACTAGGCAAATGAGCTCTGCAGGGATTTGCCGGATTTCGAAATTGGTCAAATCCGAAAATCGGCACAATATGCATTCTTAATATCGCTGACAGTACAGACGGTTATGTGTAGAAATGTATTAAATAAATTTTATCAAAATATCATGCAGTTTGTATGTTTTGTCTATGATAAATCGAACACACCTTATTTTAGCAGTGATGTCATTTTGATAGTAAATGACGTTCTCTAGATTACGTCGCTTCTGTCGCTTTCATTGATTTATTCGCGTGCTAAAGTATTAATCTTAATAATTGCCTCACATGTTTCCATAGAAATTTTCCTACATTCTCTTTGGAAGTTTAATAGCAACAATGTATCATGTTCTTGCTTTGGAAATTATACTTTAGACCACACGTGTCTCCACAGAAAATAGTCCAATAAGTTGAATTCCGGCATGTGTCCACCGATAATAGTCTAAGCGTTTGACTTGATCTCATATAGACTGCGATTTCATAATTTGAATATTGTATGGGAAAGTTTCAAATAAAATTTAAAAATGCACTATACTAATGATTTCAAAAAATCTTGTTCTGACAAAATTCTTCCAATCGACTTTCCTGGACTTCCGTTTACAGTCTCTTTCAAAGCTGAGATGTTTTCTTCGCTACGGGATGTTTACGGTCTTTTGCTTCTATGCTCATCAAAATCTTTCCCAGACCGATCAAATTTATCTATTATCACAATATTCCACGCGAAAATCGTATCTGTTTTAATTGTCAAATGAATGCTGTCGAAAGCGAATACCATTTTTTATTAGTGTGTCCAAAATTTTCAGTATTACGAAGGAAATATTTCAGCCCATTCTATTGTAAATGACCATCCTTACAAAATTCAAAAACCTTCTTCAAGTAGAACAAAAGAAAACTGTTATCAATTTGGCGAAATTCATTTATTATGCAGACAAGCTTCGAACACCTATTTCATAAATGTATACATTATAAAGATTTTAATCACTGATGCCATTTTTTGCGGTCTTTGTAAACATGTCATACTTATTTGTATTGTATGTTTTGCTAAAAACGCTGTGTGTGTTTATAGCTGAATAAAATATAGCAGTAGTAGTAGAGTAGATGATTTTTCTTCCTGGCGGATTTTATGTTTTGAATTAAGATTGAAACTTTCTTGCACTCATATTGGAGATTGTGGTTAATGATAATGCTTTACCGTATACATACGTTGTGAGAAGTTAGGCCATTACGTCATTTTAATAGTGGTACGAATGACGTCAAAATGACACCATTTTGATATGTGTATAACGTTGAAGTGTATGACAAACATAATTTCAATGAATTCTGAAGATAATGATAGTTTTCCGAAAGAAATCGGCTAATAAATAGCAGAGCTAGTACACTTTATGAGTGTTACCTTACTTTTGGGACACCCTGTAAATAACAATTTAAAAAAAAACTGATAGCATTTCCACGCATTAGAATAACCAACGTTTGCATGTATTAATAACATTTCCCTATCTAGCGTATCAACTTTTTTTGACTGAGCTACAAGGTCTTTCCCGCTGTTTATTCTCTGTCTAGGTTTGCGCTATAAAAGATTCCCTATGTTTTTGGCCTTGAAGAAGGCCAAATTTAGCATGTCATTTTTCCCAGGGCGTGCTGAATCGTTATCTTGTGAAAACGTTGAACGCAGATAGATAGTGTTCTTGCGCGATGAAAAGTAAATCGGAACTGGATTAGATCTATACTACTTTATGCAGATTTTTGACCCATGTACATTACAAAAGAAGTAAATACATACGTTGATAGTAGTAAAGGCATTTAAAATCGTAAAATATTTACAATCAAGAAATCGATTGCAACATATATTATGCGCGGATCCATTCGCCGCAACGTTTAGTGGGTTTTCCCCCGAATCAATATCGTAAGCAATATCTAAATATAGATACCCTGCAGACGCAAGATTATGACGATGTATTATTGCGATTAAATCTTTTTTAGTCTGGTTTAAAAAGAAGATTAAAAGGTTTTCGAGAGGTTTTTACCTGTCGATGATAGAAATTTTAGTTATTTTCGGAAATAAAATGGTGTCCGATCTGACCCGAAGGAAAATTGATACGTCGGGTCTAACCGGACAAATAATGATTTTATATATTAATTATGTCACTCCTTACTCAGCAAGTTCAGTGGTCGAGTGGAAATGTCGAAGTTTCAGAACTCGGGGAACCGACGTTCAATTCCAGCTATCAGCGTAAATTTTTTTTTATTTTTTTTTTATGAAATACTCGATGCAAATAAATATCTTAGATCGTTCATTTGTATTTTATCTTACCTAAAACCTTTCCAAACAAAATTTTAGATTGTTCCAAATTAATTACGTAAAAGTGCAAACATTATTATTTGAAATAAATCTAGCTCGATTATCGGCCTGTCCGATCAGACCCGATGTGTCCGAAATAACCTGTCGTTGATGACTCATTTTGTTTTCCTTATGGTACCCGGTTTTATACGCTTAATACATACTTCTCATTACCGATGCCGGGGAAAAGGTTTACAATTTTCTGATTGTGACATAAGATACAGTTTTTGTCTTCACCTATCTAAATAATGGCTGAAGATCGCTTAACTGTCCGAAAGTACCCGACGTTCCTCTAATATTTAAAGAAACTTGTTCATTGTAAAATTTTCCGTAAATGTTCGTTTTTTCCACCGCGAAAGAACTTTTGGGTCCATAGAAATACCGGAACACCATGGAACGCATAGTAATTACCGGAACACACGGAACGCGTCAGTGATTACCGATACACACTTGAAATATTTGGTTTTCCAATACCGTAGGTAATAGTAACGATTTGTTATTCTTTAATCTGTTTTAAAACTTTGTTGTTTATATATCTATGTATTTGTATACATGTGTTAGATAGTTATGTTTTAATAGGCAGATTCATGATTTAATAAGGTTCTAAATGATATATTGTGAAGATATATAGAAATAACATCACGATTTGTCGGCAATGATTTAACTTCATTTAATAATCGAAATCCTTCTTACCTGATCCTTGATAATTTGCCCCCCATGATTCTAGTGGCCATCCAGTACAGATGATTTCTGTTCATTTTACTTTTGTTTCATACCATATAGATGATTTCTGTTCATCTTACTTTTGTTTTATACCAAAAATCTGCATGTGTTCAAATTTGTTCGAAACTTCTTCAAAAAAAAGTAAAAGATTAAAATATTACTCTTGTTATTTTTCGTACACTTTCCAGGCCTTCAGCACTTTCAGCACTTTGATTATTGCTGAAGTTAAAGAATATTTAAACTTTCTCATACCAATAATCTGCATGTGTTCAAATTCTTCAAGGCCTTCAGCGCTTTCAGCGCTTTGATTCATAATCGCTTTTTTTTCGCAAAGTCTTTTGAGGCGCAGCTAGTTCAAGACCAGATGCCAATCCTCTTTTTATTGATGGTGGGTGGCATGATTTTTTGTTAAGGTACAATTGCTTATTTGATGGTTTGACATAAAGGTCAGAACTTTTGTATTAAGAAATTATATTTGCTGATAGTTGAGCCGTAGTTCTACCTTAATATTGTCGTGAATACATCGAACTGTAAGAGGTGTTCCTCACTACCATCCCATAGGCCAAAACCATCATCTATGATTTTTTTTTGTAAAAAATCATAATTGCTGGTGTCTGGCATTCAGTAGCTTTTCGTCCCATTTCCTTATGTAAGTGCATACAAAATTCGTCCCCGATTTTGAACCAATTACAAAGCCATATGTTTGTATATAATTACTTTCTCCAAGCTGAAATGCATTGTTATCGAGGACTGTCTCGATCATTTTAAGGACATTGTCCGAGTCTTTCAGAGGTAAAGTTCTTTGACTAAGAGTTTCCTTACACGCTTTCAAGCCTCCCCTTTTCAAGACAGATGGATACAGTTTGAAGACGTCAAAACAGAACAGTATATGAAAATAATGCAATTTTCCGGAATCGGCTCCTGAATTTCTCTGATTTTATTTATGAAATCGTTCGTGTCCCTATCATACCAGGAGAAATCTCTACATACTCATTCAATTCGTATTCAGCAACTTCTATTTTTTCAACGGGAGTACCTAGGTGAGATAAGGAGCATTCTGTTTATGGTGTGACTCCTAAACGAAACGGATCTATTAAATACATGTATAATTGTGACCCGTCACGCTAAAAGGGACCTTATCGGATTTGTGAAAAATATCGACCCTAGTCAGTCTGCGCAGTCCGCGCAGCCAGACTAGGGCCGACACTTTTCACTTTTATGTAATTTTCTAAATCCAGAATGATTTCCCTACCTTACTATATCTTCATTTCTCACACGTGGGATCTGGTTGACCTGTGCTGAATCTGACAAGTTTGTCAAAATTTGGACTTTTAGAGTTCGGATAAGGTCCCTTTTAGCGTGACGGGTCACATATGTATAATATATATACAGTCGACACTCGTTATCTCGACATCGGATAAGTCGAAATTCCGCTTAAGTCGAAGTGAAAGTCATGTCCCATCCTTAACATATGGATATCAAAATGAATTCCGAAACAAATACAGCCATTGAAATTTAGTAGGAAAAGGATAGAAATTGCTCGTTTCGAGCAATTTCTTTCCTTTTCCTACTATATTTCAATCTTGGCACATATGATGCCCATCAAAAATGGTTAAATATCGTTTTTATCGAAAATAGTCAAACTCGGATTAGTCGAACTCCGGATATGTCGAGGTATTTTGACGGTCCCTCTGACTTCGACATAACGAGTGTCGACTGTAATTCCTTGGTCTTTAATTTACTACCAAGAATGTGGTATTAATAGCACCATCAGCTTCAATCACGCTCCCGTGAACACAACCACCCTTGGAATTTGCCATCTCTTTTGGGATCTGCATGTGACACACACCCATGAAAGGTCACGACCGCGCTAGAAACTAGTTCCTGGGAAATTCATTAAAACACACCCTAGCAGTACCTGATGGTCTGTCAGTATGTAGAACCACATTTGGACATTAGAACCTCATGCATCTGTCTTTGCTACAGACACAGCATCAATGCAACATAAGGAGCGAATGCATTTTTGACGGACAGTGAGGTCCGATCCAGGGGTTTTGCTTCTCGTCTTTTTGATTGCACGAACCAGGTGACGTTGGCAAACTATGGTAAAAACGCTTATACCCCGGCGTCTGTTGCCCATGACGAGACACGTTCGTCTGTACAATTTTGATGTCTGATATTATGAAAATTGACCAATCAGATTCCAGAAATATGACCGAGCAAAATAAGTAAAAACTGCCGGCTGGTCAGCCCCTCACTAATCATTATAAACCCAACAAATCTATACAGTGCACGTCTTTCCGTCCGTTCGTCCGTCCGTCTGTCCACAAGTAAAAACAAATATCCTCCCAAACCATAAGGTCTAGTGTCTTGAAAGTGTTTATGTTTAAATTGTCCCTTTGTCTGAATAGATAAATTTGAAGCTGCAGACAACCAAACCATGTTGCCTACATGTTGGGCAATCAGAAATACACAACTTTTGTCCATTCACATTCCGGCCTCCCACTTCTGAAACTTTGATTTTGGGACTACCAGGCTACAACACCCTCTACAAAAATAGTTCAAATTATTGTGAAACAAGAAAAACGGCTCTATGTTGTGTGGTTTCAGATTTCACATAGAGACATAGCCACGGTGGAGATGATTGTGCATCATGGGATGGATAACGAATACGGACAAAATAATCTCGATTCTGGTAAGATATTTTGCAATAACTTCCGTATTTGTGCGTCAATCTTCAAGGTGTGTTGCATGTACCCCGCCTTACCGAGCTCTTTCATCGGATGTATGACATATTAGATAACTCATGTTACTTTTTCTGAAATACATTGTATTGTCCAAACCGACCAGAAAGCGAAATGGTAACGACTACGGCCAAATTAACCACGCTTCAGGTAAGAATTAGTAAAATAACTTTCTTATTTCTGCGTCAATTTTCATGCGGTTTGTTGCATGTACTCCGTCTTACTGAGCCCTTTTCTCAGATGTATTACTTATCTGGAAACTCCTTGTACTTTTCTCAAAAACCGATCCCAACCGACTAGAAAAGGGGCCTGATTTTTTTGTAGTTTTTCTGGTCGGTTTGGATCAATTTTTGGACAAAGTACAAAGATTCTACAAACAAGACATATATCCGAGGAAAGAGGTCAGTAATGCGGGGTACATGCAACAAACCGCTTGAAAATTGACGCAGAAATAAGAAAATTACTGCACAATTTCTTACCTGAAGCGAGGCAAATTTGTCCGTTTTCGTTAACCATCCCATCAAGCACAATCTCCACCGTGATAGCTATAACCTCATTATTAAAACGAATGTTTTCGGGGTATACTGGAATCACCCTGTATGCCCGCCCATCTTTCCGTCCGTTCGTGCGTCCACCTGTCTGTCCGTCCGTGTACAAAATACATGTCCGAGGTATATCTCTGAACAAGACGTAGCTATGATCGTGAAACTTCATAGGTAGATAGATTTCACTTGGGAGAAGTGCAGTGTAGAAGGAGCATAAATCTTTATTGCTTATTTTGTGAGTTATTGTCCTTTGTTTTCGACTAAACGACTTTCCGAACATTATACTGGCGGGAATGTTATTACCTTTAGTGATAGATGTACGTATATGTTTCTCAAAGACTATTTGGCCTAAAGTCTTGAAAATTTACATGAGTTTACATACCATATGGGACCAATAACATACTTCAAGTCATTTTATTATTATAATTATTAAATACCATATTTATAGGTGTACGTTCAAAAGCGCTTTACAAATTAAAAATCTCCTAAAAAACTACATAAAACAAATCAATGAAGCTTCATTGACCGTAAAATAATTTAAACACAAGAAAGTTCACTTTCCATAGATCTGTACAAATAAATGAGTCTTTAGTGATTTCTTAAAAGAAGAAATTGTAGAGACAGTTCTTATTTCGAACGGTAAAGAATTCCACAGGTCAGGGGCAGCATTCATGAAACTGAAAGTCATCACTTTACAAGGAAAGAAGCCGTATGTTATGGGTTCTGGAATTTTCAAGTGGGGAATTCTGACAGATATATTTTGACTAGCTATCAGCTACCATGGAATATCTTAATTAATATTGACTGGTGTAGTTAGAGCTTCTTGTCTGATTAAGAATGGAGTTACGTGTAAGAGGGAATAAATACATTCTATTTGTTATTTAAGATCTAAATCCTGTGCTGTGGGAACTGTCTTAAATAGTCGTGATAAAACCATTCAAATAAATACCCACAACATATGGTTTGATAAACATTGAATCATATTTTTCGATTGGGAAAGCCATTACCCCTCTTATCCGAATTTCAGTTACAGGGCCGTGTATGCGTTTACTTTTACCCTTTCCTGAACAAGACCTGAGCCGCGTTCTCTAGAGCGAGATTTTTTGAAGATTTCTTAAGATGTTTTTGATACAGCTTCTTTGAGACCGAGATTATAAGCGAGGTGTTCCGAATGTTCCATATTTCATACAAATGACCTCATCATGACGTCATTTGTATGAAGTGTGGAGCATTCGGAACTCCGCGGTTTATGAATCATGGAGCATTCGGAACAACTCGGTCAATTCTCTCCCATATAGATTCTGCAGAATTTACCAAGGGATTCCGAAAGAAGTATAGAGCAATGGCGGCTCGCAGTAACCGTCTCAAAAATCTTGGTCAAAGGAGCGCTTTAAATATCCTGAAACATCTTAAGAAATCTCAAGATATCTCAAGAAATCTCGCTCTAAAGAACGCGGCTCTGGTTTTGACGTGCCAGGAAGAAATGGCTTGGGAAAACATTGAGGCAAAGGAAGAAACTGCTGATCACCAGCAGTTTCTCCTTTTGTCTCAATATTTGCTATGCCTTATTTTACACAAATTCTATCTTTGATAACACCCATTTTGTCATTTGTTGTAGTTTTTGAAAAGGATCATTCGAAAATTTTGCCGTTTGGGAAAGGGTTAAAAACCCTTTCCTGAAAAGACCTGGCGTTGACGTCAGTATTAGAAAATGCTTAAGAAAATATTAAGTTCGAGTTCGGCTAGGGGAGTTTTTTTTCGTGGACAAGGCAATTTTTAAATTGTCAATGTCTGAATCGAGTGGGTAGCAGTGAGGCAAAACTTACTGCCTCGTCTCTTCTGCATACAAAAATGTTCCGATTTTATAACAACACCTACGAAAAACTATAATTGTTTGTCCGATATTAGGTCATGGTTGACTATATGAAAAATAGATGGATCCTATTAACCCATTACCACACAGTGACTCCTTTTGACTCCTTACAAGATAATTGTTTGGGAAAACAATGTGGAAAATGAAGAAATTGCTTGTGACAAGCAATTTCTTCATTTACCACAATGTTTTCTACACAAGAAGACCACAAAAAATTGAATTTTATTCACATGAAATTGTCGTCTGCAAAATCTTTGAATTTGGACAACTCAAAAATTTTGCCGTTTGGTAATGGGTTAAAACTACGTCCACAAGATATTTTTAATATAGTTTTTGGATATGATATGGACGCGATGAGGAGGTGGAACTGTGTGTGACCAGGCCTTTAATATATTATTAGAAGCATGGATTAGTATAGAATTATCACGACTACATTAAATTTCGATGTTACTGAGTAAAGCGTTTAAAATGTAGCTTTTAGGTGTTGAATTGGTGCGTCGAATTACGGAAGAACTGGATATGGAACGAAATACGGTTATGAGTTATGATGATGGTAATGATGATAATTGTCATTTTGGGATTTTAAAGGCCTGGACACATAGGCCTACACACTAGTTCATGTCTACATCACGGTCGGAACGCGTCCAAAAATGTCACTTACACAGCATTTTTGGTCACTAAGTGGACGTGATGTGCACTTAGAATAGGAATGAATTTTGTGCAAAAAATAGACAATGTTTTTCATTTCTGTTTTGACAAGCCGTCAGTGTTGTTATAAAATCTCGTAACTACGGCTTGCATCAAGCCGTAGTTACGAGATTTTGTAACAACACTTACGAGATGGTATCTTTTGTCGGAAATTACGTCACTGTTAACTTGATAGAATCGTTTCCTATAATCGAATGTGACCAGACCTTTGCATGTCGTTTCCCGATTATAACGTAACAATAAAACATCTCCTAAATAAGATTTGTTTTTAACCTCCCTTACAAAGAAAGGCACGAGGAAATATTGGGTCAAAAGAAAATGCTGATAATCAAGTCAACAGAAGAAAATGCTGATGATCATCATTTTCTCATTTTGCCCCAACATTGTCTCTGTTTCATAGAACATTAATTATTTTTAGTAATATCCATTAATCGCCTGCAGCAGCTTTCAAATTGGATCAGTGTAATATTCTACTATTTGGGAAATGGCTAGTTCCATTTAAAACAATAGTGCTCAAGGTCGTAATGGGCGGAGTAATCACAGTGATGACGAGCTAGATTTTAAACACACGGGTCACTGGTTCGATCCATTGTCACTTAACCCTTTCTCGAACGGCAGAAATTTGGATTGTTCGAATTTGAAAGCTGTAGTAGACGACAAAATGGATGTTGTTTGGATATACAGAAAGTGTGTATATATTGTGTATTACAGGGTAGAAAATATTGAGACAAAAGGAGAAAATGCTGATTATCAGCATTTTCTTCTTTTGCCCTTTGTCCCCAATGTTTACCCAAGATTAAACAGTTAGGGACGTCATGTTTTGTTTGACATTGTTTCGATGCTTGCAATGGAAAGCTTTGGGAAAGATTGAGCAAAATGAAGAAATTGCTGATAATAAAGCAATTTCTCCATTTCTCTTTTTTAATATTTCTCATACTAAAACGTCACCAATTTCTACTTTTGATTTCAAAAGTTTTGTC
Organism: Fragum sueziense; assembly: GCA_963680895.1. Classification (NCBI taxonomy): domain Eukaryota; kingdom Metazoa; phylum Mollusca; class Bivalvia; order Cardiida; family Cardiidae; genus Fragum; species Fragum sueziense. The sequence continues at coordinate 8,915,963 of OY804599.1, read as the reverse complement.
GTCTGCAATTCTGTTCGTTTGTTTGTTTGTTTTTGCGTATTTTCCCCCCGCATTTCGAGGCACCGCTACCTAAACTAGTGTACGAGTAGGCTACTAGGTGATCTACATGTAACAAGAGCTCATTTTACATTTTACTCTTTGGAGCAGTCTAAAATTTTGTCGTTTGGAATTTTTTTTAACTTTCCCCTCAATTAACAAACAGTGGTGTCGTGTGTTCGGGGTATAACTAAGGGTTAAAATGTAGATCCCCATGATTACTAAAATACAATGTACATGAAGGCGGAATGGGTAGTTTAAATGTGATAATTACGTTGATTATTTTAACGATAGCTGCATATTACGGGAATCATCAATGGCACAAGTCCACGCGGGAAATGTACAGAAAGAAAGTAGTCCAAACCATGGAAACTCTCGATGATATCAAAGCGCACGCGAAAGAGTTTAGTGAGAAGGAAATTGTTAAGGTAAATTTGTAATTTAATTTAATCCTTTCTCGAACGAAATCTGTTTTAAGTCAATAACAAAAATGCTTAGGAAAACATTGTAGCAAAAGAAAGAAATGCTGATTACCAGCATTTTCTCTTTTTGCTCCAATAGTTTCAGTGTTATATTATACACAAAATTGGTCATAATCAACATTCATTCTGTCGTCTACATCAGCTTTGAAATTCGGATCAAGCTAAAATTATAGTGTTCTGTGAACGGTCTATCAGAATTTGTAGTAGATTTAGAATCTAAAAACAATGGTCAAATAGTCGACTTGGTCTTAAGGTTAAAGAACTGAGAATGAAATGCAGAGCCAGCGGCGAAATTTGAAAAGTGCCAGTAATTCCTAAAACATTCCAAATACAAACATAAGCATTTTGCATGGTTTAGAATTTTGAATTAATGCATACTTATGGAAATGTTTGACAAAAATGTTCAAAATTACCTCCCTTACACATGATTATAGAGTAAAACAATATTAACTTTGTAAATTATTTTCTTCTTGAAGCATAATCTTGAAATCCGGCACGGTGAATTAACTTATGCGAAGTGTATTTAGAAGTGTGTGTAATTTGATGCATTTCATATGGCTAGAAAGTGGTGTTTTCATTCTCAGTTCGTAAACCTTAAACGTTGATAATACATCCATGTGTTCAGTTGCATTCATGACACTCTTTTCTGAAAGACGTTATAATTAGCCTATAAAGGGTGAAAGTAGATCAAAATGTCTAGCATACGTCAGTCATATGGATGACCGAATTTTAAAGTTGAGTTGATGATAAACACTATTTATACTTACACATTTATCTAAGATGATAAATCCAAATTAGGAGCAGCAATCATTATTTATAGCATACATGGAGACGGTGCAACTGCACTAGCAATCTGAAAATTAAATATCGCTGTTTTTCAACTAAAACCTCGTAACTGCAGCTTGTTTTAAGCTGCAGTTACGAGGTTTTCGTTGAAAAGCAGCGATATAGTATACATGGTAGACGGTGCAACAGCACTAACAATCTGAAAGTAAATATCTAAGCCTAATCACCTACATATGCCTATACAGCAGGCACCTTCAAAAAACGACCCTATTTGGCATTTCAGTTTTGTGACCAGCGTGGATCCCGATTAGTCGGTGCATAATAGCCTAGGCTACACACCGTCTTTCAATCTGGGTCCATGATGTTCTCCTTTAAAGCTAATTTCTTCGTGGCCTTTGTAACCATTAAAGTGAAACATTGATCATATATAAATTGCACTTAGCTGTAAAGGCTAATCTGGGCACGTCCTCTGGATCGCCTTAAAGGCGCATTCCCATTGCCGACCAAATCAACTCGATCAAGCTCGATCAAGCGATCGAGTACTGATCAAGCTTGGTCGGCAAGAGTGATCGGGACGATCGAGCGTGGTCGGCAAAAATGATCGGGAATTAATCGACAAGAAATAAAGAAGAAGTCGTGTAAATACATTTGATCGAGTTAAATCGGGTTTGATCGGGGAATTCAGGCGATCGAGTTGATCGAGATGATTTGGTCGGCATTGGGACGCGGCTTAAAGGCATTTTTGTCAAGATATTGGTTGATGCATTATTTCGTAGGTAGACTACTGTCCAAAATGCCGCAATCACGGCTTGAATAAACTGTATTAACGGCATTTTTAACATTGCATCGCTGCGTTTCAACAAAAACCTCGTATCTACAGCTTGTTTAAAGCTGTAGATACGAGGTTTTTGATGAAAAGCGACTAGATGTATACAATTTTCAGGTTACAGAGGATATCTACGTCGCAATTGGTTATGCTCTTGCTAATTCCATCATGATTATCGGCCCTGGCGGTGTAGTTATCGTTGATGTCACGGAAAGCTACGAAGCCGCATCGAGAATCTACGGAGAGTTCCGGAAAATTACGAAGAAGCCGATCACGGATATTGTGTATACCCACAATCACGCGGACCATATCTATGGAGCAAAGGTACACGCAACAAACAGCATTATAATAAGTTATTTTACATCTTCATTTAAACATTCTTTTGATGTAGTCTACTCCTAATGAGATTCGGTCTACGTCGGAATTATTCGGACGACGTCGAAAACATTCGGCGATGGAACTTTCCATCGCCGAATGTTTACGATCGCACCCAAATAAGTTCGGATACGTAACGACGACGCTCGAAAAAATCCGATGTTTTATTAATCTCTAAAAAGCCACATTACGGATAGGCTATCCTACCTTAAAAAACGCAATTGTCGTAGGCCCTGTGTTATAAAACAATGAGAGAAAATGGTAACATTTTATGTTTATTAGGCCCTACATGCTAATAGAATAGATTAGAGAGGCGCCTAGACCCAGGATTGGTACGCTATCGAATATCAAGTATAAGCAGCATAATAAGCATTCTCTCCTTCTCCCACATTCGTAACACTACTCTCCAATTCGATAGCACACAGAATTATTTTACCTCAATACAGGAACAATTGTTATGTTGTCTGCAATTTGAAGCAGCATAATTATGTGTTGTTTGCCGACAAGTATTTTTTTTCTAAAAATTGACCAACCCATTACCAAAGAATTTTTTGGGATTAAAGTGCGCTCATCCCAATTTCAAAGCTACTGAAGACGACAAAATCGTTATTAACGATAGCACCTGTCTACATAGAATGCATAACCAGCTACATTTTGAATGGTTCCAATTTCAAATGTATCGCAGACGGCAATTTCAAGTTAATGAAATTTTAAAATTTTAGTCATTTTGGGTCAGAAAACATTGTGGCAAATGAAAAAATGCCTTGTACAAACAATTTCTTCATTTTCCAAATGTTTATGTAGGTCTTTCCTAGTGAGGGAGACAAAAGGCGTCACTTTGCAGTAATGGGTTGAATTGCACAGGACATATTGATGTACTGGAGAAAGTACTGTTTTTTATGCCCCCGTATTGAAAGACCGGTGGCATTTTGTTTTTCTCGTGTCGGTCTGTCTGTATGTCGATCCGGGCCAACCTCGTTGTGTTTGTGTGATCCAATCCGTCTATAATCCACAGTGTAGGAGCGGAAGTGTGTGAACGCTTGTCTTTGAGTGATAGCTTGTGTGTCTGTACATCGAGGAAACGCAACTTGGTAAACATTAGCGGTTGACATTGGTAAGAATTTATGTTTTTATTCTGGATAAACACAACACTTTTGTCAGATCATTGTACCAATCTCTTTATTTATTATTCCCTGTAATATATTTAGAGCAATCGGAGCCATTGGTTCTAGATTTAAATCATTTTAGGCCTGTTTCACTAGGGGCATGAACTATAACGGGAGATTTAGCTGTTACGAATCGCAGTTTTCACTCGAATAGATGCATACTGTAGGGTCTTTCTCAACAAAATTTTCATTCACAGCTCGTGCATATGTGTGTGTTGAGACTGCAATAATTATTTGGTTAGGAAACCGTCTAAAACTTCCCATTTTTGCCGTTTAAAAATTTATTTTTTGTACAACCAATTGTCAAGTCCTGTACAATAGCCTGACAAGAAATATTTACTTTTGTACAACGGCTTGAATTGCATATATAACATATCGGTTGCAATAAATGCGCCTTTACCTCATTTTGCATTGTATTCGACTGATATTTTAGCTCACCTGAGCACGAAGTGCTCAAGGTGAGCTATTGTGGTCGCTTTTTGTCAGTCGGCGTCCGTCTGACTGTCCATCCGTCTGTTCACATTTTGGTGTTACCACTCTAGCACCCACAAATATTGACCAATCTTAACCAAACTTAGACAAAACATGTATGACCATAAGATCTGGGATGAGTTCGATTTTGGGTCAGATCGGACTTGGGAGTCTAGAGTTATGTGCCCTTGAACATCAAAAATGGCTAGTTTTGACTTTGTTACCACTCTAGCATCTACAAATATTGACCAATCAAGACAAGACTTGGCCACAATGTTGGTATTCATAAGATCTTGGACGAGGTTGATTTTCAGTGTGATCGCAGCAGGAAGTCTGGAGTTATGTGCCCTTGAATTTGACAAAATTGTTTACGCTGTACATAGCATCTACATTTATTGACCAATCAAGAGAAAACTAGGCCACAATGTTGGTGACCATAAGATCTCAGATGACTTTGATTTTGGGTCAGATCAGACTAGGAAGTTCAAAGTTATGTGCCCTTGAACATAAAAAATGGCTAGTTTTGACTTTTTACCACTCTAGCATCTACAAATATGGACCAACCAAGACTAAACTTAGCCACAATGTTGGTATCCATGAGATCTTGGATGAGATTGATTATCAGTGTGATCGAAGTAGGAAGTCTGGAGTTATGTGCCCTTGACGGTGACAAAATTGCTGTTTTAGACTTTCTTTACACTGTGGCATCTACATTTCTTGACCAATTAAGACAAAACTTGGCCACAATGTTGGTGACCATAAGATCCGGGATGAGGTAAATTTTCAGCTTGATTGGACTAGAAAAATCAGAGATATTGGCCCTTGAATTTCACAAAATTGCCGTTTTCGACTTTATTTTCATTCTAACAAACACAAATATTGACCAATCAAGACACATTTTGATGACAATGTTGGTGACCATTAGATCTTATTCTTTTATTTTTTCAGATTGATCGGCCGTTTTGGACTTTGTTTTCACTCAAACAGCAATAAATATTGACCAATAAAAAAACTTGGACATAATGTTGATGAGAATATCTTTATCAGAATAGAGTTATGTGCCATT